>CP139507.1:187538500-187575227 GCA_021014915.2 Artemisia tridentata subsp. tridentata
TTATATATATAGTATAAAAAGCGTGTACTGTTCACCATAACTTATATCTACAGTGCGAGGTGTGAGTGTTGCTACAGAATCACTGGAAAATATTTTTTAAATGGACGCTTATATTAGGCTCCAACCTTCCTTACCAGGTTCTTCCAGAACCCTCGCAAAGCACACATACACACCAAAAAAAAAAAAAAAAAAAACGCCTTAGAAGAAGAAGAATTCAACAGCAACAATTCGGATTCAGATGAACACAAAGAAAAGAAACTTAGATTGGTTGTTATCTTTGAATTGGTATTTTTAATTTTTTGTTTGATTGAAAAAAAAAATTAATTCATCTACAATTAAAAAAATTGTTATAAGACATAATCTTAGGAATAGTTAATATCATAAACCCACATCCTACAAGAAATGATCTGCTTAATTCATCATTTATTTGATGTGTTTCTTTTATTTATTCGTTTATTTTTAAATTAAAAATTAGGGTTTGGTTAATTTGGGGGTTTTTGTTAATTTGTTTTGCAGATTGCGTTGCTGATCATGTAACAAACAGTCACTTGGCGCACCTGATATGGCACAATATTAGGCCTACCTTATTCCCGTTTTCTCGGTCGTTTGCTTCTTTCATTCTTGCTCGAGGCTTACGGTTTGGTAGCTTTGATAAGGTTGATTTTTTTCCTTTTTTTTTTTTTTTTTTTTTTTTTTTTTTCTTCTTTATATTTTCGATTGCATATCTGTTTCTTCCATTATTACATTTCCCAAATTGTTTATGTTGTTTCGATGCTGTTTTATGAATATGGACTGTTGGTTTATTTATTTGCTTCATTTCATGTGCTGATAGTTTTTCTATTTATTTAGGGGAGAATTTTTTTCCTAGGGTTTTGGGTTTAAATGTGCTGATTTGTGTTGCTTCATTTCATGTGCTCATAGTTTCTCTATTTATTGAGGGGAAATTTTTAATATCAGTAGCTTCTTTTGATTTAGTTATTTTTTTCCCTGCCTGTCTTCTTTTCACCAGCCTTATTTATCACACAGTTGTGACAAATTATGTGTACATTTCTTCGCCTGCGTATTTGTCTTTATTTGAGATTATGCCCATTGTTTGTAGTTAGGCATTTAGAAATTCGCCCAAATCTGGATACACGCACACACGTTTTTTTTGCTGTTTTCAACGATGCCACGAAAACCCCGGTATCTTTCTCACAATTTTAATACTCAACCACCTGATAACGAAACATTAAACAAACTTCAAAGCCCATGGTTTCCTTTTACCTACGGTTCACAAACTGATGGAGATCAGAATTCATTTGCTAATACGGATTCAGGTTAGTTCATTCTAATCTTACTGTCGTATTGTTAATAGCATGTATCAATTGTCAAAATCATACTCATACTTATTTTGTACAGGCCAATCTTCTGTGTCAAATTACACTTCTCAAGATTCTTCGTTGCAATCAAAAAATGGTGGGCACAAAAGGAAGCCAGGCGCTGTTGTGCAAAATAGTGCAGAAAACCATCAACATAATACCCGGAATGTCAAATCCCATCTTTAGCTACCAGCTTCACAGTCCATTCTACCAAACAATGGTTCGACATCTATGAAACTGCCCACGGCTTCTGAGGACAAGATGCATATTGAAAATTATTTTTCTCAATCAAAAAATCTGCATCCTAAAAGGAAGCCACCTGATCTGGAGAGCAGTGATACCCAGGAAAATGAAAGTGCAGCCCGAAATATTAAGCAATATTTAGAATCGCGTGGTATTAGCCATGGTGAAGGTCAGTCTACTTGGTTTTTCACAGCTACTTTGTGTAATTTAAATAGCCAAAGGCAGCAACCATGCTAATAGCGTTATGTTTGTGTAGGTGATACACGTTGTGACTTGCATATCAGCAGCACATCTTCCATTACAGATTGCCGTTACGAAAATGCTCCAGCAGAAGCTCAAATGGGCCAACAAGATATAAGTGTTGTAACAAACAATTTGCAAAACGGTAGGTAAACTTATTGGATACGTTTTATGGCAACATGTTAGGTTGCTGTGCATCGAATGCAATGGCTAACTATACTTTTTTTTTTTTTTTTTTTTTTTTTTTTTTTTTTTTTTTTTTGTGCAGATGCCACTTGGCATACCTTATCTATGATCAACGCCATTTCCGATCAACTTTCCAGGCCCACAGAGATGCCTCCATCAGCACACCACACCAGCAAACAATATGAAACAAATTCTCTACCTAATGTGCATGATTTAGTACACCATGTTGGGTCACAATATTCAGATCTCAGTTTACAGCGCAAACGACCCTTATCTACTCAAACCCTGCCTCTTATGGCAAATGAAGGTGAAGGTCTAACTTTCCCATAATGAATTCTTCACAGTTTTTTTTTTTTTTTTTTTTTTTTTTTTTTTTTTTTTTTTTTTTTTTTTTTTTTTTTTTTAAGGCATCCTTTCTAATTTTTTTAGGTTTCTCGATGTTTAAGCAACAACCCATGCTCCAGATTCAGTTTCTGATATTTCACATCATGAACAACTTTCTGAAAATAGGTTTCCAAAAAGATTGTGCCAACAGAGTTGTAACACCCCAACCCGACAAGGGTAAAGATATCACAACAATGGATTCACATCAGAACAAAACCAAGCATACATTTCCATTAATACAAAAATCTCAAAGGAGAACAAACAAAATACTAAATCTACAAGGTTACAAAAGAGAGCTTTCAAAACACTATTTCTAAAATATATTATCTTCGGTCCAATTCTAAGTCCAGCATAGCTATTCAATCTTCTAAGTCCAAAAGTACACTCTCCAATCATTCCCAGCTTCCTACTAAAACCTGCCGCAGGAAAAGAATTGCGGCTGAGCTACGAGAGCTCAGTGAACAGATATAACGGTAACAAAACAATAATAGATAGTAGAATCAAGAAGATCAGGAATACAGGTCATACCGATAACTCAAAATGTAGAAATGCGATGTCAGGAATCAATAAGGAATAAGACTAAGGAAAAGAAAAGGAACAAGTAATAGGGAAAATTCATGAGGTTCAATAAATGAAGAAAACAGAAATCTATCACGAGCCCAGAAACAAGCCATATCATATCATCGCAAATGTAACCAAATAGAGTAGCTAACTCCCAGATATGTGAAAGACGTGTATCGCACACACCATCAGTCACCAGATAAATATAATAATAAACATATAACATAACATATACAGATAACAGGTCAAATCTAGGATGCACCCATACGCCCCACAGACAAATCAATAATCATAATTATAATTGCCATAGCAAATAATAAATAAGGGACGGAACAGGTCATCACTCTCCTGCCCTAGAGTCATGTCAGAGGTGCGTCAATGACATGGACATGAAACCCTCATGCCTAGTGATTGGCTCGTAATATCAAACTGTAGGTCAAGGTCAAACGTACTATCAAATAATCAAAAGGTCATATCCTAAGGGTACATGGCAAAGGTTCATGTCAACCAGTTCAGGATTATATATCATAGGTTCAACTTAGAATTTATCAGGTTAAGTTTTATATCAAAGTTTAAGTTCAGATTAAAGAACTATATCAAATGGTTCAAAAGAGTGTAACAAAAGTTTATAATCAAAGTTTCATATCAACAGTTTATCTCTAAAGGTTTCTATTTAAAAGTCCATTTAAATAATCCTTCAAAAATGGTTTTCATAACAACTGATCTTACAAAATAGTTTTCTTCAAAATGGTCTTCCAAAACTTTTAGTAACTTTCATTAAAAGTGATATTACTTATTTTAAAGTAATTTATCCCCAAAACGTTTCATATGTAGTCTAAGAACGGTTCAAAATCAATTAGGTTTAAATAAGGATTTAACAGATTAAGGTTTATATCAAAAATCAATTTAGTTTTATAACAAGTATACTAAATTAAGATTCAAAACAAGGTTCACAAATCAGGGTTCAGAACAAGAGATCAAACACAAGGTTCATGAAGGTTCACAAAACAAAAGATCACATGAAAGGTTCACAAACAGCAGGGAACATAGCAATGGTATAGGGAATCCTAATAAGGAAAATGAGAACTGAAGGAAAAAGGAAATGAACACCCTTACTGAAAGAGGGCAGAATATATGTACCTTATTACGAATGCAAGGACACAAAGCTAAAAGCTGACAGGGATTAGATTACTCCTTCCTCGAACCTAAGGAGTAGAAGACAGAAGTCCAAAGGGTCTTTAGTTATATTTCCATTATTAGTAAGTTAATAATATCACAGATTAGGTTAAGTCCTTATTAAGATTATTATGGAAGTAAGGTACATTTTATCAAGTT
The DNA here is from genome assembly GCA_021014915.2 of Artemisia tridentata subsp. tridentata. Lineage (NCBI taxonomy): Eukaryota > Viridiplantae > Streptophyta > Magnoliopsida > Asterales > Asteraceae > Artemisia > Artemisia tridentata. The sequence goes on from CP139507.1 coordinate 187,542,808, forward strand.
ACAAAAGTTTAAGAGTAATTACGACAAGTTTACATAGTTTAAGGTTTTAATTGTAATTTTATTAAATTCAAAGGGTTAACATGAAAATACTTTAAGTTTCTGAATTAAATACTCATGTTATTCAGAATGGCATTTTAATCTCTTAAGTTTCACAATTCACAGTTTATACCCCTTTAGTTATATAATTTTCAAAACAAACCCTACATTTACATAATTCATGTTTTAATCCCTATAATATTTATTTTTACCAAACAAGCACCTTATATTACAAAGTTACAGAACATATCCTCAGAATTACATGTAGTATAAATTTGACCCCTCAGAATTCATTAATTACACATTTGGTCCCTTAACTTCACAAAACTTACAATTTAAATCATAATTTATTTATAGTTACATATCAAGCCCATAAATAGTCAAAATTACACATTACACCCTTAATGACATTATTTACACAAAATAACTTCAAGTTTCTAGAATTTACACTTTTAGTCCCTCTATTTTAATTAATTACAAAACAACCCTTTTAAATACAATTAATTCATTATCTTGCAATATTTACACTTAGGACCCTCAAGTTATATTTTTCCCACATTCCTACTGACTTATAAGACATTACAAAAATATCCCATAAGTTTCAAAGTTGGCAAAACACACCCTTGTAGTTTAAAAGGCCAATCGGATTACTTTTTAAATTGTAAAACCAAACCCTAACTTTACCCAATCATTAACCCATCATGAAACAATAGTTAAATGCATTTATTAATCAGATCTAAACCACAAAACCCTAACCCTAATACGATTTAGGGTTTCTTTCTTATTTTCTTTTATTTTCTATATAATCCGATTACAAACATAATTCATGATCAATTATTTTGAGCTTCTATAAATCAAATGGTTATTTTTATAGGCTTATATTATCAGTATAGAACATGTAAAAATTATGGTTACACCTCAGAAAATTCATATACCATGATTTACAAATTAAGTGTGTTTTAACCCTTTTAATTTCGTACGCCTAAATAAACATGCATGATTCGTGTTTATTATTTTTCTTAGGTCATATTCGACATGTAGATCACTAGAAAAATACTGGATAATTTTTAGAACGTAAGAATAAGTCGAAAGAAATTAGTACCTCTCGGATGGAATAAAAACGAACGAACAATTCTCACGATCAAACCTAGCTTCCTAAATTCCAAATCTTATTTTTATTGGCTCCTTAAGACTCAGATGAACACTAGAAAAAAATGCTAGATCAGGTCCAGAAATCTTGTGGAAGGGTTGGTCGATTTTTGTTTAGTCGATGGTTAGGGTTTCGGCTATTTAGGGTTTTATAAAATATTATGATTTGTTTTTATATTTAATAGGCCGACTAGGAGGGGGCATGGATCAGATTTTCGGCCCTAGAAGTTATCACAATATCACAATTTGATTTTGTGTACAATTCCTTAAATTAGTTTTGCATATATCTTAATTAAAATGATTTAATATATATATATTAACTTTAATTATATATATTTTCGGATTACATATATGTATGTATATGTGAGTTAATATTTTTGGACATTCAAAATAATGTAATGTTGTCCCGGGAATTAATTTACTTGATATGTAGCTCGTTTTCAGAAGTTTGGAATTGTTTCAGAATTTTATAACTTATTTATTTAGGTTTTATTGTTTCAGGGGTAATTTGGTCATTTGACAAGTTATCTGAATTTCAGGTATTACAACTTCTTCCCCTCTAAAAGAAAAATTTTCGTCCTCGAAAATTGACGTGAAACGAAATGGAAACACAACTGACTGTGATCAGGAATATGAAAGACTTGGTTCTTATGACTCTATACTACTGGTTAAAACTTCGGTTTCCTCAAAAGACAAATCATACCGAATCCAAATCGAAAGAGAGATATATCGAACGTAACGATTGATAATCGGATCTTCTCGGAAAAGACGCAGGAATTTCATGGAATTTTGACGGATATGCCATCTACAGTATTTGATTAGACAAATTGGAGTAGGATGCACAGAAATAGATTATCGATAATATAAATTGGCAGAAATTCAATAATAGGATCTAAGATTTGTTATAGTGAGCTCAGAAGTCAGGAGAATGCGTGACGAGAATCCCGACGTGCAATCCACCTACGGTGAAAGCAGGTTACGCGTACCGTTAGGATGAACTTAATGTCTCACTAATGCTGATGATCCCAAACAGTTATCAGAATTTCTAAAGTTCTAAGGCACTTCTTGAAATAACCGATGCCCACAACAAGTGCACGTTATATGATGTAAGTATTATCACGTTGGCCAGACGTCATAATACTGGCATCATATGAATATGCCCTTATGATGGTCATACTTGATTTCAAGTCGTGAACAAACTAACTTATCTTATTCCACCTAGTCTTCCTACGGTCTCAGAGGTCATCAAAATTAAACACCCTAACTAAGTGGAGAACGAATCACTAGAAAGAGTTAACGAAAGTCCCAGAATGCCTGTCAGAATTTGGTACTTCATTATAAGTATCAAATCATCCATCATTTGCCAAAACCTCTCAAAAAAAAGTCATCACCGAACACACGAACAGGAATGCTTCTAGGAACTTAACTCATTCGAGGATCTTATTACGAAACTTAAGTAAGTCAACGGAGTGAAAGTTAGTCGCCAAGAACTTCGGCCTTCGTAGAATTAATTTTCCCCCAACCATAAAGGGTCTTTTCCAAAAACCCGCTCATTTAACACATCCAATCTCTTCAAGTCCGGTTAATCTGTCTTTATCAGTCCATCAATCGGAAAGTGAAACCAAAATTGGAACTTGTGTTTGGTCCTTCGAGCTTTCTGCCGTTCTTCTTGAAATGTGATGGAGTAATGTGAATTTCTAACATGCTCTTTGAATTTCTTCATCACCCAGACTGCTTCCGCTCTCAATTCATCTTAGTACAACTAAGGTGAATAGGAAAATTTGATAGCATGTCTTCATCAGTTCCAGGTTCGCCATCTTGACTAAATTTCTTCTTCTGTATCGCCAACACTTCTACCTTATAAGGAATGTCTTCACTCTTCATTGCAGCCGCCATTGATGTCAACTCCAGGTCAGGCAGCGAAATGATTCTTCTGGCATGCTTCTAGTTGGCTCAACACATATCAATCTCTTAGACTGCACAATGATCGACGGATTTCCTAACAAAGTGCAAAATGATTCTCACGCTCTTCCTCGTCTCCGAATGTACTATTAAGTCATACAATGACCATTTGTCCCAGTAGTCACGAGAAAACCTAATTACCAATTTTATAAGCAGTCAGAGCTTTAGCTAATACTATTAGCGTTACTAATCGTCATAACAGTCGTTTATGGATTCGGAAGGCGATTTCAAAACTAAAATTAATTAGTCCCTTGAAAAGAAACTTCACGCTCTAAAATTAAACAAACACCTAATCGTTTCGGGGTGGAGGAATATCGGTTTCTAACAGTAATACGGTCCAGCTATCTCTAGTCACCATCCTTCTTTATCGCGAACGAAACTAAAATACGCCCAGAAGATACAATTAAACAAGCTTACTTCCCGATCTTCGGTTGTTGCTCTTCTCGGTTGTTCAACCGACTGGTATGATCCCGAACACATCTGAAAGACACCTTCACTTGGTGACTACACATCTCTCGGTAACTTGTCAATTCCTACTTCACGCTTCGGTGGACAACTTGGTGGTTCAACCAGGAATTATATTCAGAAACTCAGGGTGCCCAATAACTCTCAAGATGAGGTTCATTCCTCAGTGCACGAAATGGGTTCTAGGAAAACTTCGGTACTCGGATTTCTAAGGAGGTATTTTTAATGGATGCCAGAAAACCAAGGCAACCATGGGAAATCAAGTTCTGGCTTTCATAGCCGAATGAGCTCGACAGACTTAGAAGGTTGAGAACCACGATAGACACATACCCACATAATTTATTCCAAAAATTGCTCAAGCCTTATTATTAAATATTCGGGAAAACCCACAATCCAATGGAATACGTACAATATTAATGTCAAAAGAAACCTAAGACAAAAATTTTAACAGTAATAACACACATGACTCGAGCTCTATTTCCATGACTAGACCGTGTTACTTGCAGTGGATTCCAAGTCTGAATCCACTTCATCTTCCTCGCTAAGCCATCCGTTTCGGTTCCCTTCAGGCTGTGGCAGTGGTTGTCTCGCAAAACCATCCTCAGGGTTCCTTCCTTCATCTCCTACGTCGTCCACGAATCCATACAAATTGTGAGGCTCTGCCCGTACTACTCCTCCTTCTTCCACGAACTTGGGACACCTTCCCGGGTACTTAGTCACTACTCCGTCTTTATCAGTCACTTTCGTCTCGTGCACATGTACCTCCGTTCCATTTATATTAACCACGGTCAACCTTTCTTCAATCCGGCAGGGATACATGCTAGCAGGGATCAGCATCCTTCTGTTAGTCCATCTCAACTTACCAATCTTTTTCCGTCCTGTAGCGAAAACTGTTGTCCAACGATACGTGCTGCGTGCTGGAGGTGCCATGCTGAAAATGACACAAATGATACTAAGTACTAGAACTCGATAGGAGTCGAAAAACTACTCATCACTCAAAAATTTTAAAACACGCGGAATATCACCGTCTGAACGATTTCAAAGATGATTAACGAAATATGGAGAATAAGCACGAATGGAACGACAAAACAAAATCCTAATGTCTACCCAAATCCTCACCGGTCAGAATTTAAGTTCCTATAGGAAAAGTCCTAAAATAATTTCTCAAAGGTTGTCCTACGAGTACTTACAGTGGAAACTTAGTGGTCCTAACTGACACAGGTCAAGGGTAAATGCATTACGAATCGCAGCCTGTCAGCTTTGATACCATAAATTGTAACACCCCAACCCGACAAGGGTAAAGATATCACAACAATGGATTCACATCAGAGCAAAACCAAGCATACATTTCCATTAATACAAAAATCTCAAAGGAGAACAAACAAAATACTAAATCTACAAGGTTACAAAAGAGAGCTTTCAAAACACTATTTCTAAAATATATTATCTTCGGTCCAATTCTAAGTCCAGCATAGCTATTCAATCTTCTAAGTCCAAAAGTACACTCTCCAATCATTCCCAGCTTCCTACTAAAACCTGCCGCAGGAAAAGAATTGCGGCTGAGCTACGAGAGCTCAGTGAACAGATATAACGGTAACAAAACAATAATAGATAGTAGAATCAAGAAGATCAGGAATACAGGTCATACCGATAACTCAAAATGTAGAAATGCGATGTCAGGAATCAATAAGGAATAAGACTAAGGAAAAGAAAAGGAACAAGTAATAGGGAAAATTCATGAGGTTCAATAAATGAAGAAAACAGAAATCTATCACGAGCCCAGAAACAAGCCATATCATATCATCGCAAATGTAACCAAATAGAGTAGCTAACTCTCAGATATGTGAAAGACGTGTATCGCACACACCATCAGTCACCAGATAAATATAACAATAAACATATAACATAACATATACAGATAACAGGTCAAATCTAGGATGCACCCATACGCCCCACAGACAAATCAATAATCATAATTATAATTGCCATAGCAAATAATAAATAAGGGACGGAACAGGTCATCACTCTCCTGCCCTAGAGTCATGTCAGAGGTGCGTCAATGACATGGACATGAACCCTCATGCCTAGTGATTGGCTCGTAATATCAAACTGTAGGTCAAGGTCAAACGTACTATCAAATAATCAAAAGGTCATATCCTAAGGGTACATGGCAAAGGTTCATGTCAACCAGTTCAGGATTATATATCATAGGTTCAACTTAGAATTTATCAGGTTAAGTTTTGTATCAAAGTTTAAGTTCAGATTAAAGAACTATATCAAATGGTTCAAAAGAGTGTAACAAAAGTTTATAATCAAAGTTTCATATCAACAGTTTATCTCTAAAGGTTTCTATTTAAAAGTCCATTTAAATAATCCTTCAAAAATGGTTTTCATAACAACTGATCTTACAAAATAGTTTTTCTTCAAAATGGTCTTCCAAAACTTTTAGTAACTTTCATTAAAAGTGATATTACTTATTTTAAAGTAATTTATCCCCAAAACGTTTCATATGTAGTCTAAGAACGGTTCAAAATCAATTAGGTTTAAATAAGGATTTAACAGATTAAGGTTTATATCAAAAATCAATTTAGTTTTATAACAAGTATACTAAATTAAGATTCAAAACAAGGTTCACAAATCAGGGTTCAGAACAAGAGATCAAACACAAGGTTCATGAAGGTTCACAAAACAAAAGATCACATGAAAGGTTCACAAACAGCAGGGAACATAGCAATGGTATAGGGAATCCTAATAAGGAAAATGAGAACTGAAAGAAAAAGGAAATGAACACCCTTATTGAAAGAGGGCAGAATATATGTACCTTATTACGAATTCAAGGACACAAAGCTAAAATCTGACAGGGATTAGATTACTCCTTCCTCGAACCTAAGGAGTAGAAGACAGAAGTCCAAAGGGTCTTTAGTTATATTTCCATTATTAGTAAGTTAATAATATCACAGATTAGGTTAAGTCCTTATTAAGATTATTATGGAAGTAAGGTACATTTTATCAAGTTACAAAAGTTTAAGAGTAATTACGACAAGTTTACATAGTTTAAGGTTTTAATTGTAATTTTATTAAATTCAAAGGGTTAACATGAAAATACTTTAAGTTTCTGAATTAAATACTCATGTTATTCAGAATGACATTTTAATCTCTTAAGTTTCACAATTCACAGTTTATACCCCTTTAGTTATATAATTTTCAAAACAAACCCTACATTTACATAATTCATGTTTTAATCCCTATAATATTTATTTTTACCAAACAAGCACCTTATATTACAAAGTTACAGAACATATCCTCAGAATTACATGTAGTATAAATTTGACCCCTCAGAATTCATTAATTACACATTTGGTCCCTTAACTTTACAAAACTTACAATTTAAATCATAATTTATTTATAGTTACATATCAAGCCCATAAATAGTCAAAATTACACATTACACCCTTAATGACATTATTTACACAAAATAACTTCAAGTTTCCAAAATTTACACTTTTAGTCCCTCTATTTTAATTAATTACAAAACAACCCTTTTAAATACAATTAATTCATTATCTTGCAATATTTACACTTAGGACCCTCAAGTTATATTTTTCCCACATTCCAACTGACTTATAAGACATTAAAAAAATATCCCAGAAGTTTCAAAGTTGGCAAAACACACCCTTGTAGTTTAAAAGGCCAATCGGATTACTTTTTAAATTGTAAAACCAAACCCTAACTTTACCCAATCATTAACCCATCATGACACAATAGTTAAATGCATTTATTAATCAGATCCAAACCACAAAACCCTAACCCTAATACGATTTAGGGTTTCTTTCTTATTTTCTTTTATTTTCTATATAATCCGATTACAAACATAATTCATGATCAATTATTCTAAGCATCTATAAATCAAATGGTTATTTTTCTAGGCTTATATTATCAGTATAGAACATGTAAAAATTATGGTTACACCTCAGAAAATTCATATAGCATGATTTACAAATTAAGTGTGTTTTAACCCTTTTAATTTCGTACGCCTAAATAAACATGCATGATTCGTGTTTATTATTTTTCTTAGGTCATATTCGACATGTAGATCACTAGAAAAATACTGGATAATTTTTAGAACGTAAGAATAAGTCGAAAGAAATTAGTACCTCTCGGATGGAATAAAAACGAACGAACAATTCTCACGATCAAACCTAGCTTCCTAAATTCCAACTCTTATTTTTCTTGGCTCCTTAAGACTCAGATGAACACTAGAAAAAAATGCTAGATCAGGTCCAGAAATCGTGTGGAAGGGTTGGTCGATTTTTGTTTAGTCGATGGTTAGGGTTTCGGCTATTTAGGGTTTTATAAAATATTATGATTTGTTTTTATATTTAATAGGCCGACTAGGAGGGGGCATGGATCAAATTTTCAGCCCTAGAAGTTATCACAATATCACAATTTGATTTTGTGTACAATTCCTTAAATTAGTTTTGCATATATCTTAATTAAAATGATTTAATATATATATATATTAACTTTAATTATATATATTTTCGGATTACATATATGTATGTATATGTGAGTTAATATTTTTGGACATTCAAAATAATGTAATGTTGTCCCGGGAATTAATTTACTTGATATGTAGCTCGTTTTCAGAAGTTTGGAATTGTTTCAGAATTTTATAACTTATTTATTTAGGTTTTATTGTTTCAGGGGTAATTTGGTCATTTGACAAGTTATCTGAATTTCAGGTATTACAAGAGTGGTCAAACAACTCGGGGAAGAACTGGAGGTAGAACACACAATGTACGGCAGCGTTTACGCGCAGACAATTCACTCAACACTTTCGCATCTCCTCCAACACCAGTTGTTGAAAACTGGTCTAGAAGAATGACGTAAAAGCAAAGGGAAATCTTCTAATTTGTAAGTTTATAAAGTCTAATTTTCGGATGTTTATGCCAGTAGAATTTGGGGATATTAAGTTGAGGAGATGAGTTTTTATTGTTGTTTATAAATTTTGGTTGTACGTGCTTTCGTTTTAAGAATAAGGGTGCTGCAACTTTTATAAAAATTAGCTATAGTTGAAGATATTAAAAATTATCTTTTCTAAATATTAGTGTATTTTTTCGCAATCAACAGCTTTGGGTACATAGTTATGAGATTTAATGGATGTTTTACTCATTTTAATATCTACAAGTACTAGAAATATCTTCCGTTTATATTTCATAATCTCTTTTTTTGGGGCTTATTATGATTAACCGAAATCCTTTTTATCTGGCATTAAGTTGGAACCACGTGCCTAAGAGCTTACTTTGGATCAGGTAGGAAATGGACGCTGTTAGGAGATTAGGTAGGAGCCGATATTCGGACAGTTGGACAAGTCGTGCTTAACTTGGTGTAAGTTTCTGAAAATGTGAACTTGGTATTTTATTCTCCAAATGATCATTATTTAGAATTCTATCTGTTTCTGATAGTACTGTTTAACCATGTTGCAGATGAAATCAATCTTAGAAAGGTCCTACATGAAAGCTGCAAGTGATCTTTTCCTGCTCCATATTGACTCTAACAAGGTAATAATGCAATAGGGTGAAAGCTGAAAACACGCAATATACTCATTCAAAACACACGATGTACGCAAGGAACTTTCAAAATTGTCATTGTATGCAATTTACTTTCAAATTTGGTGCAATGTACGTAATATGACCTGGAACCAGCAGGTTACCAGGTTTTCAAACTTTGAAAATTGACAGGAATGGTCCCTGTGGCTTGCGTTGACTTTCACGGGTCATCCCTTGACTTTTTTTGTCACTTAGAAAAGTTACAGTAATGGTCCTTATGGTCCCTGTGGCTTCCGTTTTCGTCCGTTTTTTTACGTTTTCTTCCATTTTGTTTACTTTTTCGTCCGTTTTTATACGTTTTCGTTCGTTTTTATACATCATCATCCGTTTTTTAGCGTTTTCAACCATTTTTTACGTTTTCGTCCGTTTTTATACGTTTTCGTTCATTTTTATACATTTTCATCCGTTTTTATCCGTTTTTATACGTTTTCGTCCATTTTTTTATGTTTTCGTTCGATTTTATATGTTTTCGTTCGTTTTTATCCGTTTTCGTCCGTAATTACACATTTTCTTCCGTTTTTGAAAGTTTTCGTCCATTTTTATACGTTTTCGTCCGTGTTTTTAACGTTTTCGTCCGTTTTATACGTTTTCGTTCTTTTTTATACATTTTTATCCGTTTTCGTCCCTTTTTTTTACGTTTTCGTCCGTAATTATATGTTTTTGAACGTTTTCGTCCATTTTTTATGTTTTTGTTCATTTTTATATGTTTTCGTTCTTTTTTATACATTTTTATCCGTTTTCGTCCGTAATTACACGTTTTCGTCCGTTTTTGGACGTTTTTATACGTTTTCGTTCGTGTTTTTAACGTTTTCGTCCTTTTTTATACATTTTTGTTCATTTTTATACATTCTTATCCGTTTTCGTCGGTAATTACACGTTTTCATCAGTTTTTTAACGTTTTCGTCCGTTTCTGAACGTTTTCGTCCATTTTTTATGTTTTTGTTCATTTTTATACGTTTTCGTTCGTTTTTATACATTTTTATCCGTTTTCGTCCGTAATTACACGTTTTCGTCCGTTTTTGGACATTTTCGTCCGTTTTTATACGTTTTCGTCCGTGTTTTTAACGTTTTCGTCCATTTTTATACGTTTTTGTTCATTTTTATACATTCTTATCCGTTTTCGTCGGTAATTACACGTTTTCATCTGTTTTTAACGTTTTCGTCCGTTTCTGAACGTTTTCGTCCATTTTTTATGTTTTTGTTCATTTTTATACGTTTTCGTTCGTTTTATACATTTTTATCCGTTTTCGTCCGTAATTACACGTTTTCGTCCGTTTTTATACGTTTTCGTCCGTTTTTTTAACGTTTTCGTCCATTTTATACGTTTTTGGACGTTTTCGTCCGTTTTTATCCATTTTGGATGAAAACGTGTAATTACCGACGAAAACGGATAAAAATGTATAAAAACGAACGAAAACGTATAAAAATGGACGAAAACGTTAAAAACACGGACGAAAACGTATAAAAATGTATAAAAACGAACGAAAACGTATAAAAATGGACGAAAACGTTAAAAACACGGACGAAAACGTATAAAAATGGATGAAAACGTTCAAAAACAGACCAAAATGTGTAATTACGGACGAAAACGGATAAAAATGAACGAAAACGTATAAAAACGGACAAAAACGTATAAAAACGGACGAAAACGTATAAAAACGGATGAAAATATATAAAAATGAACGAAAACGGACGAAAACGTTAAAAAATGGATGAAGATGTATAAAAACGAACGAAAACATAAAAAAAACGGACGAAAACGTATAAAAACGGACGAAAACATAAAAAAACGGACGAAAATGTATAAAAACGGACGAAAACGGATAAAAACGGATGAAAATGTATAAAAAATGAGCGAAAACGTATAAAAACGGACGAAAACGATAAAAAACGGATGAAGATGTATAAAAACGAATGAAAACTTAAAAAAACTGAAGAAAACGTTAAAAAAAGGATGATGATGTATAAAAACAAACGAAAACGTAAAAAACGAACGAAAAATTAAAAAAATGGACGAAAACGTATAAAAACATTCAAAAACGTACGAAAAGGTGTTATTACGGACGAAAACGGATATAAATGTATAAAAACGAACGAAAACATAAAAAAACGGACGAAAACGGATAAAAACGGACGAAAACGTATAAAAACGAACGAAAACGTATAAAAACGGACGAAAACGTATAAAAACGGATGAAAATGTATAAATACGAACGAAAACGTATAAAAACGGACAAAAACGTAAAAAAACGGATGAAAAAGTTAAAAAAAGGGATGATGATGTATAAAAACGAACGAAAACGTATAAAAACGGACAAAAAATTAAAAAAATGGAAGAAAACGTAAAAAAACTGACGAAAACGGAAGCCACAGGGACCATAAGGACCATTACTGTAACTTTTCTAAGTGATAAAAAAGTCAAGGGATGACCGGTGAAAGTCAACGCAAGCCACATGGACCATTCCTGTCAATTTTCAAAGTTTGAAACCTGGTAACCTGCTGGTTCCAGGTCATATTACGTACATTGCACCAAATTTGAAAGTAAATTGCGTACAATGACAATTTTGAAAGTTCCTTGCGTACATCGTGTGTTTTGAATAAGTATATTGCGTGTTTTCAGCTTTCACCCTAATGCAATATTATCAATTGAGTTCTTTGTGCCAAGTGGTCTTGAACATTTTGAACGACAAACTGTTTAGCAATTTGTATAAGAAAAGTTACACGTTTACCATTTTAGATACACCTCTTAGAAGCAGCACAAGGGTAGTGATATCACAAAGTCAAAGTGTTATTCATATGCATACAACAAGTCACTGATTTCCATCTGTATTTGATTTTGATATAGGTTGAATGTGTTAATAAGTAACTGTATACCGTATCGCTTCAGGATCGCCAAATGCCAAGAATGCAACTTTGCTGATTACTAATTGGTTTGAATCAGGTGTGGTTCATGCTAAAGTTTGGATATCAGATGCTGCAAAGGTAAATGATGAAGTTTGTCTATGCAGTGTCATATTTGAAGAGTATGTTTTGTTTTTTTTTTTTACTTACTGATACAATCTCTCTTTTGGCCGTAGATCACTGGACTATGCGCAAACCTTTTCAAAAGTGGTTAGGAATGGGCGCCCCTCTCCCAACCAAGATCCGGCCAGGTTCTGGCGTCTTTGGCTTTATGAGAGAAAGCTCGCCGTAGAAAAAAGTCTCTCTTTCCCGTCCCAGGTCATAAGTGCGTCCACAGAAGAGGAAATCGCAGTGCATCTTGCTCAGCAAGTGTAGCTTGGAGTGAGAGTGTAGTGGGGGTAAGGAGGCCGCCAGAGAGGAAGGCAAACCAGCCTATTAAGCGCAGCTAAGCTAATATGCGCCAGAGAAAGCCAGATGCCTATTTGCCTATTGCGATTTGATACACAAGATAAAGTGTCGGGTATTCACAATGCAAGAAACACTTGTTTGAGGCCTTGATATGGATCGAATAGAAAGAAACTAGAGAGTGAGAGATGGGAACTTCTAGTGAGAGAAACACTATGTGTATTAGCTTGAAATAATGAGAGTTCCAACCCTTCCCTTGCAAGGGAAGGGGTATTTATACTTACTACATAATATGCCCCTAGCGGGCTGTGGAGAGAGCTGACAGAGGGTAAAGACCCGACCCACTCCACAATACTAATTAATAACTAATCTACTAATAATATTACTGATAATCCTACGAGCTATGATGTGCTAATAAGTACTCGGGGTGACCGAGTCTTCAGCTGAATATTCATATTCCTAACAATCTCCCCCTAAGGGAGGTCACCCCAGAAGTAATGTTCTGAATTTCTGCACTTCTTCCTTGGATCTTGACTTCATAGCTCGTAACCATTGATTCTTCAATTTCATAGATCGTTGTGCAAACATCCGTGATCTTCAGATGACTTCTCTTTTGTCTTGGATGAACTTTGAGTAATCTTTGAAAGTATCATCCCACTTGAGTCTCCAAGTCATCTTTCAGTAGTAGGTCTCCATGTGATGAAATATACTTAGAGCCGACATGCTCACACTAATCAGGGTCATGATCTTCAGCATCAGAGTTAGCAGAAGCTGTGTTGAAGGTCTTTTGGTTGATCATGACTTTGTTGAATTATATTGATGATGTAGTGTAAACATGTGGTAATGGATTGGCATCTTTTCTGCAACCAGCTACAACAGCAACCAGCTACAGCATTCCACAGCTACAGCCGCCAGAAGTTCCTGCATAAGACAGTTAGCAACAAATCGACCGGTACTTACAGGTTTGGACTTCGAGATTGTTAACAGCATAGTGTGGAAACTCTCTCTAATCCTTACCAAGACCGTTCCTAATCGAAAACCCACAGAGGGCTTTTTAAGACTATGCCGTAGCATTTCAACGATTAGGTGAGTCGCTGGAGATCACTCCACGACTGTAGACCGTTTGAAACCGCCGCGACCACTAAGCGTAATCCACGAGGAATTACCGAAGTGACCTGCTTTCAGGGCTGCTTGATGTTGACCCTGGCAGGAATTTCCATTCAATCATTGAGAATTACATAAGTAAGTTCTCTCATAAATGTTCTGGCAGATAGCTGAGATCTGCGTAGGACTCATAAGATTACATCTGGTGTTCTTAATGTAGAACAACCAATGTAGAAGTAATTCGTGTCCCTATGAGATCTTATTATGCGTCTCGTGGCTCTAGACTCAATTGTGCGTTTTGATTTAGTGAGCGGAGGCTGGAGAGAACTGCCACCTTTTCAATATCATCTAACTCGGAGCGAGAGAGACAATAGAAATGTATTGAACTCCGTGACAATTGAAACAAGAATCCTTTGAGGGACCTTGAGTGGCTAGGGAGGGTTGTGCAGCGTATCACTGGGTCCATGATACTTTGTCTTCAATGTCAGCAATCAACTAAGTGATTCTGATAGCATATGTATTGACCCGGTTTCTGCCTAAGTTGTAAGGAGGGCTATTTCTTTTCACCCTTTATCTTTACAATTCTTTTTCATTCTTCAACCCCTTCAGTGCTTACCGAGACTTCATAACTAACACCTTGTTGGGTTTATTCCAGTGTTAGCTCCATCTCAGTCGGCACTCTTCCCTTATACACATTTCTCCTTTTTAATCATACCTAAGGACTTCTACACTAACTAGTGGATTGTCCCTGGGTAGATCCCTCCGGCTCTGGCGGAATAGTGGGAACTTGAACCTAACCTAACCATCCTTATAACTCCATGCGTTAATTAAAATGGCCGGTCTTTAGTATTCATCCACGATTGCCAAACCAAATCTTTGAAAAATCTCTTAAAGTGTTCACGATTCTGAAACACATTTTTGCAAACACTTGAGAGTTTTATATTTTTTCAAATGCTCCCCCTCAACATGTGCTCGAGTGATAGTTTTATAAATTTGCACATGTTAGGTAGAGCTCGCATTTTTTGAATTGATCCACTTTCAGTGAACATGACCGATTCGAGACACGCTTACATCACTAGTTAGACTAGCTTGAAATTATTACCCGGCCTGGTCAAGTCCACAGAAAGTTTCTCGAAATGGTACACTCTACTCAGATTCATCTTTTTCGAGACACGCTTACATCACTGGTTAGACCAGCTTGAAATTATTACCCGGCCAAGACGAATCCTTTCGATTGATGACAGTTCAAGTTTCGTCAATTCATTGGTTAATTCTGAGTCACGGTCACATGAGATGCCAAATCCTTTGCTCCCCCTCAATAAGTGCATTGACGTACAACTGAGCACTTATGGGAGAGTTTACTTTCTCATCCAAAACATTTTGCTCCCCCTCAATATGCGCCTTGATATACAAAATGGTTTAGCACATACGGGAGAGCTTACATTTACTTCCAAATCATCACATTTTATCAGAATTTCATATTTAAATCACATTCTCTCCCCCGATCAAAAATTTCAAACCATTTGAGATTTGAGATCCCAATTGATTTAAATAAGTTTAGAAAATTTGGGAGAAAATGTGGTCAGGTTTAAATGTATTTTGATTTAGGAGCATACTATGCTCCCCCTTAAACCACGACAGAGATTCACTTGTCAATATATACAGATCACACATAGAGTATTACAAGATTAGTGGAAAGTACATCATATAATTACAAGTGTCCAACAAAAGGATAACAGCACTTTTAAATACAATTAATTCATTATCTTGCAATATTTACACTTAGGACCCTCAAGTTATATTTTTCCCACATTCCAACTGACTTATAAGACATTAAAAAAATATCCCAGAAGTTTCAAAGTTGGCAAAACACACCCTTGTAGTTTAAAAGGCCAATCGGATTACTTTTTAAATTGTAAAACCAAACCCTAACTTTACCCAATCATTAACCCATCATGACACAATAGTTAAATGCATTTATTAATCAGATCCAAACCACAAAACCCTAACCCTAATACGATTTAGGGTTTCTTTCTTATTTTCTTTTATTTTCTATATAATCCGATTACAAACATAATTCATGATCAATTATTCTAAGCATCTATAAATCAAATGGTTATTTTTCTAGGCTTATATTATCAGTATAGAACATGTAAAAATTATGGTTACACCTCAGAAAATTCATATAGCATGATTTACAAATTAAGTGTGTTTTAACCCTTTTAATTTCGTACGCCTAAATAAACATGCATGATTCGTGTTTATTATTTTTCTTAGGTCATATTCGACATGTAGATCACTAGAAAAATACTGGATAATTTTTAGAACGTAAGAATAAGTCGAAAGAAATTAGTACCTCTCGGATGGAATAAAAACGAACGAACAATTCTCACGATCAAACCTAGCTTCCTAAATTCCAACTCTTATTTTTCTTGGCTCCTTAAGACTCAGATGAACACTAGAAAAAAATGCTAGATCAGGTCCAGAAATCGTGTGGAAGGGTTGGTCGATTTTTGTTTAGTCGATGGTTAGGGTTTCGGCTATTTAGGGTTTTATAAAATATTATGATTTGTTTTTATATTTAATAGGCCGACTAGGAGGGGGCATGGATCAAATTTTCAGCCCTAGAAGTTATCACAATATCACAATTTGATTTTGTGTACAATTCCTTAAATTAGTTTTGCATATATCTTAATTAAAATGATTTAATATATATATATATATTAACTTTAATTATATATATTTTCGGATTACATATATGTATGTATATGTGAGTTAATATTTTTGGACATTCAAAATAATGTAATGTTGTCCCGGGAATTAATTTACTTGATATGTAGCTCGTTTTCAGAAGTTTGGAATTGTTTCAGAATTTTATAACTTATTTATTTAGGTTTTATTGTTTCAGGGGTAATTTGGTCATTTGACAAGTTATCTGAATTTCAGGTATTACAAGAGTGGTCAAACAACTCGGGGAAGAACTGGAGGTAGAACACACAATGTACGGCAGCGTTTACGCGCAGACAATTCACTCAACACTTTCGCATCTCCTCCAACACCAGTTGTTGAAAACTGGTCTAGAAGAATGACGTAAAAGCAAAGGGAAATCTTCTAATTTGTAAGTTTATAAAGTCTAATTTTCGGATGTTTATGCCAGTAGAATTTGGGGATATTAAGTTGAGGAGATGAGTTTTTATTGTTGTTTATAAATTTTGGTTGTACGTGCTTTCGTTTTAAGAATAAGGGTGCTGCAACTTTTATAAAAATTAGCTATAGTTGAAGATATTAAAAATTATCTTTTCTAAATATTAGTGTATTTTTTCGCAATCAACAGCTTTGGGTACATAGTTATGAGATTTAATGGATGTTTTACTCATTTTAATATCTACAAGTACTAGAAATATCTTCCGTTTATATTTCATAATCTCTTTTTTTGGGGCTTATTATGATTAACCGAAATCCTTTTTATCTGGCATTAAGTTGGAACCACGTGCCTAAGAGCTTACTTTGGATCAGGTAGGAAATGGACGCTGTTAGGAGATTAGGTAGGAGCCGATATTCGGACAGTTGGACAAGTCGTGCTTAACTTGGTGTAAGTTTCTGAAAATGTGAACTTGGTATTTTATTCTCCAAATGATCATTATTTAGAATTCTATCTGTTTCTGATAGTACTGTTTAACCATGTTGCAGATGAAATCAATCTTAGAAAGGTCCTACATGAAAGCTGCAAGTGATCTTTTCCTGCTCCATATTGACTCTAACAAGGTAATAATGCAATAGGGTGAAAGCTGAAAACACGCAATATACTCATTCAAAACACACGATGTACGCAAGGAACTTTCAAAATTGTCATTGTATGCAATTTACTTTCAAATTTGGTGCAATGTACGTAATATGACCTGGAACCAGCAGGTTACCAGGTTTCAAACTTTGAAAATTGACAGGAATGGTCCCTGTGGCTTGCGTTGACTTTCACGGGTCATCCCTTGACTTTTTTTGTCACTTAGAAAAGTTACAGTAATGGTCCTTATGGTCCCTGTGGCTTCCGTTTTCGTCCGTTTTTTTACGTTTTCTTCCATTTTGTTTACTTTTTCGTCCGTTTTTATACGTTTTCGTTCGTTTTTATACATCATCATCCGTTTTTTTAGCGTTTTCAACCATTTTTTTACGTTTTCGTCCGTTTTTTATACGTTTTCGTTCATTTTTATACATTTTCATCCGTTTTTTATCCGTTTTTATACGTTTTCGTCCATTTTTTTATGTTTTCGTTCGATTTTATATGTTTTCGTTCGTTTTTATCCGTTTTCGTCCGTAATTACACATTTTCTTCCGTTTTTGAAAGTTTTCGTCCATTTTTATACGTTTTCGTCCGTGTTTTTAACGTTTTCGTCCGTTTTATACGTTTTCGTTCGTTTTTATACATTTTTATCCGTTTTCGTCCCTTTTTTTACGTTTTCGTCCGTAATTATATGTTTTTGAACGTTTTCGTCCATTTTTTATGTTTTTGTTCATTTTTATATGTTTTCGTTCTTTTTTATACATTTTTATCCGTTTTCGTCCGTAATTACACGTTTTCGTCCGTTTTTGGACGTTTTTATACGTTTTCGTTCGTGTTTTTTAACGTTTTCGTCCATTTTTATACGTTTTTGTTCATTTTTATACATTCTTATCCGTTTTCGTCGGTAATTACACGTTTTCATCTGTTTTTTAACGTTTTCGTCCGTTTCTGAACGTTTTCGTCCATTTTTTATGTTTTTGTTCATTTTTATACGTTTTCGTTCGTTTTTATACATTTTTATCCGTTTTCGTCCGTAATTACACGTTTTCGTCCGTTTTTGGACATTTTCGTCCGTTTTTATACGTTTTCGTCCGTGTTTTTAACGTTTTCGTCCATTTTTATACGTTTTTGTTCATTTTTATACATTCTTATCCGTTTTCGTCGGTAATTACACGTTTTCATCTGTTTTTAACGTTTTCGTCCGTTTCTGAACGTTTTCGTCCATTTTTTATGTTTTTGTTCATTTTTATACGTTTTCGTTCGTTTTATACATTTTTATCCGTTTTCGTCCGTAATTACACGTTTTCGTCCGTTTTTTATACGTTTTCGTCCGTTTTTTTAACGTTTTCGTCCATTTTATACGTTTTTGGACGTTTTCGTCCGTTTTTATCCATTTTGGATGAAAACGTGTAATTACCGACGAAAACGGATAAAAAATGTATAAAAACGAACGAAAACGTATAAAAATGGACGAAAACGTTAAAAACACGGACGAAAACGTATAAAAATGTATAAAAACGAACGAAAACGTATAAAAATGGACGAAAACGTTAAAAACACGGACGAAAACGTATAAAAATGGACGAAAACGTTCAAAAACAGACGAAAATGTGTAATTACGGACGAAAACGGATAAAAATGAACGAAAACGTATAAAAACGGACGAAAACGTATAAAAACGGACGAAAACGTATAAAAACGGATGAAAATATATAAAAATGAACGAAAACGGACGAAAACGTTAAAAAATGGATGAAGATGTATAAAAACGAACGAAAACATAAAAAAACGGACGAAAACGTATAAAAACGGACGAAAACATAAAAAAACGGACGAAAATGTATAAAAACGGACGAAAACGGATAAAAACGGATGAAAATGTATAAAAAATGAACGAAAACGTATAAAAAACGGACGAAAACGATAAAAAACGGATGAAGATGTATAAAAACGAACGAAAACTTAAAAAAACGGACGAAAACGTTAAAAAAAGGATGATGATGTATAAAAACAAACGAAAACGTATAAAAACGAACGAAAAATTAAAAAAATGGACGAAAACGTATAAAAACATTCAAAAACGTACGAAAAGGTGTTATTACGGACGAAAACGGATATAAATGTATAAAAACGAACGAAAACATAAAAAAACGGACGAAAACGGATAAAAACGGACGAAAACGTATAAAAACGAACGAAAACGTATAAAAAACGGACGAAAACGTATAAAAAACGGATGAAATTGTATAAATACGAATGAAAACGTATAAAAACAGACAAAAACGTAAAAAAACGGATGAAAAAGTTAAAAAAAGGGATGATGATGTATAAAAACGAACGAAAACGTATAAAAACGGACAAAAAATTAAAAAAATGGAAGAAAACGTAAAAAAACGGACGAAAACGGAAGCCACAGGGACCATAAGGACCATTACTGTAACTTTTCTAAGTGATAAAAAAGTCAAGGGATGACCGGTGAAAGTCAACGCAAGCCACATGGACCATTCCTGTCAATTTTCAAAGTTTGAAACCTGGTAACCTGCTGGTTCCAGGTCATATTACGTACATTGCACCAAATTTGAAAGTAAATTGCGTACAATGACAATTTTGAAAGTTCCTTGCGTACATCGTGTGTTTTGAATAAGTATATTGCGTGTTTTCAGCTTTCACCCTAATGCAATATTATCAATTGAGTTCTTTGTGCCAAGTGGTCTTGAACATTTTGAACGACAAACTGTTTAGCAATTTGTATAAGAAAAGTTACACGTTTACCATTTTAGATACACCTCTTAGAAGCAGCACAAGGGTAGTGATATCACAAAGTCAAAGTGTTATTCATATGCATACAACAAGTCACTGATTTCCATCTGTATTTGATTTTGATATAGGTTGAATGTGTTAATAAGTAACTGTATACCGTATCGCTTCAGGATCGCCAAATGCCAAGAATGCAACTTTGCGGATTACTAATTGGTTTGAATCAGGTGTGGTTCATGCTAAAGTTTGGATATCAGATGCTGTAAAGCTAAATGATGAAGTTTGTCTATGCAGTGTCATATTTGAAGAGTATGTTTTGTTTTTTTTACTTACGGATACAATCTCTCTTTTGGCCGTAGATCACTGGACTATGCGCAAACCTTTTCAAAAGTGGTTAGGAATGGGCGCCCCTCTCCCAACCAAGATCCGGCCAGGTTCTGGCGTCTTTTGCTTTATGAGAGAAAGCTCGCCGTAGAAAAAAGTCTCTCTTTCCCGTCCCAGGTCATAAGTGCGTCCACAGAAGAGGAAATCGCAGTGCATCTTGCTCAGCAAGTGTAGCTTGGAGTGAGAGTGTAGTGGGGGTAAGGAGGCCGCCAGAGAGGAAGGCAAACCAGCCTATTAAGCGCAGCTAAGCTAATATGCGCCAGAGAAAGCCAGATGCCTATTTGCCTATTGCGATTTGATACACAAGATAAAGTGTCGGGTATTCACAATGCAAGAAACACTTGTTTGAGGCCTTGATATGGATCGAAGAGAAAGAAACTAGAGAGTGAGAGATGGGAACTTCTAGTGAGAGAAACACTATGTGTATTAGCTTGAAATAATGAGAGTTCCAACCCTTCCCTTGCAAGGGAAGGGGTATTTATACTTACTACATAATATGCCCCTAGCGGGCTGTGGAGAGAGCTGACAGAGGGTAAAGACCCGACCCACTCCACAATACTAATTAATAACTAATCTACTAATAATATTACTGATAATCCTACGAGCTATGATGTGCTAATAAGTACTCGGGGTGACCGAGTCTTCAGCTGAATATTCATATTCCTAACAATCTCCCCCTAAGGGAGGTCACCCCAGAAGTAATGTTCTGAATTTCTGCACTTCTTCCTTGGATCTTGACTTCATAGCTCGTAACCATTGATTCTTCAATTTCATAGATCGTTGTGCAAACATCCGTGATCTTCAGATGACTTCTCTTTTGTCTTGGATGAACTTTGAGTAATCTTTGAAAGTATCATCCCACTTGAGTCTCCAAGTCATCTTTCAGTAGTAGGTCTCCATGTGATGAAATATACTTAGAGCCGACATGCTCACACTAATCAGGGTCATGATCTTCAGCATCAGAGTTAGCAGAAGCTGTGTTGAAGGTCTTTTGGTTGATCATGACTTTGTTGAATTATATTGATGATGTAGTGTAAACATGTGGTAATGGATTGGCATCTTTTCTGCAACCAGCTACAACAGCAACCAGCTACAGCATTCCACAGCTACAGCCGCCAGAAGTTCCAGCATAAGACAGTTAGCAACAAATCGACCGGTACTTACAGGTTTGGACTTCGAGATTGTTAACAGCATAGTGTGGAAACTCTCTCTAATCCTTACCAAGACCGTTCCTAATCGAAAACCCACAGAGGGCTTTTTAAGACTATGCCGTAGCATTTCAACGATTAGGTGAGTCGCTGGAGATCACTCCACGACTGTAGACCGTTTGAAACCGCCGCGACCACTAAGCGTAATCCACGAGGAATTACCGAAGTGACCTGCTTTCAGGGCTGCTTGATGTTGACCCTGGCAGGAATTTCCATTCAATCATTGAGAATTACATAAGTAAGTTCTCTCATAAATGTTCTGGCAGATAGCTGAGATCTGCGTAGGACTCATAAGATTACATCTGGTGTTCTTAATGTAGAACAACCAATGTAGAAGTAATTCGTGTCCCTATGAGATCTTATTATGCGTCTCGTGGCTCTAGACTCAATTGTGCGTTTTGATTTAGTGAGCGGAGGCTGGAGAGAACTGCCACCTTTTCAATATCATCTAACTCGGAGCGAGAGAGACGATAGAAATGTATTGAACTCCATGACAATTGAAACAAGAATCCTTTGAGGGACCTTGAGTGGCTAGGGAGGGTTGTGCAGCGTATCACTGGGTCCATGATACTTTGTCTTCAATGTCAGCAATCAACTAAGTGATTCTGATAGCATATGTATTGACCCGGTTTCTGCCTAAGTTGTAAGGAGGGCTATTTCTTTTCACCCTTTATCTTTACAATTCTTTTTCATTCTTCAACCCCTTCAGTGCTTACCGAGACTTCATAACTAACACCTTGTTGGGTTTATTCCAGTGTTAGCTCCATCTCAGTCGGCACTCTTCCCTTATACACATTTCTCCTTTTTAATCATACCTAAGGACTTCTACACTAACTAGTGGATTGTCCCTGGGTAGATCCCTCCGGCTCTGGCGGGATAGTGGGAACTTGAACCTAACCTAACCATCCTTATAACTCCATGCGTTAATTAAAATGGCCGGTCTTTAGTATTCATCCACGATTGCCAAACCAAATCTTTGAAAAATCTCTTAAAGTGTTCACGATTCTGAAACACATTTTTGCAAACACTTGAGAGTTTTATATTTTTTCAAATGCTCCCCCTCAACATGTGCTCGAGTGATAGTTTTATAAATTTGCACATGTTAGGTAGAGCTCGCATTTTTTGAATTGATCCACTTTCAGTGAACATGACCGATTCGAGACACGCTTACATCACTAGTTAGACTAGCTTGAAATTATTACCCGGCCTGGTCAAGTCCACAGAAAGTTTCTCGAAATGGTACACTCTACTCAGATTCATCTTTTTCGAGACACGCTTACATCACTGGTTAGACCAGCTTGAAATTATTACCCGGCCAAGACGAATCCTTTCGATTGATGACAGTTCAAGTTTCGTCAATTCATTGGTTAATTCTGAGTCACGGTCACATGAGATGCCAAATCCTTTGCTCCCCCTCAATAAGTGCATTGACGTACAACTGAGCACTTATGGGAGAGTTTACTTTCTCATCCAAAACATTTTGCTCCCCCTCAATATGTGCCTTGATATACAAAATGGTTTAGCACATACGGGAGAGCTTACATTTACTTCCAAATCATCACATTTTATCAGAATTTCATATTTAAATCACATTCTCTCCCCCGATCAAAAATTTCAAACCATTTGAGATTTGAGATCTCAATTGATTTAAATAAGTTTAGAAAATTTGGGAGAAAATGTGGTCAGGTTTAAATGTATTCTGATTTAGGAGCATACTATGCTCCCCCTTAAACCACGAGAGAGATTCACTTGTCAATATACACAGATCACACATAGAGTATTACAAGATTAGTGGAAAGTACATCATATAATTACAAGTGTCCAACAAAAGGATAACAGCACTACAAAGACCACTTATGGAGAGAATCAGCTCATGTCGTTCTTTCCAGCAATCTGTAATCTCCTTCACGAACTCTACCTCCAACGAAGCTTTCCAGGTTGCGAAAGATCCTTCTTGTTTTCAGCCTTCGCTCTATGGCTCTCATAAACTCTTTACTCCTTTGTACATCCAGATCAGTCCAGAAATGAGTCTTCAATTGTGGGTTGTGAGGGTTTATCTTGAAGTCTTTAACCCTGAAATCCAGTGCTTCATCGATCATTCTCAGAGTACCATCGCTGAATTTATGAATCTCACTGAGTTGCATCATCATAGGAGTTCCATGCTGGTCAGTGAACTTGACGGCTCTTGGAGATTCGATTACTTTAAAGTCGTGAATGTACTCGAGACCCTTATGTTCCCAATTCGGCTTGGTGAGATTGAGTTTGGTCTGGTAGCTCTCAATCCCTAGTTGAAAATCACTTACCCTTTGCCTGATAACAAGACCCCGGATCCATAAATTGACAGCAGCAGCAAACGCCTTCTTGTCACGAGGAGGAAGATGATTCAGGTGCCCTTGAAGATTCAGAAGGAAGAGATCCTCGAAGTCACTTAGAGATAGATATTTGAAGTCGCTTTCAGCAATAATATACTCCTTCTGATCAGCACGACGAAGCACTATCCTTTTAAGATACTCATACCCATACATTGGGTGAATTTCAACTTTGATAACACTTAAGATTCTTAGATGTGAGCGTATACCCTGACGACTACCCTCTCCTGCGTGCCGTTCAATGTAGAATCGTTTCTTGTGGAACCACCAATGTGTGACCCATAAGATGCAGTTAGTTCAAACTTGTATTCTTCATTTGACCATAACTGATCAGGCACCATTTGTTCTAGCCCAATGTCAGGGTAGTGAGCCGCCTTCATCTTGGTAATGGATAATGCCTGTCTGTCACCATTATTCCCGAACCGGAGATAATTCAGATCGTTGTTAAAGAAGAGATCAGCTTGAATGTTATTTTGACCTGGTGGACCATCAAAGGGAAGAGGTCGGTTGACGTTGTAGGAAAGGATCCGGTCATCAACTTGATCAGTAAATAGTCTATGACATTCTTCCATTTGATATTGAAGATGATGCACATCAGGATGAAACACTTTGACGATTTCATACGCAGGACCTTCCAAATCTTGGGGAGTGAGATTTGTGATGCCTTTCTTCTTACAGAACCAAGTAATAAATGCCCCCATGTCATTAGTTTTTGCCAGCAATGAGTTCTCTGGAGGTGGGTTGTGTTGCGATGCAATAGCAGCTGCCCAATTGTTTTCAGGAACACTTGTGTCTGATGATGGGATAGACCAATCTGGTTCAGGAATTGGTTCTCGATCTTCTTCAGGTACCGGTTTCACCCAAGATTCCATGTCTTCCCTGGTGGGGCGCTTACTAGTGGAGTCTGAGTCATCAGGTGTATCTGTGCGTAAGAATTCTGATGAAGCGAAAAGTGTACCACTTTTAGGGGGTCATTTAAGCCCTAAATCGTATTTATTTGATCAAATATTGCCCTAAATCGTTCCTTTTGTCATTTTAGGTACTTTGGAGAAGAAATCTGGAAAAGGAAGCATTTTGGACGTTTTTGGAGCATAAAAGTGAAGAAAACGACAAAGTCTCAAAATCGGCTGGAAAAGTACCTTTGACGGCGTCAAGGATTGCTCCTGACGGCGTCATGGCTTGGCAAAAGAGGTGGATATGAAAAATACACATGATAAGCCAGATAATTTTACAATGGAAATTCTGACGGCGTCACCCTTTAAGGTGATCAAGGCCATCACGGTTTAAGCTAAAGAGGGACGGCGTCAAGCCATATTCTGACGGCGTCAAGCTTTGATAAGCCAGAGCGGATTTTGGAGCACTAAAGAGGGACGGCGTCAAGAAGGCCATCCGGGAACCCTAGACACGGCGAGGTGACGGCGTCAAGATCTATAACGTGACGCCGTCAGATACTAAACTCTATATATAGTTTTGCAATTTTATGTCATTAGTGTGCAACTTTGTGAGGAGAAACCCTAAGACGAATTTCTGCCATTTTTAAGGGTTTTCATACCCTTGGATCTCCCATGTTTAATTGAAGATAAGTAATTACTTAATCAATCAATATGTCTATGTGTTGTTTGATTATATCTTGTTCTTGTCTTTTAATTAACATGCTAGGCTAGATTTATCTTGTGTTTGCTTAGATCTAATGAAACCTAACTATTGATTATTGGTTATTAGTGTGTTATTAATTGTATTGGATGATTGTTTATCGATGTTAGGCTTAAGAAAACTGGCTAACTTTCTATACGGTAACTTGCTTGAACGTCTTAAGAAACATGAACCAATGCGTACTAAGGTTTTTATGGTTGTATTTAATGCATGAGCGAATTCTAGTGATCCCATGTTAGGAGCTTCCTAGCCGGCTCAACATAGGAGTGAAGTAGGAGCTTGTAGAGTTGGGGAAGTACGTACGCCACCCCACGATTGGTATTAAGGAATACACCCGTCATCCACGCAATTAATACACACTAATCAACCGGTAATAGATAGTTAGGGAGTAAGGAAATCTAAGTAAACACATTTCTCTCCACATAAGTTTCACGACCTTTTCATTTTCAGTTATTTTATTTTATTTGCATTTGTAGTTATTTGGGTTAGTTGACTAGCAACTAATTCCGCCCACTCCTTTAAACCCGAGATTTTACTTGCTTTCATAAAATATAAAAAAATACAAAAAGAATCTTCTCTCACCCTTAGACCTATTAGAATAGTTTTTCAATCCTAACGACACTATTCCCTGTGGAGAACGATCAATCCCCCGTACTTACCACTACACTATACTACATCGGTCAGGTACACTGCCTGGTGGGGTTGTAAGCCTCTTGAGATCCCTCGAGAGGTAAAACCTGTTGTAAGGTCGCAAAACCACGCATCAAGTTTTTGGCGCCGCTGCCGGGGAATAGTTATTGTTTAGGTTGAATTTTTATTTTATTAGGCCTACTCACTAGATTCCTTTCTAGTGAGATTTTTATTTTATTTTTCTAGGTTTTCTTTAGTCTATCTTTTTTCTTCGTTTCTTTGTTCGTAACCATTACCATCCGACATCATGGAAGGTGGTAATATCCTTGATCCCAACAACCCACCACCACAACAACACCCACCTCCTAGAGCCCGTACCCTAGGAGACTACTTCCGTCCTAGCCACCATGGCTACCGAAACACCATTGAGCTCACTCAAGGAGCCAATGTCACTCCCTTGCGATCCGACACCATCCGGTTGGTGCAAAGCGGATGCGCATTCCATGGACTTCGTTCCGAAGATCCTAATCAACATCTCAAGGACTTTCTCAAAATCGTTGATTCCATAGACCTTGATGTTGCCACTCGAGAGACGACCCGACTGCGTCTCTTTCAATTCTCTCTGCGGGACCAAGCTAGTCAATGGCTAGAGCGTCTACCCGCAGGATCCATCACCTCTTGGGATGATCTCACCACTCATTTCCTTGCTCAGTTTTTCCCACCAGGAAGAACTACCAAGCTAAGGAATGATATCTTGATGTTCCAACAACGTCAAGGCGAAACACTCTACGAGGCATGGACTCGATTCAAGGACGTACTCCAAAAAGTCCCTCACCATGGCATAGAACTTTGGCTCCAAGTCCAAATCTTCTATGACCATATCAATCTTTCCACGAGGCAAACCATTGACCAATCGGCCGGTGGTAGGCTACGTGATCTAAGCGCGAAAGAATCATGGGCTCTCCTAGAAGATCTTGCTCTTTATGACAACGAAAGTTGGAGTGATCCCCGTGATTTGAATAAAACGGTCAAGGCAATATCTTTGCCTTCGAACAATTCAAGCACTTCCGACCGTAGGATCATAGAACTTGAAGACCAAGTCAAGTTTCTTATGAAATCCTACGAGGCTCCTAAACCTTCAAGCCAAGTGAACAAAATCACTTCTTCATGTGAATTATGTAGTGGTCCCCACGACACTCGTGATTGCATGGAACTCCCCGAACAAGCTTTTGCGGACTACGCATCCTCGCGTACCGACGGAGCGGGAGACAAGTGGTACACTTTCAAAACCGAGCCAAACCCCTACGGTGATACATACAACCCCTCATGGAAAAATCACCCAAACCTTAGGTGGAAACAAAACCAAAACGCACAACAAACCAATTCTTCCAACCCACCTAATCGTTTCCAATCAAGCGGTTCCAACTCGAACCGTACTTTCAACAACAATCCTTCTAGCAATGGTAGTACCGATAACTTTGAAGGATTGATGTCTCAATTTATGGCATCTCAAGAAGCTCGTTTAGCCAAGTTTGAATCCGAATTCAATCAACAACAAACGGAGATGACCAATAAAATTGACAACTTATTGAAAGCCCTCAATAACCAAGTGCTATCACCTCCACATAAGGACGTTAGGAACACAAATAGCGGACCCCAAGTAAAAGACCCCTCTTCATCCAAACACGTCCACTTCGTCAACATTGTCACTATCAAACCAATTGATAGGAATGAGGATAATAGTGAACCTGAGGATGAGGTTAAGGAAGTCGAGGTTGATAAAGAAGTTAGGGAAAGTGAGATTGAAGAAGTAGATGATGATGAGGACTACTTCAATAGGCTACCCAATAAGGAAGAGCGCGCATATCATACAGACTTATTCGATGACCCCGAGACACCATACTTCCTAGGTAGACCAATTATAAAAATAGGCGATCCTTCTAATCTCAACATACCATGCAACATCGGACATTTGCATGTGTGGAAAGCTTACATCGACCTTAGATCGCCCATAAACATCATGACTAGAGCCCACTACAACTTGATAATGAAAAAGCAACTTGGGTATAGGATGTTCCCTGATAAGGGTTGGATGAGTAACTTCACGGGAAGAGTTAAGGGATTACCGGTTTATGTAGGAAACTTCACCTATGTCACCGACTTTGTAATTGTAGAAGATATCCGCCCAATAGTCGATGCATGCTTAACTCAAGTAGTTTTTGGAAAACCATTTGTTGAGGTCTCTAGAATGACTTATGAACCTTCCTTAGGGATAGTTAGATTTAAGGATGAGACCGATGAGGTAAACTACCAAATGCCATATAAGATAGAGCAATTCCAACACTTGTCAAATGTTGAGAAGGAGCTTCAGCAAGCGGTCTACTATAGGAATGATGAGGATAGAAATAAAGGAGTAGACTATGTTATGGAAAGGATATCCGGTTTCTACAAGGATTGTTTGAAATTAGGACCGGAATATAAAACCGGGAATGAGACTGGCCTAGGAACCGTGGCCAATGATGGAGTCACGTAATGTACGTGACTTTGAGTCTAGCTACAAGACTCGTTAATAAAGAAAAGCGCTTCTTGGGAGGCAACCCAAGCTTTATTTGCTTTGTGTGTTTATTTGTTTGTTTGTTTGATTTTATTTGCTTCCGTATGTATGTTTAATTTTTATTATTATTGATTCATGTTCAAAACTAAATTGTGAAAATGCTTTATCTTGTTTTTAACTTCGTCTTAACTACATATAAAGGTATTTTGCAAAAGATAAGTGTAAGGGAAATCCAAATCGGTTTATTAGAACAAATGAACATGAATCATAATAATAAAAAATTAACATACATATTAGTATTTGTTTGAGTCAAATGCTTGTATCAAGTCATAATGATGTTTTGCAGGATTTTCAGGAAGTAAGGTATAGGTTTTTCCAAAAATTTTCCGGAAACTTAACATGAGAATTCTGTCAGATCATTTCTGACGGCGTCAGGATTTACAACCTGACGGCGTCAGGTTTTAATTTTCTGAAATTTTTTTGAAAGTTTTGTTTTCATAAAAAGTTTTTATTAAATCTCTAACTTATAATCTCCAGAAATCTGCAAAATTATCATTCCACAAGCATTATATCCTTATATAGAATTTATCCCGCCGATGTTATGCAGGTTTTCGTGTTTGTTTTTTCAGGTTTAACAGGTTATTTTGGACAAGGAGATTTATGTGGAATCTAGCTTACGGCGATGCATTAGTCTTGGAGCTTCTACATTACCTTGGAAGAAGATCTAACCATGTTGCCACATTATCCACCGAGCGAATCAGGGGAGTATTTGATTTCATTCTTTTACCTTATTTACTTTTACGTCTTGTTATTTGAACATTGGGGACAATGTTCATCTTAAGTGTAAGGGGGGGGTAAAGTACGATACTTTAGAAAATACTATTACGCTTGATTTTTGTTTGTTTAATGGTAGATGTGTAATAAAACTGAGATAAATACTTGTTAGGGCAATTTTAGTGCCAAATTTAAAATTTTTTACAACATATAGGAGTGAAACTTTGATCTTAATGAGCGTCTCACGGATAGGAGTTATATGACTAGCACAAAACCGTACCACTAAAAAATTTTCCACCCCCAAATATGTGAGGTTCGCCCCTAGAATTGGTAGGAAAAACATTTATGCTATGATGTGTGTACCGGTAGCACTTAGATTCTAGAACTTGCGTTAGGACCATTCCGAGGCCACAAGTGAGACTACATTCGTGTAGTTAGATTTACTACATGATAAGAGGCATTAGGATTAACCCATTGTTTTACACCTGTGTTTTTGTTATAATTACTTTGGCTACATTAGTCAAGTAATTCTCTCACACCCTTTGCGTTGTACTCATTTTTAGTACACGATACCCCTAGTACACCCCTCAGAGCCTATCTTTTCGTTTCGACCTTTAAGCATTTTACTTAAAGGAAGAATTTGTTTACACCCCACTTAAATGTACACCCAAATCGCCTTAGCCTACCTTGTATGCACTCATTTTTAGTGCATTATTGTGACAACATTTGTTTAAAACCAAGTTAATTATCTAATTGATTACATGGTTGCTAAGTGGAGTCATATCCTTGTACATATTGTTTTGGGACGATTGGAACTCATGGGTAAAGTACTAGTGTAATGGAGTAATGGGGAAGAACAACATTATTACCCCCATATGTGCTAAATATTTTTAAAAGTACTCCAAGTGTTTCGATTATCTTAATTCGAGTCATTAGAATAGTTATTTGTAAAGTTATGTAAAAGTTCAAGTGTAAGGGGAATGCAACGCCCCTATGATGTATTATTTTGGATGGTAGGGCAAAAGTGTATGAAAAAAAAAATCGAAAAAAATCAAGAAAAATACAAAAAAATGAGAAAAAGAAAAATAGAAAAAAACATACGGACTACAATCCCGTTTCATTTTATGTTTATTTTATGTTTTTGTTATTTTGTTTTTAGCTTAAGTCGAGTCTAGTCTTGGCTTAGCAACACCATATTGTTCATGTAATTAATCAAGATCTTTAACTCGCCACCAGTAAAATATCCCTTATCCAACAAATCCGTGTTTATCATATCCCTACATCTCACGTTATAACCCGTTTAAAAGCCCTCTTTGATAGTTTATCTTAGGTGCTTACGCCTAGTGGAGGAGGTTTTCAATCCTTTCCCAAGCCTATGGTAATCTATTTGCTATGACAGGTAGTGAGAGATATTATCCATTTTCATTTATGAGATTTACTTTTATGACACCTGAGAGATGTGAGTATCTAAACACTACTTGTGAGGTGCTAGTTTGTAATCTCCGTGCTTATTATGATTAAAGTGGAACGACTATTTGTTGTAATTACTTTTATATTAGTGTTAAATGACCCCTAACTTGTATTTTGATTAGAATAAAAGCGCATTTGCTTGAGGACAAGCAAATCTCAAGTGTAAGGGTATTTGATGAAGCGAAAAGTGTACCGCTTTTAGGGGGTCATTTAAGCCCTAAATCGTATTTATTTGATCAAATATTGCCCTAAATCGTTCCTTTTGTCATTTTAGGTACTTTGGAGAAGAAATCTGGAAAAGGAAGCATTTTGGACGTTTTTGGAGCATAAAAGTGAAGAAAACGACAAAGTCTCAAAATCGGCTGGAAAAGTACCTTTGACGGCGTCATGGCTTGGCAAAAGAGGTGGATATGAAAAATACACATGATAAGCCAGAGAATTTTACAATGGAAAGTCTGACGGCGTCACCCTTTAAGGTGATCAAGGCCATCACGGTTTAAGTTAAAGAGGGACGGCGTCAAGCCCTATTCTGACGGCGTCAAGCCTTGATAAGCCAGAGCGGATTTTGGAGGACTAAAGAGGGACGGCGTCAAGAAGGCCATCCGGGAACCCTAGACACGGCGAGGTGACGGCGTCAAGATCTACAACGTGACGCCGTCAGCCCTTAAACTCTATATATAGTTTTGCAATTTTTTGTCATTAGTGTGCAACTTTGTGAGGAGAAACCCTAAGACGAATTTTTGCCATTTTTAAGGGTTTTCATACCCTTGGATCTCCCATGTTTAATTGAAGATAAGTAATTACTTAATCAATCAATATGTCTATGTGTTGTTTGATTATATCTTGTTCTTGTCTTTTAATTAACATGCTAGGCTAGATTTATCTTGTGTTTGCTTAGATCTAATGAAACCTAACTATTGATTATTGGTTATTAGTGTGTTATTAATTGTATTGGATGATTGTTTATCGATGTTAGGCTTAAGAAAACTGGCTAACTTCCTATACGGTAACTTGCTTAAACGTCTTAAGAAACATGAACCAATGCGTACTAAGGTTTTTATGGTTGTATTTAATGCATGAGCGAATTCTAGTGATCCCATGTTAGGAGCTTCCTAGCCGGATTGACATAGGAGTGAAGTAGGAGCTTGTAGAGTTGGGGAAGTACGTACGCCACCCCACGATTGGTATTAAGGAATACACCCGTCATCCACG
>CP139507.1:188175327-188595327 GCA_021014915.2 Artemisia tridentata subsp. tridentata
CCCTAATCTCAATAAATCAAAGGTTTGGTTGGATAAAGAATAATAAAGGGCATGGATAACATTTGGGATATAAATTGGTGCAAAAATAAAAATAAACAAAACAAATAAATTAAAATCCTAAGTGTGGTTAATCACTATCCCAACCATCCCATGAATAAGACTCATATCATCGAATAACTCACGCTTTAACACTTGAAACACACGCTTTAGGTAGACACGAATTATACTCAACAAAATCTTAATCAAAGAATAAACCTTAATTGGCGTTCCCATAACTGCCAATTCCCATTCAATCCATAGATATAGTACAACAAATAGTGGTGATATCGACCACTTACATAACTTTACATAAGTTGGTTAAAACTAACTTCCAACTTTTCTTTCTTTCTTTTTCTTTTCTCATTTTTTTCGATTTTTTTTTTTTTTTTTTTTTTTTTTTTTTTTTTTTTTTAATTAAACATAAACATAGATGTGTAAAATTTCACCACATCACTATAACTTTCTTTCCGGATAATTTTTCCATACTTTTCATGACTTCAGAAATAATGGTAATAGTGAAAGTAGTAAACACACGAAAAATAAACTCCAAAATATACAATATTTACTTTCACTCCAATTGCATTGTGCAATTTCCCGACCTAACCATAGATAATGAATTACGCACGCGAACACAGGTAATGTAAGGAAACACACTCTGCCTATAGCAATCAACCAACCACGGATTCTAATCTACAGGGTAGGCTAAGGTGTAAGGGTGTAACGAAACATTTTAAACATAGGTGTAAGAAACGAAAGGAATGGCTCTGAGGGTTTTTCTAGGGGTATCTTACTCTAAAAATGAGAGTAACAAAAGGGTTTATACGGGGGTTAACTAACCAGTGTAGTTAGTTAATAATACATAACATATAATAGGCTATTTGGGTGTAATCCTAGAAATTTACCAAGTTAGACAAGTCACTCCAATTATATAAATAATACTTATTATGGTGGTCTCGAATAGTATACAAGCCAAGTTCTAAAGTTTACAAGTCACCGGCACACTCATAGATTTGTGAATTTTGAAAAATCACAATTTTTGAAAATAACGTCATGTGTGCAGTTATGCAACTTAGATCTTAAACAAAAACATGCTAAAAAAAAATTTAAGTTTGATATATTAAGCACATTTTAAGCATAATTTTTGAAAAAGTTTAGGACAAGTAATTGTTAAGTGTTCTAATTCTCCAATCCCCCCACTTAAGTTAAACAACGTCCTCGTTGTTTGTATAAAAGATTAAAAACTGGAAATTAAAAGAATTAGAACAAAAAAAACTCTCCTGAGATTTGCTCGGTATGATCCTCCATTAGTATAAGAGCAAAAATCAACTTCTTGTGGATTAGAACGTTAAAGCTTCATACTTGATGTATCCACAGGAAATCCAGGAAACTATAATACCACCAACACTTTAAAACACACCTAAGATAAGAAAGGTTCAAACTTGCATAATACATTAGTAGTTAGGAAAAATAAAACTTAAAAATTAAAACTGAAAATCATCAGGTCAGTCGATGCGCCGTATCTTATGGAAGAAGATACGCCGTATCGAGCCTGGAATAAATACGGATCAGAATAAAGATGCGCCGCATCCTTAACCAGGGATGCGCCGCATTAAAAATAAACTGATAAATAGTTTTAAAGTCGAAAATAAAAATGCAGAAAAATAAAATAAGATATGACCATTGCAGGAGATGCGTCGCATCTCAGAATTGAGATGCGCCGTATCCTCATGCGGCCTGGACTGACTCGACACAGAAAACAGAATAGTAAATAGATAAATCCGGGTTGTCTCCCGGTAAGCACTTGTCTTTATTCCAGAGTCTTCAAGTTAGACTCACGTTCAGCTTTTTAATATCGATCATTGAAGGAGTCGGAAACATCGCGCTCCTTCATCGCCAATTCAGTAATATTGAACACTCCTTGCTCGTCCTTAATTTCCACGCCGTTCCTCTTTAATATCTGTATAAACAAAGTCCTGTCCCTTTCGGGCAGAGATGACAAAATGATCGACGGGAAATTCTTATTATCATATAGGCACGAATAAGCAAGGTGGGGTGGTAGTTCAATAAACACATCATTGTTCAAATTCGTTTTCTCAACTACTCTCCTACGTTTATTAATTACTACACAATCATACCACTCATCATCAGAATCATTAACAACATTCCGTCTAAGTTCGGTGGGTACATTAAGGTCAATGAATTCCTCAAAGTTCTCATGATTATGATTAGTTGAGTTGTTTTGAATCAATGTTTCTCCCATAAGTCTAGCTTCAAGATCGAGGTCCATACGCTCTCTTAATCCTAGCACATAAACACCTCTAATTATGCTTTTAACCGGATCTTGGCACTTATAGACTAGTTTATTATTCCCTACCCTTAATGAGATTTTTCTTTTAAACACATCAATCTTAGCATGGGCAGTAGACAAGAAAGGTCTTCCGAGGATTAAAGGAATCTTAACATCCTCGGGCATGTCTAGTATAACAAAGTCTACGGGAAAAATAAACTGCTCAATCTTAACTAGCACATTATTAGCAATCCCTTCAGGTTGTTTTACCGTTTTATCAGCCAATTCAATAAGTAATTTAGTTGGTGCTAATTTTCCTAGTCCTAGGGTAGCGAATGTCTTAAGAGGCATAACACTAACACTAGCTCCTAAGTCAGCTAACACATTATTGAAAGATATATTATTAATAGAACAAGGTAGAGTAAAACTTCCTGGGTCTCTTTCTTTATGAGGCAAGGCATTTAAGTCGGTTGCAGAGCTCTCTTCTTTCAT
Organism: Artemisia tridentata subsp. tridentata; assembly: GCA_021014915.2. Taxonomy (NCBI): domain Eukaryota; kingdom Viridiplantae; phylum Streptophyta; class Magnoliopsida; order Asterales; family Asteraceae; genus Artemisia; species Artemisia tridentata. The sequence continues at coordinate 188,178,146 of CP139507.1, forward strand.
TGTTGCCTTGATCTCCTCTTCAATCTTTGTCTTTTCTTTTAGTAGTCTCCTTAAGCTGATTGAAGAATTAAAGAAAAATTCGGGTCTTGCACCATCATTACCATTCATCGATCTTCTAGGTATATTAGGAGTGACTTCTTCAGTGGTGCTTATGGCCTTGACATGATCTCTTGGGTTGGTTTCAGAATGTAATCCTTCTTGGTGATGCTCGAGTCACAACTTGCACACGAGAGTAGCGGACCGATCAAAGTAAATATCAAAAATCAACTATATTTATCAAATTATATTCGTCGTATTAACAAAAGTTAATGCGCCGTATTTTCGTTACGTTTAAAAATAAATATAGATTTTTGATTCAGTAAGATGCGCCGTATCGACAGAGATCGATACGCCGTATCTGTTTAATAATTCGCAAACTGTTTTTAATTAAAATAATAGATACGCCGTATCTGCTAAAGCAGATGCGTCGTATGGCGTTAACGTTTAGAATTTTTTTTTTATTAAAAACAGATACGCCGTATCTTGGGGAAAAGATGCGTCGTATCGAATTAATTAAACGCGTTGTATTAAAAAAAATTAAACGCAATACGCCGTATCTGAGAGATCAGATGCGCCGTATCGTTTGATTTAGCACAGTACAACGATAGCAGAACAGAAAAATACGAAAAATAAAAACAAAAATTAAACACACAAACGAAAATAAACACACAAAAATAAAAGAAAACAATTAACACACAATACAACAAATATGCAAAATAGTACAATGATGCAATTAATCTAATAAAAAGAAAAACCTAATTAAAATACTAATTAAATTAACAGATAATAACAATTCACTCCCCGGCAACGGCGCCAAAAACTTGATGCGTGTGCGTGTATGTTGTAGTATAGTTTTAGCACGTTTAGATGCCTACTCAAGTTTTAAATTTATATTTAGCCGACTTATCAATAACACACACACTTAACGAGCAGTGTACCCGGTCAGTATGAAGATAATGGTAAGTAGAGTGTCGATCACTAAGAGTGGAACGTATTATCTCGTTATTCTAATCAGTATTTTAATATCCTAACGCAAGGGGGTTTCAGCCTGAGGGACTGGCACGGTTTGTTTGCAATTAAATAATAAAATAAACCAATAGGCACGAATCAGCAAGTAGCACACACGTACACAGATAAATACTCGAGACAATAAGAGGGCTGTCCTTATGATTAAGTAGATTGTCACTTGTTTTATTGATAGCTTTATATGATGTGTATGTAGTTAACCCTTTCTCGTTGGTCCTAATCTTATCGGCGAGTAAACCCTTAATGATTACTTATGTCTAAAAGTTATTCCTAAGTGATCAATTTAGTAATAACCGTGGGAGCCACATTATGTCCCGCAGTCAAATGCCCGCAAGCCACTAATAAACACAGAGGTTATCAATGCACTAATAAGTAGTAACCAAAGACATCAACATATAAACTTTAATTGATGGGAAAGCAAGTATTAAAGGGAGTGCAATCTTTCGTTGTCACATTACACAAGCCACCAATCCTGATGAATTAAAGTTTGCTAACACAATAAAACAAAACTACTTAATGAATTAAACACATGCAGCACCTTCTTACAGCTCTTGTATCTTTGATTTGGGTGTGTCTTGTGCTGCCTCCTTGACTGAATTCGTCCTTTGTTCCTCCTGTTTGAACTTCGGTTTTAGGTTTTCCGGAACTTCTAATTGTTCTGGTCTACGGGGTATTTATAGTTTCTGTCTGAGGGAAGATGCGGCGCATCTACTAAGTAGATGCGGCGCATGTACTTAACTTCGCGTGGGGTCCAAGATTATAATATTCAGGAATATTCGTACACCGCCAGAAGATGCGGCGTAACTCCATGATTAGATGCGGCGCATGTCCTCTTGTATCTTGGATCGTATCTGGTGATATCTTGATAGAGATGCGGCGCATGTCGAGAGTGAGATGCGGCGCATCTGGAGCAGAATTGACTTGATCTTGTCCATGTCAGTAGACCTTCAACTTTATGCACGTTTTGCTCCATAATTAGTCCAAAATCGCCAAGTTTCACCAAATGCTTGTTTTTACCTGAGAATTACAAAAGTAAACGATTAAGTATCAATCCTCATACATAATATAGTAAAACAAGTCAAATTAATAGGATAAATGATAGTAATAAAATGTACTTATTTGAGTTCATCAAACTTCTTCTATTCCCATTTTCTCTCGAGGGACAAGCCCGGATATGGCTTGAAAAACAACCCCCTCGTTCAATTGAGACATGGGAGGACTTAGTTACAAAGTTTGTAAACGAATTTTTTCCACCGTCTAGAACGACAAGTCTTAAAAATGAAATCATCAAATTCACACAAAGATTTGATGAGTCGTTTAGTGACGCGTGGGATCGTTTCAAAGAATTGCTTCGTAAATGTCCTCATCATGGTTTTACCGAGTTGATGCAAATCGACACTTTCTATAATGGAGTGAGCCAATCTGACCAAGATTCTCTCAATGCCTCCTCTGGAGGTAACTTTTTGAGCAGAACTGTCAAAGAAGCTTTAGCGATTATTGAAAATAAGTCTAAGGTCCGTACTGCACGAACAAAGCCATATCATTCTCAGGCTAGTGCCGGTCCTTCTACTTCATCTCCCGTGAGTACTTCTAGCACCGATGCTAAGATTGACAAACTCACGGACGCTATTCAAGCTTTGGTTCTCTCAAGCCAAAAGAAAGTCACTTTCACACAAACTCCTTCACATGCTGAAGTTAAGAAAGTGGAAGTCTGTGTTACTTGTGGTGGCCCTCACGCATACTACGACTGTACTGCCACCGATGGTAGTCCTTTTGAAGTTAATGCTATAGCCGGTACTTCAAATCAGGGAGGTAATCAATACCGTCCTCAAATGGAACCATACCGAGCTAGCACCTACCAAGGACCACCCGGTTTTAATCATAACCAGAATTTGCAAAACCGGAACCAAAATCAACCTCGAATGAACCAAGGTTATCAAAACCAAGGGAATTTCAATTCTGGACAAAATCAAGGTTTCCAACACCAAGGAAACTTTAACCGAAACAATTCCAATCAGGGAAATCATTTTCAGGGAAATGGTAATCCAAATCAAGGGAATTTTCAGCATCAAGGTTATAATCAAAATAACCGAATGCAAAATTTCCCTAATCAACATCAAGCCATTCCAGCCCAACATCCATCATCTGATGAGTTATTGAGGCAGTTCATGAAAGCTCAAGAGGACACAAACAGGTTGTTGGTCAGCCAGATCTATGAGATTAAAAAATCTTTAAATGATCAACCTTCGGGCTCAGGAAAACTTCCGAGCAACACGATCGCTAACCCGAAGGGCGATGTTAAGGCGATCACAACCCGAAGTGGTGTTTCATACGAGGGACCCACTGTTTCCACTACCACTTCTTCTTCCCCCAAGGTAGTGGGAAGTAAGCCTGAGGTGACTAAGGACCAGGGACTTCCTACTAATAACGGAGGTACCAACAACGTCCAACCTCAAATTGTCCCGAAACCCAAGACTAAACCTCAAGTTGTCTTTGAACATCCTGAAACCCCGGTTGAAAACCCTAAATCCAAACCTTCTATTCCTTACCCATCACGTTTAAATGAACAAAAGCTCCGCGAAAAAGCTAGTCAACAAATGGATAAATTCTTCCAAATTTTTCAAGAATTACACTTTGACATAAGCTTTGCGGACGCTATCATTCTGATGCCCAAGTTTGCATCCACAATCAAACACTTGTTAAGCAACAAGGAAAAACTGTTTGAAATGGCAAAGACTCCATTAAATGAGAACTGCTCAGCAGTTATCTTGAAAAAGCTTCCCGAGAAGCTTGGAGATCCTGGAAGGTTTCTACTACCTTGTGTCTTTCCAGGAATGGTTGAATGCTATGCCTTGGCCGATCTTGGTGCAAGCATCAACCTGATGCCTAAATCAGTATGGAAGAAACTTTCTCTTCCTGAACTTACTCCTACCTGCATGACTCTTGAGCTTGCAGATCGTTCAATATCTCGTCCGCTTGGCATTGCTGAGGACGTATTTGTGAAAGTAGGAAAGTTCCATTTTCCAGCTGACTTTGTGGTTGTTGATTTCGATGCTGATCCTAGGGTTCCTCTCATTCTTGGAAGAGGATTCCTAAGAACGGGCCGTGCTCTCATAGATGTATTTGAGCATGAAATCACATTACGTGTGGGTCATGAAGCTGTTACCTTTAACCTCGATCAAACTTCGAGGTACTCCTCAAATTACGATTCTGAATCGGTTAACCGAATCGATGTCATTGATATTGTTTCAGAGGAGTACTCTCAAGAGTTTCTTGGTTATTCTCATAATTCTGTGAGTGGGGATACCACCACATCTTCTTTACCTGGCATTTCCGACTCTTCCCCTTCTCTCACTCCGTTTGAGGGAAGTGATTTCAATTTGGAAGAGATCGATGATTTTCTCAAGTGTGATTCATTCCTAGAGGGGATTGATGACGCTGAGATTGATCTGGAGGGAGATATTCTTCTTCTTGAGACATTGTTAAATCAGGACAATTCTCCTCCACTCCCTCCCGTTGAACTTCATAATGAGGAAATCAAATCAGTTGAGAAAACTGATGAATTTCCTGAGGTCGAACTCAAAGACTTACCGCCTCATCTTGAGTACGCATTTTTGGAGGGTAATGATAAATTACCCGTCATTATTGCTAAAGATTTAAGTGATGAGGAAAAGACTGCTCTAATCAAGGTCTTAAAGTCACACAAGCAAGCCATTGCTTGGAAACTCTCCGATATAAAGGGTATTGACCCTGAATTTTGTACTCACAAGATTCTAATGGAGGATGACTTTAAACCAGCAGTCCAACACCAGCGAAGGGTAAATCCCAAAATCCACGATGTTATCAAACAAGAGGTTCTTAAACTTCTTGATGCAGGATTGATTTATCCCATTTCTGATAGTCCTTGGGTTAGTCCCATTCACTGTGTTCCTAAAAAGGGTGGCATAACTGTTGTCACGAATGATGAAAATGAGTTGATTCCAACTCGATTGGTTACAGGGTGGCGTGTTTGCATTGACTATCGTAAGTTAAACGATGCCACCCGTAAAGACCATTTTCCTCTGCCTTTTATGGATCAGATGCTTGAGAGATTAGCAGGGAACGAGTACTATTGTTTCCTTGATGGTTTCTCGGGTTACTTTCAAATTCCCATTGATCCACAAGATCAAGAAAAGACTACCTTCACATGCCCTTATGGAACCTTTGCTTATAAACGTATGCCTTTCGGCTTATGTAATGCTCCAGGTACATTCCAGAGGTGTATGATGGCCATATTTACCGACATGATTGGTAAAACAATGGAGGTCTTTATGGATGACTTCTCGGTCATTGGGGATTCGTTCCAAGCATGTCTCTCCAATTTAGAAAACATGTTGAAAAGGTGTAAAGACACCAATCTTTGTCTAAATTGGGAGAAGAGTCATTTTATGGTCAAAGAGGGCATTGTCCTCGGCCATAAGATATCAAAGAACGGGATTGAGGTTGACAAAGCTAAAGTTGATGTCATTGGTAAATTACCTCATCCCACTACTGTCAAAGGGATTAGGAGTTTTTTGGGTCATGCCGGTTTCTATCGTAGATTCATACAAGACTTTTCTAAAATCGCCCGGCCTATGACTCATCTTCTTGAAAAAGATGCTCCTTTTATCTTCTCACCCGAGTGCATCAAAGCTTTTGAAGTATTAAAGAAAAAGCTTACTGAGGCACCCATTCTAGTTGCCCCCGACTGGGATTTTCCCTTTGAGCTCATGTGCGATGCAAGTGATTTTGCTATCGGTGCAGTCCTGGGGCAACGAAAAGCCAAACATTTTCAGCCTATCCACTACGCAAGTAAAACTATGACTGAAGCTCAAACTCATTACACCACTACAGAAAAAGAATTATTGGGTGTGGTGTATGCCTTTGAGAAGTTTCGGCCATATTTGATCTTGACAAAATATGTAGTGTATACGGATCACTCGGCTCTCAAATATCTCTTTGCAAAACAAGATGCAAAGCCGAGATTACTCCGTTGGGTTCTCCTCCTGCAAGAATTTGATATCATTATACGTGATAAAAAAGGAGCTGAGAACCTAGCTGCTGATCATCTATCCCGATTAGAAAACCCACACCAAGATGTTTTCGAGAAAAAGGAAATAAATGAAACATTTCCTCTCGAGACACTCAATGCGGTTACTTTTCGAGGAGATTCTACTACCCCATGGTTTGCCGACTTCGCAAATTACCATGCGGGTAACTTCATAGTGAAAGGGATGTCGACCCAGCAGAAGAATAAATTCTTCAAAGATGTGAAACATTACTTCTGGGACGACCCCTACTTATTCAAAATCTGTGCGGATCAAGTCATCCGACGGTGTGTTTAAGGACAGGAAGCTATTGACATTCTCAAAGCTTGCCATGCTGGACCCACGGGGGGCCATCATAGTCCAAACTACACCGCCAAAAAGGTGTTTGATTCCGGGTTTTATTGGCCCACAATCTATAAGGATGCCCAAGAACTCATAAAAACTTGTGAATCTTGTCAGCGTCACGGAAATATTTCACAACGAAATGAAATGCCACAAAATGCAATTCAAGTCTGTGAAATCTTTGATGTCTGGGGCATCGACTTTATGGGGCCATTTCCATCATCTCGAGGAAACAAATACATTCTCGTGGCTGTTGACTATTTGTCAAAATGGGTTGAAGCAAAAGCTTTACCCACTAATGATGCTCGAGTTGTTGTAAAATTCCTGAAAGCTCTTTTTGCCCGTTTTGGAACTCCACGTGCTATAATCAGTGATCGTGGTACGCATTTTTGTAATGACAAATTTGATAAAGTCATGCAAAAGTATGGTGTAACTCACCGTCTTTCTACTGCGTATCACCCACAAACAAGTGGGCAAGTTGAAGTTTCAAATCGGGGTATTAAAAGAATCTTAGAAAGGACTGTAGGAGAAAATCGTGCATCCTGGTCGGATAAGTTGGATGATGCACTATGGGCCTTTCGTACAGCTTACAAAACACCCATCGGGTGTACACCTTACAAGCTTGTGTACGGAAAGGCATGTCATCTTCCGATCGAATTAGAGCACAAAGCCTACTGGGCCTCGAAACATGCTAACTTTGACCTTCAAACTGCGGGTGATCACCGTAAAGTTCAAATGAATGAATTAAATGAACTGCGTGATCAAGCATACGAGAACTCTTTGATTTATAAAGAAAAGACAAAGAAGATTCATGACTCTAAAATCAAGAACCGCGTTTTCAACGTTGGTGATCGAGTCCTTCTTTTCAATTCAAGATTGAAGATTTTCTCGGGAAAACTCAAATCCCGTTGGTCTGGTCCATTCTCTGTTACAAAAGTTTATCCATATGGTACCGTTGAGTTATCTCGAAATGACGGTCCAAATTTTAAAGTGAATGGCCATCGGTTAAAACACTACTTTGGAGAGGACATACCATTCATGGTTGTCCCGGATCTTCAAACTTTCCCCATGAACCAATGAATGCGGGGATCGAGTCAAGCTAGTGACTCGGTGATCAAAAACATTAGCAAAACATGGGTTCTCACCCGTGTCTCTGTTTTCTTTCTCTTTTCTACCATTTAGTGTGGGGGAGATGATCTCTTCCACTTACTTCCCCGTAGATTTTTAAATTGCTTTTTCTCCCGGGCTGTTCAGGAACACTTTGTTACAGTTGGCCGTTCACAAGCGGTTAGCTTGCGTGATAAACCTGACTGTTCGGGAGGAATCAACTTAATTCGGGGTCGAGTCAAGCTAGTGACTCGGTGATAAAAAACATTAGCCCGCACCATATGGGTTTTCACCCATATCTCTGTCTTCTTTCTATTTTCTACCACCCAAGTGTGGGGGAGATGCCCCACATGTTGTATATATGTTCAAAAAAAAAAAAAACATTCCCAAAGAGGGAATTTGCATGCCTTAACGGCTTAAATGCAAATTAAATAAAAATAAAATAAATAACTATATGAAATAAAAGGCTATTAGTATTTCCCTTTCACGTTCTAAGTGTTGGTTTAACAGCCGGTTCTTTGAATATTGAGGGCAATATTCAGTTCTAAGTGTGGGGGGGAAATTCTAGCGAATTTTATCAAATGTATCATCTAGCACCCCCATTTTTAGCCAAAAATTTTAAATTTTTTCTCACTTAGAACTCAGAAAATGGTTATCAGTCCGCCATGTCTAACCCACATAAGGATTGGCTAATCCAGGAGCAAACGGCTCTTGGTAAAGATATATCAAATCCGTTTATGGCTTGCAATTTGCCAAAAATTGTATGGTTTTCGACTCACCATATCTTTAATTAGTGAAGAGTTGGCTAGTCCAGAAGCAAACGGCTTCTGGTAAAGACAAATCAAAACCGTTTACAGCTGGTGATTTGCTCAAAATCACATGGTTATCAGTGTACCATAGTTCTTACTTGAACTGAAACATTTGGCTACTCCAGAGGTGATGGCTTCTGGTAAAGAGATACATCCATTAAATTTTCAAAAATATTGCTAGGGACTAGCAATAGTTTAGTGTGGGGGATTGATGAGTGTGTAAATACTCATCATTTTTACCTAATCTGAACTGCCAATTCATCCAAAAACACTCAAAAATGCATCAAAATACTGAAAATATTCCAGGAGTGTGTTTTATAAGTTTCAAATGCAAAATGTTTAAAAACAATTGAAAAACAAACAAAGTTTGCATAATTGGCAGTTTCAGTCCCTCAACTTTCAAAACATGTCAAATCTAGTCCCTGATTATTCAAAACATGTAAAATATCATTAAAGGTCCTTGGGAATTCACAAGTTGTCAAAAGAAATCCTTTAAAGTTAAAAATTGCAAATTGACAACTTTGGTCCCTCAATTTTGAAAAGTGTCGAAAATGGTCCCTGGGTTATTTAAAAATGGAAAATTAATAATTATAACCCTTGTACTATTCATCTATGGCAAATATGGTCCTTGTGTTAACATTGTGATATTTACAGGTTCAGCCCCTCAAAATCCAAAAATTACATAATTGGTCCTTGTACTTATTTCCTATAAACCAAATCCGGATCATACTTATACCCTAAACCCAAAATAAAAACCCAACCCACCTATTTTCTAAACCCAACACCCTAGCTGCTTATCTAAACCCAACCCAAAACACAACCAACTCAGCCCAATCACCACTAAACCTTAACCCGGCCCAACCCTTAAATAAATAAAAATACCAGGTCAAACCAGGGTCAAACCAACCCTGGTATTCCTTCTTCCTCACAACACCCCGCCAAAACCAAACCACCTTCACTGCTTCAAACCACCATCCACCTCACCCTTCCAACTCATTACCCCAGCTCACTAATCTCTCCTCCACCTCCACAAACACCCAAAACTCATTAATTAAAATAACCTGCTTATGACTTTTTCCCGCCAAAATTGCCAAGTGGTCGAATCTGATGAATTCTTGGAAATCAATGGCTCAGGTGAAGTGGGATATGCTCAGAGATGTCGACTAAGGGATAATAGTCTATAAAGAAAGAAGAAAAAGGAGAGTGAGAGACTATCTAGTTTAATTTTTAGTTAATTAGTGTCGAATAGTTAAAATTTCAATTCCCAGTGTACCTTTAAGCTTTCAAGTTATGTTTCTAGCATTTTCAGTGTAACCTTAATCTTTCTTAATAATCAAAATTAAGTTTCAGTTCAATTTCAGTTTATGCAATTTTTTTTTAATTTCAAAAATCTCATGTTTATTGAATGTTGTTATTAGTGTTGTTTCTGGACTTCATAGGTCATATAAGCTCCCAATATAGCTTATAAAAGCTATTAGAAACCTTAATAAGCAGTTTAGCATAAAAAACCAAAAATACTCAAAAATCTCATAAATAGCTAATAAAATCACAAATCAGTGGTAATGATGAACAAGGCAAGGAGCATGGTAGAAATTGGAAGGCCATGGTATTAGAGTCTCAGGGAAGACATTAGGACAGGATATGGTTACTTGGTTTCTTGATTTGGATCACACTGCTTCACTTTGTAAGCATGTTCTAAGTTTTTAGCTTGTTACTGTAGATTAGCTTATATCTGCTTACATCTTTGCTTATCTGATGTTTTTGTGTTCATTTGTCATGTTAGAGTTAGGTTGATATCATTGTATGATCATTTGCTCAGTAAAACTCATATTCACATTTTTTTTACTATTAAAATGCATAATTAGCCTCATCTAGTTTTATTGTTGATCTCTGCACCATTTTAGCTTTATAAGGTTGTATATTGGTTATATGATCATTGTCCATCAGTGTTTAGACATAAAAGTCCTTAAAACAATAAAAATCAAAAATCAGTCAAGTACTAAAGGGGTGTTTGGATTTGCAAGATTGTTTGGGTTCTAGTTGTTGTTTGTTATTAGTATTGGTCAAAGCAAGTCTCATTAGGTTCCAATAGGTCAGTCAAAGCTTAAAAGTTAGTGTTCATTTGCTTAAAAGTCAAACATCATCTTTAATCTCCCTTAACTGTTTCACTGTTAGGATTTTGATTTCCAAATCTCATCACACTAGTTCATAACTTGTTAATCTAGCTTAAAATCATCTTAATATATCCTAATATAACATAATTAGTCAGTAGTGATCATTCAAATCTCACCAAAGTCAACCTTTGTTCTTTTCTGCAAAAGTCAAAAGATCAGCAGACCAAGTGTTCTAGCAGCTGATCTTTGCCCAAATTGGACCTCAATTGGTGTGATTGTCATGAGGCTTTTCATGTTTTTAGATAGCCAGTAGTGTAACCTTACTTTTGCCCCCATAATCTTCATCTTATCTGCTTATTTATAAGCTCTAAAGCTGCCTGCAAGTTTGCTTGTTTCCTGAGTTTTCTGTGTAAGAATTCAAGCAGTCAAGTGCTTTATTTGTTAAATCTTAGTGCTTATCTGTGTGTTTCAAGTTACTTTAAGCTTAAATAAGTTTTTTAAACCTTCCCTGAGAATTTGGTTGAGTTTAGTGCTTTCTAGCTTATTCTTGGCTTATTTGCCAACTGCTCATCTGCCCAAATCAACTCTCAGGGCTTATTAAATTTGTAATTTTAATTTTCCTAGCCTTTTAATATTAATCTAGACTTAACTTAAATTTTTCAGATTTTTCCTAAGTTATTTTATATTTTTAATCATTTTAATTAGTTTTTAATAGTAATTAAATCATAATAAATAAAATAATAATCAGAAAAATATAAATCCAATTTTCATAATTTTCTTTTGTCATTTTTAATCTAGGAAAAATATAAAAATATTTTTAGGACTTAAGAAAACCAAAAATAGAAATATAGTGATAGCTTCTATTTAATAGAATTTATCTTTTTAAATTTTAATTAAGTAATTTTCATTTTTATAATTTTCTTAGCTTCTTTTCACTTTAGAGTATTTATAGAAAAATTTTCAGATTTTTCTTTGATCTTTTAGTATTTATTAGAATTTTAATTAGTTTAAATAATTATTAAATAGTTTTTAATTAATAATAATTAATTAATAAGTCAAATAAATAATTTTCTTTTTCCAATAATTTTCTTTTATTATTAGGATTGTAAAAATATAAATTTCATATCCGTAGGCTTTTTATTTCTTAAAACTCACTTTTTATTTCGTACGTTTACGTTTATTTAAATTTAAACGTACGCTTTTAGGTTTTTATACGTTTCTAGTTAACTTATTTTTACATTCTTGTTTATATAGCTTGGTTAAAGCTATTTTCTTATCTTCTTAGTGTAATCAAATCCATAATCCCTTTTCTGTTCAATAACACTTGATCACAAGTCGTTTTTAAGCACAATTTCACATCTCGCTGGGACTTAAACGACCCGGGGATAAAACTATACTCCTTGGATAATTGCATTGTGTTCTTGATTGGTTTGACTTTGTTTGACCACATCCGTGGTTAATTTAAGTTGACTGTTTCGGAGCCAATCAAAGCCCTTCTCCCATGTTGGAGAAAGAGATAAAGATCTACTTGGACTCATACATACTGACGTATGTGGCCCATTTAGAACAACGTCTAGAGAAGGAGCTAACTACTTCATTACTTTTACTGATGACTTCAGTAGATATGGTTATGTTTACTTGATTAAACATAAACATGAAGCCTTTGAAATGTTCAAAGTCTTTCAAAATGAAGTAGAAAATCAACTCGGCAAGACCATAAAGACACTTCGATCCGATCGAGGAGGTGAATATATGAGTCAAGAGTTTTTAGATCATCTAAAAAGGTGTGGGATCGTCTCACAATTCACTCCTCCATATACACCACAACATAATGGTGTATCTGAAAGGAGAAATCGAACCTTGCTAGACATGGTTCGATCTATGATAAGTCTAACAACATTACCAACGTCCTTTTGGGGTTATGCTCTAGAGTCTGCTGCACGCATTCTCAATATGGTTCCAACCAAGAAGGTAGACAAGACACCATACGAAATATGGCATGGGAAGGTCCCTAATTTGTCGTACTTGAGAGTCTGGGGTTGTGAGGCTCTCGTGAAACGAGACACACCTAACAAACTTGAGCCCAGAGCTATTAAGTGTATCTTTGTAGGATACCCAAAGGAAACGATGGGTTACTATTTCTACTACCCACCGAGAACAAAATATTTGTTGCCCGGAATGCTGAGTTTCTTGAGAACCGTCTCATTTCACAAGAAGCAAGTGGGAGCAAAGTAGACCTTGATGAAATTCAAGAGGAAGATGCACAACCTTCTGGTAACACTAGTGAGCATCAAAATGAGATTGAACATGAAAATGTTGAACCTCATCAAGATGTTGCTCCCATTCGTAGATCCGCAAGGATACCTCAAGCACCTGAGCGATATGGTTTCTATGTCGATGCTGAGGAACATGAGTTAGGGGATCATGGTGAACCCGCTAACTATCGAGATGCATTATCGAGTCCTGAACACGATAAATGGATCGAAGCTATGAATGCGGAGATGCAATCCATGAAAGACAATGATGTCTGGGTCGAAGTTGACCTACCTCCTAACGCTAAAACCGTTGGGAGCAAGTGGCTCTTCAAAAAGAAGACCGACATGGATGGAAATGTACACACCTACAAAGCTCGTCTGGTAGCAAAAGGTTTCACTCAAACCTACGGGGTTGACTATGAAGAAACCTTCTCGCCTGTTGCAGCGTACTATGACTATGAGATTTGGCAAATGGATGTCAAGACAGCTTTCTTGAACGGCCACCTGAACGAAGACGTTTATATGGTGCAACCCGAGGGCTTCGTGAATCCTAAACATCCAACTAAAGTATGCAAGCTTCAAAGATCCATTTATGGATTAAAGCAAGCATCCAGAAGTTGGAATAAGAGATTTGATGAGGAAATCAAGAAAATTGGTTTCACTCAAAATCTCGATGAGCCATGTGTATACATGAAAACTAGTGGAAGTATAGTCGTGTTCCTAGTCTTATATGTCGATGACATATTACTCATGGGAAACAGCATTCCAATGCTACAAGATGTAAAATCCTGGCTTGGAAGTTGCTTTGCCATGAAAGATCTGGGAGAAGCCGCGTATATACTTGGAGTCAAGATCTACCGGGATAGATCAAAACGATTAATCGGCTTGTGTCAAAGTGCATACATTGACAAAATCCTGAAGCGATTTAGGATGCAAGATTCCAAACGTGGAAGTCTTCCAATGCAACCAACTACAGAATTGAGTAAAGCTCAAGGACCCTCTACGCCTGCTGAGGTGAAGAGGATGAAAGGAATCCCTTATGCTTCGGCTGTGGGATCCATAATGTATGCGGTTAGATGCACTAGACCTGATATAGCGTTCTCTCAGAACCTAACGAGTAGATTTCAACAGAATCCAGGAGAATGTCACTGGACGGCTGTTAAGAACATATTAAAGTATCTACGAAATACTAAAGATATGTTTCTTGTTTATGGTGGTGATGTCAAGCGTGAGCTCAGTGTCACTTGTTACACTGACGCAGGCTGGGAGACGGATCGTGATGACACCAAATCCCAAACAGGATATGTTTTCATCATGAACGGAGGTGCTGTTGACTGGAAGAGTGCCAAACAAAGCACTATCGCGATGTCCTCTACAGAAGCTGAGTACATAGCTGCTTCTAAAGTTGCGATGGAGGCGATTTGGATACGTAAATTCATTTCTAGGCTTGGCGTTGTCCCTAGCAATGAACGACCTATGGATATGTACTGTGACAATACAGGTGCCATTATCATAGCCAATGAACCAGGTGTTCAAAAGGGTGCCAAACATTTTCGTCGGAAAGTTCACTACATTCGAGAAGTAATCGAAAGTGGTGATATTCGTCTTCTCAAAGTTCACACAGATGACAACATAGCTGATCCTTTTACTAAACCAATGCCTTGTGCCAAGCATATTGAACATGCTAGGAGCATTGGACTTCGACCAGCTAATAGTCTCATGTAGATCTGTTTTTTAGTATTTGAATAATTGAAATGTTAAACAGTTTATATTTATAATGAATTGATGTACTGGTTATGATCGTTTTCATTCATATCAACTGTGTTCCATATTTGCATGTTTATTCCATGAGTAATTTATTTATTCTAAAATTATCCATTGTCGGTTGACGATACGGGAGTATCATCAAATTAAGACAAATGTGAGCATGTTGGTGATTTATTTGCCACACTCACATGTTGTTCATTGTGATGAACATTGGATTGACCCAACCTACGAGTATTCACTACATGGATCGTCGTCAATAGTGAATCTCGCAAGAGGTTATGTCTCTTATCCTTAAACTTGAGATGCAAGTAGGTCTTGCATGTGTGGAATTTCATTCCTTGATATGGTTAAATGCTATCCTGAATAAGGTAGTTATAAAAGCCATTATCAGGAGTGATATGAAGCATGTGAATGACACGTGTAGTCAAAATAGGATTTGTTCCTCCACCTGTTATGGAGCTAGATACTATTGGGCCCCTCGATGAATTGAACAGATGTTTGTATGGCTGTACCCAAATGAGATTAAGATGAATCTTAACCCACTTGGTAATCTTGTTCAATATCTATATAGAGAAACATAATAGTTGAACTATTAGAATGACTTTTGATCCATGTCTAATGTTCAACACGGTATCTGTAACAAAAGGATAGATGACATATAAACCATCTGAAATGAGACGTTTAAGAAACTAACCTCACATATTTCTAGGGGCATTGGCGTGTTGCTAGACGCTAACCATTGCTTGTATAATTACTTGATTATTATGACGTCGCAAGTGGGAGCTGTTGGAGTATGCTCATGTCATAATCACTAATTATATGGCTAGACATATGTGAGCCTATGGGGTCACACACATATACACTGAGGTGCCACTTTATATATCGTGTTTATCGTATTTACGATATATAAATAACCGTAAGTAACTAGGAACCGCTATTGGGCTTCTAATGACTAAGTAATGGACTTATAACATTGGACTTGAAAATCAAATGGATGGCCCATTTGAGCCCATATAAGGGCCGGCCTTGTGGAGACTTCCTAGGGAAGTTTTGGTTTTGAATTTAGTAAATTATATGGTGATTATCTCCTCTTAATGATAATAACAATTTACCATATTTCACTCCCTCTCCTCCTCTCTATTTGGTATGGCAAAACCACAAAGAAAACCTAGGGTTTTCAATTTTTATCTTCTCTTCTTTGTTTCTTGATTATTCAAAGGAGACTAGATCGGTTACGGGTTAAGGACTAGCATCAATTGGCATTTGGTGACGTGTAGTGTGTTTCACACTTAGAGGAGATCAACCTTATTGATCTCTTGGGTTTCTTATTCATTCATGGGTATAGCTTGTGTTGGTGACATCCGGATCACGCTACAAAGGTATATAACATGTTTGTTTAATTTGTTTTCATTACGATTGATCATATGAGTCTATGGATCCAGTGATTGGTGATGTTTTCCGCTGTGCTTATTTATGTTGTATGTTATTTTATTGCTACATCAGCTATAGTGTTAAGTTTTTTTGGGACCTACATTAGTTTCCGGCTAGGAACCACCTTGTGTAAGGTGAAGACATGAACTTGTTTGTAGAAGGTAATGTCATGACTGTAATTTAGAGTATGTCATGGTTGTAAGGCTTGTCACAGTGGTGACCTGCGACGACCATGCCACATCAGCTTTCTCTCTCCGACGACTTGACGACGACCAAGTTGCCACAGTGGTGACCAAGTTAATTTTATTTATTTTTTATTATTTTTTTTAATAAAAGAAAGTATTACATATAAATTAATTTTTATACATTCTCTATGCTAAAATGTAAGAAAGTTAAAACTATAAGGTAAAAATGACAATAAAATCAAACTTTAAGGGTTTAAACTATAAATTAATTATTTATAAAAATAGAATAAAATAAAATAAATTGACTAGCCTTCTTCTTCTACCTCCTGCAGATCTCAAAACTCAAACACACACACTTTTTTGTTTGTTTTTGTTTTTTTTAATTAAAAAAAAAAGAGAGAATAGTGAGAAAAAAGGTGTTTCGTTTGTGTTTTGTGTGTATTCAATTCGGTCGTAAATCCGACCTAGTTCGCCACTTTCTCCCTCCACAACAGATCAAGATCGATCTTCCTCAATGGGGTCGACCGACGAGGACCGATTGTAACACCCTCAACTCGGACTATGGCAGCGGAACGGAACTTGGGGTGCTACGTAAAGGGTAAGACAGTCACATTCATAGAAAACGATCTCATAACGAGACGTTTTAGCAAAAACATATCATTTGAATACAAAATCATACATTTAGAGTTTAAAAGACTCTCAAACATAAGTTGCAGCGGAAATAAAACATAGTTTGCAACAGAAATAAAAGACATAATTCAATAGGTTTTTCGAATGATAAAATAGTAAAAGATAGTAAAGATAGATAGTAAAGCCAAAGATAGCCATCAAAAGTCTTCAGCCACTCCCAGTGCCCACAAATATGCATCAATTACCTTAGATAAAACATGCTAAAAAGTCAACACAAAGGTTGAGTGCAATCCATAGGTTTAATAAATAAAGCAGTTGAGCACAAGATTTTAAGTCTGGAAGATATATGTAACAAATACAGATATCGGGTAAGCGTCAAATAGTTTGCTAAGCTCATGACACACAAAGCGTTAACCGGCACCAATAACCTTGGTGTAAGTCGACAGTAACCGTGGAATTTCATAATATAATAGTTGCCCCCAAAGCTAGGTACATAGCCAGATACCTAGTATAAATCGAATATAGTACATCACATGCGGACAGACCTTAGTCAACATGGCGGGAGGGTCAATTCCTATAGGCCTATAAACTATAATCGCGCTCACTCGCAAGTGATTAATGGTTCATGATCGAGGGACTTGCTTTTGGCAAGGACGGTACTTAGTATTAACATTTCAGTCAGGAATAGCATACCAATAAACAATTGTGCTCATAAAAAAAAGTAAATAGCATGTATCTTCCCCATGGGTTTATTAATAATTTAAAAGTAAAAGTGGGGCTACGAATCACACCTTAGTAGTAGTAGAGAAACAAGATTTCACAAATGATCAGATGGTACAACACATCAAATGAACCTCAGCACAACCTAATAAGTGAATAGTATGTCTCAGCAATAAACCTCAAAGCGATTTATAAAGTAACACTCGTATTTGAAATGAAAAGGTTTAATTTCAATGGCGTTTGAGAAGAATAAACGTTTAAAACTCGTGTGGATACGAGAAGTTAGAGTAATAAAAGTCGGCAAACACAAATGGATACGAAGAAAAGAATAACAAGAAGAGAGAAGAACTAAGATTAAGAAGACGATATAAAACAAGAAAACATCAATAGGTTGTTTCGGTGTTTTACCCATTTCCCAAATAGTTGATAAAACGTTATGATTTATGAAGAAAACATAAGTTTCGAAAAGGTTTTTAGGACATTAAGTAATTATAAACGATTAAGTTATAAAAGATTTTGTCAAAATTTGGGCATGATGCGTCCGTTTATAAAGCATTTCCAAGTCGTTACGACTCTTGAATAATATTAGTTTTATCGTCACATTTTACAAGTTATTAATATATAATTAGACATTATCATTCGCGTATATATTAGTTGTCAAGTTTATCGACCATTTTGTGTATGTTCGGGTCCAAATATGTTAAGCTCTTATGAGTCTAACATACTCTTCCGTCTCAAGTACCAAAATCGTCCATAAGGTCCATCGGCTAATATCGTAAATCCAATAAAGTCCAATTCTCATCCAAGCATAGGTTAATAGCACATATCCAAGTCAATGTCCAAATCATATCCCATATTGTCCAAATATTTTCCCGAAATACCAATCGATAACAAATAAATAAATGAGTGACAAAAAAATAAAATAAAAGACAATACATGGCCCAAGTGTATTGGGCTTCGGCCCAATACTTAACTTACACTCTAATGGACTCACTTTGAGCTTAACGGCCCAAAGTTAATATGACTAGGCCTCTATTGGGCTTACTTAGTCCATTTGGCCCAAACATAAACCTGAAACCAAACTAATACCAAAAACTCTAACTTGGGGTTTTCAATCCTCGAGTACAACACAGCCGAGACTCCCGTGAGTCTCGACTTGAACACGACTCAACCACAAGTCCAAAATCAAACCCTCGGCTACAAACTAACTCCAACCAAATCTTTCATAATCCGACACGATACTTAAACCAAACATAAAAAAACTTCGCCGTGACTCCCTTGAGTCACGGCTCGACTCTTATCGAGCTTATGAGCTCTCGTCATGACCACACTCACATCCAAATCCAAACGCGACACAAACAAACCAATAACACCCTTGTCGTGACTCCCTTGAGTCACGGCTCACTCCACTCGAGCCAATGTGGCTCTCGAGTAACCTAACCAAACCAAAATCCCATCCAAACACAACCAAAGTCAACCCTACACTATGCCGTGACTCGAATGAGTCACGGCTCTATGCTATCCGAGCCAAATGGCTCTCAGCCGAGTACCAAAACCAACAAAACCCTACCAAATCGAATAACTGAGCTACAAAAAAATAAAATGAGTTAAAATAAAGCAAAATAAATCAAAACCAATAAGAGCTCACCCCGAGTCAACTCGACTCGCGAGTTGACTCGGCTGAGTGGCATGACTCGGACCGAGTCCGAACGAGTCGATGGTAAAACTTTTAGATCCACACGTTTTTAATTAAAACAAAAAGGTTTTAAGAAGTTTTTATTAAGAAAAAATTACACGGATGGTCCCTATGGTTTACACGGATTTCATGTTTAGTCCCTATTTCGTTTTAATTACGCTAGAGATACCTATTTTGTGAAACGTTGCACTCTTTTAGTCCCTATTTTGGATGGGCCGTTAGTTTGACCGTTAAGTGTATAAATACTATTTTCCCGTTAGTCCCTCCATTAGTATTTTTTGCATCGTTAGTCCTCCGTTAGTATTTTTTTGCATCGTTAGTCCTCAAAATCACCAACTGAGCTCCACGTTGGTTTTCCACTACCACTTTCATTTTTTTATAAAACCATATTCTTATATTATTTTTTTTAACATCATTTACAAAACCAATTTTTCCCCAAATCAATTCTAGGGTTTTACAAACCCTTTCTTCCACAACCCAATTCGTCGGAACCTGCCACCAACCATCACCACCTTCACTGCCACCAACCATCACCACCACCTCTAATTCGTCGGAACCCGCCACCAACCATCACCACCACCTCAAATTCGATCGCAAACCATCACCAACACTACTGGATCAGGCCGCAAACCCACCAAACCACCACCATCACATCACCGCCGACCCGCCACCAACCATCACCACCACCTCAAGTTCGATCTCCACCTTCTATCTTCAACCTCTTCACTCTCGATCCGAACAAAAAAAACGCAATCTTTGATATTCGTGTGTTAAACAGGAGATATCAGGAAGGATTATAACTTGTTTGTGGTGTTTGGGATTAAAAAGTTCAGGTTGAATTGGAACTGATGGATTTCAAGTTGAGATGGTGGTGGTTTTGTGATGATTTTGGTGGAGGACTGGTGGGTTTATCAGCAACCCTTAAAAATAGAACTGTTGGTGGTGATTGTAGATCTAAGAAAAGAATCCAATTTAAGTAATAATGAGGATGGATTTGCATTTTGGGCAGGAAAGTTATTGGAGAAGAAGGGTGTTAAATTACAAAGGGTCAACAAGGCAAAGAGGGAGCTGAGATGAAAATGGGATTGAATGGATTCGTGATTTGGGTTTCTTTTAATCAGTTGGGTTTTGCTCAAAAAAAGAAAAAGATTGAATCTTGTAACGGTAATGGAAGTTTAGTGAAAGTGAGGAAATGGGACTGTTTGGGAATGAGGAAAGTGGAAGCTGAAAGAGCTGTTGAAGATGATAAGCAAAAGCAGCAGAAGCAGCCTTTGAGTTCTGATGAAAAGATTGATGAGGATAATAAGATTATGTAAAGATTGTTGGTATATTTGTGGCATTTTTTTTAAAAAAATTGTGTTAATATTATGTTGGTAAATTAGATTAGTAAAGTAAAGTACTTTACTAATCTAATTTACCAACATAATATTAACACAATTTATTAAAAATATAAAAAAAAAATGCCAGTAAATTAAATTGATTTATGTAAAGATTGTTGGTTAAGTTGCATTTTGATTTTTGATGATTGTGTTAGATTTGTGTTTGGAATTGTAATTTTGGTTGTTCAGATTGGGTTTGTTTAGAATTTTATGGTGGTGATGTGGTGGTTGTTGTAGTGGTGAGGAGTGTGAGGAGGATGAGAGTGGTGGTGGTGAAAGTGAAAGTGAAAGAGGACTAACGGTGTAAAATATATTAACGGAGGGACTAACGGGCAAACATTAATTAAATACTTAACGGTCAAACTAATGGCCATCCAAAATAGGGACTAAAAGAGTGCAACGTTTCATAAAATAGGTATCTCTGACGTAATTAAAACGAAGTAGGGACTAAACATGAAATCCGTGTAAACCATAGGGACCATCCGTGTAATTTTTTATTTTATTAATAAAACTCGGTTTGTAAAATATTAGGGTTAGGGTTTGAGAAAAAGAGATGAAAAAGAAAGAAAAGAGGTACGTGGTTTACCAAATGAGAAAGAGGAGGTGGTGGGGTGTGGCGGAGTGACGGTGGCGTGGTGGTGGTGCTACTGTGGCGCGGCGGACACAAACCAAATAAGCTCTAAAAGCTCCAAAACTCTCTAGAAACGATCTAGGGGTCTTGATCTACGATTGGGGTGAATTTTGGAGGTGGCAGAAAAAGTTGCCAGCGGCGATGGTGTGGCCGGATTAGGGTTCCGGCGAAGAGGGAGAGAGAGGTGATTATGTGTGTGTGCTTTTATGAGAGAGAGAGAGAGAGAGAGAGAGAGATAGAGAGAGAGAGAGAGAGAGAGAGAGAGAGAGAGAGAGAGAAATGAAGGTATATATATTAAAGGGAGGGGCCAAAACTGGACAAAAGAAAGTAAAAGGGGCGCGGGGTAAGTGTTAGGCGGAGGGGGTAAAGGTGAAAAGTAGGTAAACTTTTAAAATATTCACCGTGGGACTCATTTAACGTACCAAACGGACACAAAAATTTATGAAACTTGCCCCATTATTTCCGAAATAATTTTTCTAATAAAAACGAGTTTAAATACGCATAACTTTCTCGAAGTTAATTTATTTGGAAAATTTGATTCGTTTCGTGCTTTCTAGGTTGTGCTGACAAAATAAAGGTATAACTCTCACGTTTCTCAAGATATCTCATGTTTCTCAAGTTCAAATAAGTTCAGGGAAAAGTTTAAATACTAAGGTAATGCAAAAATAAATATTTGGCTAGTGAAAAGGGTTTGTAAATTTACCAGATGTTACACCGACCACGACCGATCCAATTCGACCGACCAGTGCTACATGCCTAATGTGTTTTTAAGAGAAAATGTTAAAGACAAATACTTTTAGGTTTTACCTTTTGCACCTTTAAGCTTTCCTACTTCGCTTTTTGTTGTATCATATTTCAAGACAAATTTCTTTCTTTTAGCTTTCAAAATAAATGGGAGACTAAATTACATGGATCGTCCCTGTGGTTTGTCAAAAATTGCATCTTCCATCCTTGAGAGTTTCAAATTACATTCACGGTCCTTAAGTTTGCAAAGAATAACACCAATGGTCCTTAAATCTAAATTTCGTTAACTTATTTCGTTAATTCTCTCATGTGCATTGCACATGAGGGTAAAGTTGTCTTTTCCTCACTCCTTTTCTTTCTTGACAACATCACCCACGCACATCAGTCCTAAATTAAGATTTTCAAGCATAACCTTTCATCACCAACATTGAGGTGTCAAATGGGTCAACCCGGCCTGAACCTAATAAAGCCCTATAGACCCGATAACCTTTTAGGGTCGGGTTAAGGTTTATTTTTCAAATGTTATCTGGTTGGGGTTCAACCCGATAACCTGATATTTGACATAACCTTTCTAGTTTTTTTTTTTAATCATATTTTAGGAAGTATAACAAAACAAAAAAAAAAACGCATACGTGATAGTCTAATAGTCTAATACCCGTAAGTTACCTCCTACTGTATTACTTACACAAACAAAAATAAGAATATAACAATTAAAAAAAAAGGTCCAACCTTGGGTACTATGTTACACAGTTAACGGTTTATAACATTTCCAAACAAATGAACCAAGATGCGTTGGGTCAACTATTGCATATGCTAGTTTGCAAATTACTCATCAACAACTTATTTATTTGTCAGTATACTTTGAGCAACCAAATTAGGCTAAGAAGACTATATAAACATGAAACCCTGCCACCAAACAAATACTCCCTCCGTCCCAAAATAAATGTCCAGTTTGACTTTTCAGATTCAAACTGATTCACCTTTGACCTTATATATATATATACTCCCTCCGTCCCACTATAAGTGTCCACAATGGTATCTTTGCTTGTCCCATATTAAGTGTCCAGGGAATATTTTCAACCAATGAGAAGAGACTTTAGTGGGTAATAGTGATATTTGATTGGTGGAGAGTGTAGTTGGCCCCACTTTCTTAAAACTTTGTGCAAATGGAAAGTGGACACTTATAGTGGGACGGAGGGAGTATATATATATATATATATATATATATATATATATATATATATATATATATATATATATATATATATATAACAGGAGGCGTTACACGTAGATAATGCCACCTCAATGCCACATAATCATAATAGTGCCAAATAATCATAAACTATGCCACATGTCATCACATTTAGTCTACCTAAGCATGATTTAAGGCAATTAAAATTCGGATTAATTAAAAATTTGACATTTGCAAGAATCGAACCTGAGTCATTTAATCCACATACAAATGCTTCTACCACTAAACCAAGCAGGTTTTTGTGATTTACAATACAAACTAATTAAGTCATGCTTAAATAATTGATATTGTTAAGCTATATTTAAGGAATAGATTACGCATAATTATATACCACATATCCGTCACAATTATAAACTTTAAGCTTATTAGAACCACTGATCCATTCTTGAGTCCATCTTTCTCAATTGGGTCATCTTTTTCTATACAACCATTAGGCGACACACCAGGGAAACCATCCGGAAATATATGAGGCGAAAAAGGCGCAAATACTTGCTTCACTTGACAAAACCTAATACCTTCCACAATCTTATTCATTGCCTCAAAGTATCCGTCGTGACTTACAATCAACAAAGTCTCATTAATCCCTGACACACGTGATAAACTATCCACAACTAATTTAAGATACTGCGGATGATTGTGCACATAAAGAACAATAACTATCCTATCCTTCGCCATAGTTGGATACAAATCCATGTTCCTCGGTGCCATTATCCTAAATTTATACAAGCTAAAAGTGAAAGTAAGTTTTTTTAATTTCTGTCTAGGTATGATTATGCATAATTCTCTGTTATTGTAACAAATTAAAGATATTTGCAAATATATATATCAATAACAAGATGTTTATTGATTATATATACTATAATACATAATTAGATGTTTACTGGAACCTAATTGATTAAAGATGTTTACTGGAACCTAATTGTATTTATCTAATTTAATTATAGGGTCTGAAAATATATATATCAATAACAAGATGTTTATTGATAATAGGATCTGAAATATTAGCAAGGAAGAAGATAAGAAAAAAATAGCCACGAAGAAGAAGATAAGAAAACGTTACTGTCACCATTCACACCACACAAAGATCCGACTTTATAATCACTGAAAAATTATCACATGGTTCAGAATCATCTTAAGAGGTAATCTTCTATTAAATTTGTTCGAATTGAAATCGAATTAGATTAGTTGGTCAATTTTGATGTATGATGATATAAGGATCAACTTTGTTGCAATTATGAATTTTAATTATTGATTTTAGTTTTGAAATCAACCATTGCTCGATATAAGGTGACTATATCACCCTGTAACAACACACTTTTGATTTAATATGAACCAAGTGCGAAAAGAGCTGCTGCAGGTTCTCATTGTATTTTTTATGGTGTCCAGCAGTGCAACTACAACATTGAGAAGATATGGTTTGGAATGTTTAAGCTACCCTTGGCCTCACCAAGGCATTCTCAGTTCTGTCGACCATGCTTTGTGAGTTCCTTTTCTATCTTTTCACTCAGCAATATGTTTTTTATTTTTTGTTCTAATCTATAGTCCTGAACCACATTGTTCTAGCCGTTTGATCAATTTGGAAGCTCATTCAAGTGTAACTTGGTTAAGAAATAAAAGCATGTAGTTCATTGTATTGATTTAACTGGAGTTGATTATATAGACTCACTTATTGATGGGTTGCTCCGACTGGATTAGGTATTTTTTTTGTTGTGACTTATTTATTAATGGGCTGATTTTAGCGAGGTATCTCTTATGGCACTGGAATGCACTAACGGTGTTATCTTGGAAGGTTTCAAGTTGTGCGTCAGTATTAGTTTCGAAAGATGTTACTTATGCTAAATAGCATATATATGCGTAGCCAGTCTTGAGTCGCTAACAAATCATGCCAAAAATACTTGAAGCTTACTTGCCACTTAGGTTCCAGCCTACTAATTAGATCTGCAAATTTTTGACATAGTTTTATGATCTGAACTTTTTACATATATACAGTTTTCAAATGTATAAACAAATCATTTTCAATGATATTAGTGTTCATGATCCCATACAAAATTTAAGCAGTTTTTGCTGAAAATATATCTTGCAACAACGCCACTAGGATTTTCTCATTTCCATCAACTGATGTATACAAGCATCGATATAATCATCATTCTTATTCTTATCTCCAAAAAATCCTTTCATTTTTTGAATTTTAATTATTGATTTTATTTTTGAAATCAACCATTGCTTGATATAAGGTGACTATATCACCCTGTAACGACACACTTTTGATTTAATATGAACCAAGTGCGAAAAGAGCTGTTGCAGGTTCTCATTGTATTTTTTATGGTGACCAGCAGTGCAACTACAACATTGAGAAGATTTTACTTGCTTTAGTCGATGGAGAACGACAAATATGGTTTGTTTTCATATTATTTTTTGTTTCTTTTTTTTATTTGAGTAATCTACTTTTGTGTGCAGGCCTGAAAGGATTTCGTGAGAACATCGACAGTATAAGGACATCTCACTTACTGTTGTATGTTTTATTTAATAATATATGAACACGGGTTGTATTAGTAGTTTAAGTTTCTCTTTTTTTAAACATATAACAAGACTGCTGACTCAGGTGCTAAAAAGATTGTCGATCCAGATACCAATCCTTTTTGTTCAAAATGAGAAAACATATAAAAATTACAAGTCAGAACGTTTGACAATGGAGAAAAGTTTCATAGCAATTCATACTGTTGCTTGCTACATTTGGTTAGTACTGCTTTCAATGTAATGTTGCATTGTACCCATTACATACATCGTCTCAACAATGCTCTAAAAAGGTATATTTTCTCGAGTTGCATCCATAAATCAAATCAAGCAGCGTATGGAGAAATATGTAGTCGAAGATGGAAAGATTGCTCAGTTTATTAAAGAAAAATTGAGGAACTTGACAAGGATGTTACATCATAAACAACTAACTTTGAGGTCATGTCTTATGAAATTATCTAACCACTATTCAAATTATCAAATATCAGTTCCTTATCATTGTAATTTGGCAGGTATCACAATCCCGACTTTGTGGATGAGCGTCATCGACATTGTTACGTGGTTAGTCATACTCTTGATTATTTGATATAGTAGTGAGTAGTTTTGACAATTTGATATAGTAGCCATTGCTTATACGTTAATTCACAATTTATTAATTTATGCGTCATTTGCAGCCATTGCCTATCCAGTTTCATGATTAATTTAAATTAGGGGCTTGGGACATCGATCTATCATTTTTAATTTTTATTTACATTTGGTACTTAGGTTATGGAAATTAAAATACATGAACCTACATGATTGTATATATAAAAGATGTTGTTGATGCTCGAAAAGAAAGTGGTTCTGATATTGTCATTGTAGCAAGAACAGATTCACGTCAGGCATTGTCCATAGAAGAAGCTCTTTGGAGATCACAGGCGTTTGCTGAGGCTGGGGTTGATGTCCTTTTTGTTGATGCACTTGCTTCAAAAGAAGAGATGAAAGCATTATGTGAAGTTGCTTCTTCAGTTCCTAAAATGGTTAGCAAGTCTGTTTTACGTTACCAGAAAAATAAATGTAATATTTTTTTCGTGACAATTGGTTTAGATAGTTAATATGGTTTTTGATTCCTATGAAGGCCAACATGCTTGAAGGTGGAGGAAAAAACGCCACTACTCACTCCTTTAGAACTTGAGGATATATGATTTCTTTAGAACTTGAGGATATATGATATAAAATTGTAGTCTATCCTCTTTCCTTAATCGGGGTATCCATCCGTGCAATGGAGGTAAGTTATTCTTCATATTAGTTATCTTTTGTCCATAATCTCTCAATCTTGCAAAGTGTTGTGTTCGCAATATTTGTATGAAGTCTGATTCGTTTGCTGCAAAAAAATCCGTGTAAGATGGTCTAAAAAGTTATCACTCTTTTAGCCTATGTAAACTGCACAAATGTTATCCTAAGTTGCTTATAAAGTTTTATATGGCATTTGCAGGATGCACTGGTTGCAATTAAGGGGGACGTGTGCCTCCACCTGGAAGCATACCATCATTTGATGAAGTCAAAGAAGTCGTAGGTTTCAACACCTATTATGAAGAAGAAAAGCGTTATGCTACTAACGACTCAAGGCATTGTTAGATGATGCGTCATTTGAAGTTGGAGGAAAGCTATTGCTAGATTTTAATGACTCAATGGGCGACCGGATTCAAGTCTTTCTCGAGTAAATATATTTTTCCTTAAATCATATCCAATAAAACAATTATAACAACTTGATGAATAAACAGAAGTTGCAAGTCTATATATCAAGGTACATTATTGTTTGCTTTTTAAATCACTTTTCGCCATTTCCTTTTGCCCATATCTGATATAAATTGACCATATATATTATGGAGTATAAGTTATATAGCTTTCACTAATCTGTTGTTATTTGTGTTGCCATAAAATTGAAAAGTCCATTGAGCAAAGAATGCAAAACAACTCTGCTCTCGAGTATGTATATTTGGAGGAAAAGCATTTGGTACGTACGTCCAACCCAAGAGGATCGTGAAATTCATCACTAATGTCGGTGATGTTGTAAACCATTGCCCGGAAGTTTGAAGGTGAAGGGATGCCGATGTAAATGAGGAGCATCGATGGTGAAATGGGAAGGTTGTTAGCATTTGATCCAAATTACCGATTGCAAAACAAGTAAGTCGTGTATCCTCTAATAAACACTATGAAATATTACGGGGGTGTTTGGTTAAAGCTTTATTCAGGTTCTTAATAGTTTATTGCACTTTAAAAATACAAAAGAGATACCCAATTGCATATTACCAAGTGCTTAATAGCTTATTGGCGATTAAAAAAAGCATTTTGCAAAAGATTACCCAAAGACCCCTTAAAGGAACTTTTTACGCCCCTCTCCTGTTTGCAAAAGATATACATGTTAGACATATATGTTCTCTGTGTAGGGATCCTGTATTGTCAAGTGGTTTCTACATCTCAATTTGAAAATCTCTATATATTTTCAGACGGGAGTGACTGAGTGAGTTATATTAGAAGAACATTGTAGGTAAGAGAGATAATTTCAATATGGCAGACAAGAACTTAGATGCCATAAGCCTACACCAGTAGACGAGGCTAGAGGTGGTAATTTATTTTTGGAAATTTATATGATAAAATTCATGTTTTGGGCCTTTCAAACGAAATGCAATTACTTATTATTTATATGAAACCAGTATCGAATAATTTTGAGCAGTCCTTTGAGAAAGCTATACCCATTACATACATCGTCTCAACAATGCTCTAAAAAGGTATATTTTCTCGAGTTGCATCCATAAATCAAATCAAGCAGCGTATGGAGAAATATGTAGTCGAAGATGGAAAGATTGCTCGGTTTATTAAAGAAAAAATTGAGGAACTTGACAAGGATGTTACATCATAAACAACTAACTTTGAGGTCATGTCTTATGAAATTATCTAACCACTATTCAAATTATCAAATATCAGTTCCTTATCATTGTAATTTGGTAGGTATCACAATCCCGACTTTGTGGATGAGCGTCATCGACATTGTTACGAGGTTAGTCATACTCTTGATTATTTGATATAGTAGAGAGTAGTTTTGACAATTTGATATAGTAGCCATTGCTTATACGTTAATTCACAATCTATTAATTTATGTGTCATTTGCAGCCATTGCTTATCCAGTTTCATGATTAATTTATATTAGGGGCTTAGGACATCGATCTATGCTCGGATTGGGATAGTAGAAGGAAGTAGTTCATCACAAGAATGGGATGAATTAGAGCTTAACTCATCTCAGGTTTGAGTTTTTCTTCTTACGCATCTTAGTTTTCATTTTTGTTGGCAGAATACCAATACCATTCCCAAAATTTTAAAGTTCTTAACCGCCACGAATGAGTAGCTACTATCAACTTTTAAATGATGGGTATAAATATGCATATATTCGTTTCATTTCTCTTTCTGCGGTGAATTGTTGTATCTAATTTGATGCACTTTAATGTATGCTTATGTTGATGCTACTGAGGGGAATAACAGTAGTGTCGAGGGTAGTAATGAGTTCAGGGGGTGTTTGGACGAGCATTATCAAAGTGCTTTTTGCAACATGGAGGATTAAAGTAGATAACAAGTGCTTAAAGTTAGGGGTAGTTCTATCACATATATGTTAATTTTCCTTCTACAACTCCTGATCTGTTTCTCTAAATCTGATTATTCTGACCTTAGTTAAACCAGCTATCTATAATTGTAATCAGTTATGCCAAACATTTCAACTTGACTTTTATGACTTTGAGTTGCCATAGATAGTTTAAACAGATGTTCAAACACCCCTAGGGTCCATGGACTTAAACTTTCTAAAGCATGAGAGGGTTGATTTAGTTAGCTATTCACTTCCTATTAGCATATTATTTGGTTTTATGCAAATTATTTGGCGATACTGATTCACTTGCGGTTTTGAAATATTAGGTACTAGGCACACACCATCAGCACGTTTCATCTTGAAGGTACTACGTTTCTGTTATGAGTGTGGTGGCGCATCCTGTGCAAATGCTGATTTAGCAGGGGATTACTAGAGGGGTTTTATTTTGTCATTCTATAGTGTACATTTGTAATGTAATAATCATGATGTAAACTTTTGTCTTCCACTGTAATGTAGACGATTTGTGTCTATTATGATCGAACACCCTATTGTTAATCTACTAAAAAGTGTCAGTAATTTGGCATAAGAATCAAAACTAATATGATACACGATGGATTTCTGTTATTACCTTAAGTTTATCCAAGTTCGGGGAGTTTCTTATAAAAGAGTACAAGAAAAGATAACCCGTCTTTGTGAGTGAAAGATATCTTGTCTGTATGGAAGTATTTGAGGTGGATTAACGCGGGTGGAAGCTCTCTTGGAACTCTGTCATGAACAAAGAGACTTGAATGACCAGAACAGGGTTGGTATAGGTTAATAATGGTGGGATTGTCACTGCTATCAAGGACATCTCTGCTGTTCATAGAGTTAGGATCCTGCAGCAACGTACAAAAGTCGGATTGGTTATGAAAGTCGAGAAGAACTGGGTTGTTTATTTTAGCAAGACTTTACCATGGTCAAAATCTGGAGTAATGGAAAAATAGATAGGATATGTAAAAGTGTTTTTTTATACATGTATACAGAATCCAGAGATCAAGTCATAATATAGATGCTTTTCTATGGGTCAAGATGTGTTTAATCTGCTTCTGTTGAGAAAGGCAAACACTCATTGACCCTATTGCATGAACTTCATACATAGTTAATCTATTAATGTAGATTACAAAAGCTACACAACAATAGCACATCTTATTTTTTCAATAAAGGTATTATAGTGGTCGTAAAAAAATTAAACACACTTTTGGGCCGCTTTCGAATTTTTCAGCTCATTCTACCTGATCCAGATTTATTAAGTTATACAAGTTTTCTCATTTTGACCCATTTGAGGTAAAATACATCAGCCATATCTAAATTTTTGGTGTTACAATTACCAGCAATAAGAAGTCATTACATGTTTTAAACGTTTCTGTTTCCATGGATGAATGAATATAATTTTAGAAGCTATAGCCCGTCTATAGAGTGTTCTTTCTGTAAAACATTTCGTACTTAATCTTTTTTGGCAAATATAGTTGTGAGATGTTAATTACGCTGAAAAAACAGGTTGAAAAAGATAATTTGACAAGAGAGACTTAAAGTTGCAAGAAGACCTCATATATGATTGTGGACAGACTTTGGACCCTATCTTGGACAGGTTTGTAACGGTCAAACTTTGACTTAATACTATACAAACTGGAGGGCGTTTGAAAGAAATTGGGGTTTTCAAGCTTGAATATGTAGTCATTTTGTTTGCATTGTAGGTACACCTTAATTATCTTGAAGTTGGTGCCGATATTATAATCATAGCATCTTATCAGGTAATACAACTATCTTTTGCTTGTATATGTCTACCAATCTGGGGCCTTTCTTAATTATCTTCAATCAAGCAAGCAACAATTCGGTAGTTTGAGGCTAAAGGATGCTCTTTCAGAGAAGGTTAGTTTGTGCTTATAAGAAGCGTAGAAATTGCAAATGCTTGGATGAATAAAAAATAAGCACTGCCCTTCATCTTTCGCAACTACTTGATGGTATGCATCTCGAGGAAGGGCATGTTGGTGACCTGTGAGCTAGATGAGTGGCTGAGTAGGATTTCAGCGACCTTTGTGAACCCTTTGGGGAGGGCGTTGATGTAGCTTCTTTTTTTTTTTTTTTTTTTTTTTTTTTTTTTTTTTTTATAATTGTAACGGAGCTTAACGAGCATCTGCATTCACATTTTTTGTATCCCTTTTGCACTGAATTGTATTACCTAAACATGAGGCTAGCCGTAATTAGTGATAGATACATGTTCTAGCCAGTGCCAAAGGTCACGAGGTCCGGCTACTGAATCGCAAAACTCTTCCAGCACTTGATATTCCTAAAGTATTTTAATATTTGTCTGTTACGTTAAGGGGATATTCTATCATAATAGAACTAGCTATAGAAGATAGGATTAGATGTGTTATTGCTGTTAATAATGCGATATTGGACAAAAGAGTTTTATTTTATTCTATCATTAGACCTAGACTATGTTTATCAAAACGTTGAAAACTAATAGTAGTGACTTGATAACAAAACGCATTTTCTAAAATGCTTTGATGGTTGGAAGGTTTTGGTTATAATTTGTTTGTTCAGACATTAAAGAGTAAAGACTAACTATTGCAACTTGAAATGGGAATGCCTAGATGATTAGTTCCATTGTAACACCCCAACCCGACAAGGGTAAAGATATCACAATAATGGATTCATATCAGATCAAAACAGAGCATACATCTACAGTAATACAAAATCTCAAAGGATTACAATTGAAATACTGAATCTACAAGGTTACAATGAAAACTTTCAAAACGAATTCTAGATACAATGTCTTCTATCCAATTCTAATCCAGAATAGCTACCAAGCCTTCTAAGTCCAGAGGTACACTCTCACTCATCCCCAGCTTCCTACTAAAACCTGCCGTAGGAAAAGAAATGCGGCTGAGCTACGAGAGCTCAGTGAACAGATATATAGATGACAGAAACAATAACAGATAACAATACAGAAACAAATCCGAAATACAGATTATACAGATACAGAATTAAAGTGAAAGAATAGGAAAAGGAATAAGGGTAAAAGAAAAGAAATGAGAAAGGGATAATGTACAAACCAGGTTTAGGGAAATACAGAAATCCATCACGAGCCCAGAGATAACAGATAATATCATAACAGATTAATCATATAATAATCCAGAGGGGATACCTCTCAAGTAACAGATAATATGAGGGGTGACCTCATGTATCAATTGGAGTGATCAGCTCCCAGATAATGTGAAAGACGTGTATCGCACACACCATCAGTCACCAGAGACATATATAACAGATAACATAATAACAGATAACAGAAATCAGATCAGAACTAGGATGCATCCATGCGCCCCCTGTGGCCAGAAACTCCTTAACACACCAGATAAAATAAATCAGGGACGGGACAGGTTATCACTCTCCTGCCCTAGAGTCATGTCATCGGTGCATCAATGACATGGACATGAAACCCTCATGCCTAGTGATTGGCTCGGATATCAGACTGTGGTCAAGGTCAGATGTCATATAATAAACGGAGTCACATCTAAGGGTTCATGGCAGAAGGGTCATGTCAACAATTCAGATTAAGATAATAAGGTTTAAATCAGAGTTTATCAGATTAAGTTTAATATCAAAGCTTAAGTTCAGATTTAAAAGGTTTATTTCCAATAGTCCAAAAAGTATATCAAAGGTTAATTATTACAAATTTATAGCAATAATCCATTTCAGAAGTTCCTGTCAAAAGTTCATTTAAATCAATCATTTAATAATGGTTTTCATTGAAATGATCTTACGAAATAGTTTTCATAAAAATGGTCTTCCAAAACGTTTAGTAACTTCCATTTCCAAGTGGTATCGCTTCTTTTTAAAATAGCTTTTCTTAAACAGTTTCATATGTAGTTTAATAGAGGTTCAAAATCATTTAGGTTCAGATACGGATCTAATAGGTTAAGGTTTACCAAAATCAAATCAGAATTTACAACAGATAGATCAGGTTAAGGTTCAGAACAAGGTTCACAGATCAGATTCAATTAAGACTCACAAATTCAGGGTTCAGAACAAGAGATCAATCAGAGTTCAGGAAAAAGGTTCAGAATACAAGAATCATAGCAGAGGTTCAAACAAAAGGTTTAAGACAAACAGATCACAACAAAGATCCACAACAGAAGGGAACATAGCAATGGTATAGGGAATCCTAATAAGGAAAATGAAATACTGAGAGAAAAGGGAAAGAAACACCCTTACTGAAATAGGGCAGAATATCTGTACCTTATAGCACAGCAGAAAATCAAACAAACACAGAACAATGATCAGGACTTCTCCTTCTTCACACCTAAGGAAGAGGAAGACAGAATTACCACAGATTCTTATTCAGATTATTCCTTTTTGTTTATCTCTTCATTTTATGTACTTTCTATTTTTAGTAACTTTCCAGATTTAGTAAGTTCCCATAATTAGCAGGTTTTCCAGAATTAG
Organism: Artemisia tridentata subsp. tridentata; assembly: GCA_021014915.2. Classification (NCBI taxonomy): domain Eukaryota; kingdom Viridiplantae; phylum Streptophyta; class Magnoliopsida; order Asterales; family Asteraceae; genus Artemisia; species Artemisia tridentata. Next base: position 188,211,957 of record CP139507.1, read on the forward strand.
CATATATTATCATTTCAGATTAGGTTTAACCCTTATTCAGAGATTATTATGGAATACAGTACATTTTATCAAGTTACAGAAGTTTAGGGTTTTAAATGACAATTATACAAAGTTTAGGGTTTTAAATGTAACTTCATAAATTTACAAGGTCATTAGTGAAAATAATTTAAGTTGCAGAATTATATGCTCACTTTATTCAGAATTACCTTCCATTCCCTTAACTTTCACAATTTACAGATTACACCCTTTTAGTTTCATAATTTACAAAATCAACCTTATAATTTCATATTTTACAAATTAAACCCTACAATATCCATAATTACCAACCAAGCACATTATATTTCAAATTTACAGAATATACCATCAGAAGTTAGTACTTTACAGATTTGACCCCTCAGAATTTAGAATTTACATATTTAGCCCTTTAAGTTTACAAAACATATATATTAAGTCATAATTCATAACAATTACATAATTAGCCCAAAAATCCTCAAATTTACACAACAACCTTTTTATATCAGTATTAACACAAAACAACTTCAGAATTCCAGATTTACACTTTTGGTCCCTCACTTTTAATTAATTCCAATTCGTAACCCTAATTTGCCAATAATTCATTATTATGCAAAATTTACACTTAGGACCCCAAAGTTATATTTTTCCACACTCTTACAGATGTATATGATCTTACAAAAATATCCCAGAAGTTTTAAAGTTGGCAAAACAGGTCCTTTTACTTTTATCTTTAAATCGGTAAGACTTTTTAACAACAAATACAAACCCTACTTTTCACCAATCATTGAACCATCATTTATTCATCCTTAAAACACATTAAATGCTCAGATTCATGCCCAAGAAAACAAACCCTAGAAGCCACGATTTTTATTTTATTTGTTTTCTTAATTTTCACAAAATCCGGTTTATCCAATAATTCACCACGTTAATTTTAGGCCTCCAAAAATCAAAATCATATTTTTCCCAGATCATATTACTCATAAGGAACCCACGAAAAATAATTAACATGCCCAAAAAATTCGTTCAACATATATTACATATTTACGTACGTTTTAGACATTAAAATTACAACGACTTGATTTAGGCTATTATAATTCGATCTATCATTTTTCCCAGGTCTAATACATCATAAGAGGTCTAAATAAAATAGCTATCATGTCCAGAAATTCGGATTACATATTATTGTGATTTACGTGTTTTATGACCATTATATTTTCATACGCATAGAATTAGCATGCATGGATCGATTTACATATTTTATATGAGTTATATAACATCTAGAGATCACATGAAAATTTCCATATTAATTTTAACACGTTTGGTTTAGTCGCAAGAATTATTACCTTGTTTTAGAGCAAATCGACAAGAAAACAAGAACAAGAACAAACCAAGGAGAAAACGCAGCAACCCTTAATTTTCCTAGCTTCCTTGCACCTCCAATAACACCAGAAAAATCCTTTTTCAAGCCCAGAATTCGTGGAGCAGCCTTGGTCGAATTTATTTTGATCGCTTAGGGTTTATGGTGTTATGCGGTTTATGTTTTTGAGGATAAAAATAAAAGGGATTTGTTTTAATCTTGACAAACCGACTTTGGGGGGGGGGGGGGGGGAAAGGGCCAGAAATTCGGTCCATAGTATCAAAAATATATTGGGTTGATTTTCTTAATCCTTTCCTTATTTTATTTTTACTTATTAACTAATTAAAAGAATTAAATACTTATATTTCAATAATTGTATAATTTTCGGATTTAATTAAATAATGTGTATGATTTTTTTTTTGAACATTTAAAATGATGAACATTGTCCCAGAAATTATTTTGTTTCAGATATAGTTCGATTTCAGATGTTTTGGAATTATTTCGGAATTTTATAAGTTGTTTAATAAGGTTTTATGTTATCAGGGGTAGTTTGGTAATTTTACGCATTATCTGAATTTCAGGTATTACATCCATCACACAATCATATCTTAACAACTTGAAAACAAACACGACATATTTCAATTATATAGGCAGCTGTCATTTGACTGATGTTATACTGATGACATGAAGAATTTCCTTAATCTTTATGTTAAGATATGGTTGTGCTATCAACATCAAAGATCTTTTAAAACTCAGTGATGTGATGAATGGATATATATTAACATGCATCAGATGATCATTTTCTGCTACCCTTCTTTAGCTATAGTAAAATATGACAACAATAATTAAAAGACATGCTCGCCTGAGGTGTATGTCAACGATAATTATTAGTCATGCCCGCCCAACGGGCGGGCTTATCTGCCCGTGAGGGCTTACAAGTCATGCCCGCCCATCGGGCGGGCTTTGACACTAGTATATATATATATATATATATATATATATATATATATATATATATATATATATATATATATATATATATATATATATATATATATATATATATATATATATATATATATATATATATATATATATATATATATATATATATTATATAATACTTGATGAAAAATTATACTAATGAAAAATACACTTAAAACCAAATACATTCATATATTTTGCATCAAATATTGTGTAACACCCGCAAAAATAGATAAGGTCAAAGTTGAACCAGTTTGACTCTGAAAAGTCAAACTGCACATTTATTTTGAGACGGAGGTAGTACTCCATAAAACAAGAGATCACGAAGAACGTTATATATAGAAAAAAAGAAATCGGTATTCCCAAGAAAATAATTGTACCCATTTACAATCATTTTCATCATCATGTTATAACCAAAGGTTATAAATATCTTGAGGCGTGGCGTGATGGTATGGTCAAACCTCACACTTTAGAAGTTATGGCGAAGCCATATCATTTTTCAAAGGCATGAGTTAAAGCGGTACAAAATATGAAAATATTTATAGACTATCCTTGCATTTAACCTTCTTCATTTCTTTCAAAACAACATTTTTCATTGAAGTTAAATTCCAAAAAGGCGCCACGCCTGTAACACCCCCAATTTCGTGATACGCAGCAGAATTCAAACTGGGTGTTACTCGACGGCAAAACAGTTACAATAATAGAAAATGATTTTAAATTAAGTCGTTTTAAAAGATTTATCATTCGAATATCAGAGTTTACAAAAAGATGTCCCAGTAGTTTTACAGTTTGTTAAATAAGTTTCGAATGATAATAAGGTTTTAGCCTTTTAGAAGTATCTGTGTCTCTCCGTGTCATCCTCGTTCATTATGAACCTGAGATAAACTTGCTAAAAGTGTCAATACAAAGGTTGGTGAGTTCATAGAGTTTATAAGTAAAACAGTTGATTTCAATAGTCAAAGGTTGAGTGAATCCATAGTGTTTGTATGCAAATCAGTTGAACATAAGTTTCAAGTTTAATAGATAGTGGGCCCCGTTGTTGCACCTATAAGTTCAGTAGTGGTAGTACCGTATCATTACAGTACCATATTTTTGCTCTAAGTCTCATGAAGCTCAAACGTTAACATGTGTGACATCATAATAATGACGTAGGTTACTAACATTATAAAAATGTATGTAACAAGGCCCTCGGGCAGGAGCATGCCAACTTCCTGTTTAATCTCAAATAAAGTGCATTTGGCTACTTATCCAGCAACACAAATGGGGCATCAACTGCCAATAGATTTATTCACTATATTCGCGTTCACTCGCAAGTGATTAATGGCTCATGATATGAGGGAATTTTTAATGGCAATAGTGGGTACTTAGGCAATAGTAATCATACAGAAAGTACTTGTGTTCAGCATGTATTAAGTTTCAATAAGCAAATAGAATGCTTCATCAAGTGTTTAAATTGTTTATGATAAATGAGTAAAATCCGTAAGTAAAACGAGCATGTATCTCCCCCAAAGAGTTCAAAATAAGAAAAAGAGGGGCTATGACTCACCTTGGTGATACAGTAGTCTGGTTGGAAAACTAATCAAGTTTTGAGAATAAACTGCTCCGATATGCGACCTAAGTGGATATGTCAAGTCTCAGTATGTTTGTTTATATTCGAGGCTTTAAATAATAAAGCGTGATTATGTTTTGTAATTTTACAACATGTGTATTGTTGGTATTTATGTGCTGAACCTTTTGGGTGAATTTAGTATAACGCGTATGGTTGAACGAGAAAAGATAAATGGTAAGATTTTTAATCTTGAAGTCTCTTCCAAAGTTAATGGATGATAAATTGTGTTTTATCATATTTCATTTTTAAAGTTTGACCGATCGATAAGAATTGTAAATATTTCGTATGTTGATTATTATCAAAAACCGAGTCAAAACGTGTTAAAAGTATAGTTTCGTGATAATATAAAGATGTTACATTTTATACCCTTATAGTTTTGAGAATTTACAGTTTATACCCTTGAACTTTCACAAAATGACAGTTTCTACCCTGCAGTTTCAAAAATGACACTTTATACCCTATGTTACATGTCAATTACAGTTTTAGTCCTTTATATATATAGGGTTAGAGTTTTGGCAAAACAGGCCCTCAAAGCATTTTATCCATTTACTATTAGTCCTAGAGTTTTGACACTTTTTACCCTCCAAGCACTTTGGTCATTTCATGTTTAGTCCTTATTTCATTCTAGTTGCGTTTTAAATTTAGAAAAGGGTGTGGCGCGTTATGGCTTATTATAATAAGTTGTTTTAAGTTTGAAAATAAGTTGTTGATGGCTTATTAGCTTTTGAAATAGATTATGGGCCTTAAAGCCCAACAAGGGTGTGTTTGGTTTTCATGCGACACAAAAGAAAAAGAGGAAAAATAGACCGAGGCATCAAGGGTTTTTGAGCTACGTTCTTATTGTTTTATAGACTTTGTTAGGTGGTTAATAAGATGGCTTATTCATTTTATTTGTAGGTGTTACCATTTAGTCTAAACAATTCATAGAAAAGAGGTGTTTGGGTTGTTGTTGCGACAAGAAGAAAAGAAGAAGAAGAAAAGAAAAATTTTACCGTAACTATATCGTACTTGGAACTTATTTTAATGGCTTATTGATATAAGTTATTATAAGTTTCAAATAAGCTGTTTAAAGCTTATGGGCTTAATAAATTAGCTTTTGGGCTTTAAAATCCAATAAGGGTGCATTTGGTTTAATGTAGTGATACGTCCAAAAGAAACCAAAATTAAAGCGAGGTCTTAAGAGATTTTTACAACGTTCTTGGTGTTTTGTATTCTTTGGTTGGTGCTTAATAATCTGGCCAAAGGATTTATTTTATGGTGTTTATCTAGTGGGTTAAAATAATTATCAAAGATGGGTGTTTGGGTCGATGGCGATAAAAAGAAAAACAAAGAAATGAAATCCGATTCTATATAATAGCTTGCGGTTTGGTCTTAGTCGTTTAATAACATGTTAAGGTGTGTCTTTAGGCTGCTAATTGATAGCTAACTTGTCTATATAATAAGAAAACATAATAATTAAATTAAAGGGGGTGTTTGTGTGCTCGGTATAAAAAGAAAAGAAAGAAAATCAAGTTTTGATTCTTGTAATTGATTTGTTAAGTGATTCTAGCACATATTAAAGATTACTAGAGTATATTAGAGATTGAAAAAGGGTTAGAAACTTACAAGGATTCTTATGGTATTACTTTGGGATCGGCTAGAAAGAAATGGAATCAAATCGACATAGAACTTGAACCAAGGCTCTCCACTTCAAACTTTTGGAGTACAATCTTCCTACTTGCTTATTTTCAGTGGGTGGGAATGTGTGTGAGTGTTGTGTGTTAGAACACAAAGGGATGAGAAGAAATGGTTCTTGTTATGTCGATTTATATAGGAAAATTTCTAGGGTTTCTTTAAATGCTTCTAGCCACTTGGACACTTGTCTAGGGTTCTTAGGGGACATGTATACGTGAGTATATATAGACCATATGAAGTTGTATGGTGAGTTATGTGTCTAAGTAGCTTGGTTTGAATTGTTAGAAAGTGAACCCCATGTGTTAAGCTTGATAAATTTGACCAAGTTGTGAAATATCAAGGGGAATGGTTGTAAGAGCTAAGATGTGGGTTGATTGTGTCTATACTTGATTTAGATTGAGTCTCGTTGGATTAGGACTTAGTTAGGGTTCGGTTTGGTTTGTTTTGGATACTATTTGAACTAGATAGTATAAAGGGGATGCGTTTTGCTTTGAACTCTTGTACATAGGGCTAGACAATGTTGTACTTGAAGTTTAGGAATATAGGAAACTTAGTTGAAGTCTTTAGCTTGGTTTTCTTAGTCTTTAGTTATGTTAAAGAATATACTTTTTTTTTAATCCTTATGCATTAAGCACTTGTACCACAAGCATTAGGGAGTGGTACTTTAGGTTTGAATATTATGAGAAAACTAGGTTTAAAATTAGTGCATTGAAGGCTTGTAAGGTGAGCTTTAAAGTAAGTAAACCAAGGTTTATAATATAGTTTATATCAATATTAAGGTTTCTATGCTTTAAGGACTTGTACATGCACATGAAAGACTTGTACATTTTTATTTTTATAAAAATCATGTACATATTAATTAGGGTTTGTGGTTTTTATTTACATAAAATCATAGAATTGTAAATTAGGGTTTGTAACGGGAAATAAAGTGAAGTTAGGTTTCCGTGCATTAAAGACTTGTACTCTAAGTATAAAACGTTGTACTTTAGTATTTATGATTTAGTTGTGTAAAACCTTAGTTTATAATAAATTAGGGTTTCGTGAAAACTCTAATAAATAGCAAACGTTTAGTTTGAATGTTTAATAATTGTACGTTAACGAAATAATGTAAAGTAGTAAATAAAAGTTGAAAACTTTTATACTTGACGTATAAAGAATGTTTATTTTAAACGAACTTAAGACACGTTGGTGTTGGTGAGCACGTTTATTAAGATTGTGAGTTACGTCACATTAGTTGGTTGTTGTGATCAGATAAACTGATTACGTTTTAAGAAAAAAAAATAGACGTAGAAAATGGATATGTATTAGTTTAATAAAAGTGGAAATTTACCAGTGGTTACAACGCCTTAGCGCGCCTTTTCACGTCTCATCTCATGTCACGCCTAGAGCCGATGCCTTGGTCTATTGTGTAACGTGAAGGTCACGCCTCACGCGTTAGTGGTGCCTTAGGCCTTTTTAGAACCCTGGTCGTAACCCTCAACTCAAATCTTTATGTTAAACCAAACTCATATAAAACAAATACATAAATAAGAATGAAAATTGCAAATCTATATTAGCTATGAAAATATGAACTCAAATCGAACTAGATCCAACCACACACAAAATACACACATATCATTAGCATCATCGGTTGACGAAGATGGCAGAAGAGGCAACGGTTTTACTGTTTTGTTGCCAGCGTCGTTGTTAGGCGAGATAGAAAAGGGACGGTGCCAAAATATTAAACGGTTTGTGTGAAAGCGAAGGTTCCGCTACTCCGGTAGTGCCTTGTCACAATATGGCCGGAAATGGATGACAACCGAGAATATTGTTGATGGTTGTGGTGATGGTGGTTATTGAAGTAGGTTATATAATGAGAGGGAGAGATACAATGGAGAGAGATTTGAGTGAAAGAGAAATAAGCAGGAGTAAATGATACTCCCTCCGTCCCACTATAAGTGTCCACTTTCTATTTGCATAAAGTTTCAGGAAAGTGGGGCCAACTACACTCTCCACCAATCAAATATCACTATTACCCACTAAAGTCTCTTCTCATTGGTTGAAAATATTCCCTGGACACTTAATATGGGACAAGCAAAGATACCATTGTGGACACTTATAGTGGGACGAAGGGAGTAGTATAAAGCGAAAAGAAGATATTTGTTTGTGTGGGGGGTTGAGTAAATGGGTAATAACATAATTATAACACGAAATGACATTTTTACCCTCATGTGCAAGGCACATGAGGGTCTTTAACGACAACATTTAACGTTCATTAATACAAGGGATCATTGGTGTTATTCTTATCCATGTTAAGGATCATTTATGCAAAAAAAATGTTTCAAGGATGGTAGATGCAATTTTGAACAAATCCATGTAATTTTGAACTTTTTTTTTTTTTTTTTTTTGGAAGAAACCACCGTGAGGAGACTCGAACTCGAGATTTCTCGCATGGGGAAGAACCCCTGACTAACTCTGCTAGGAAAATGGTGGCACCAATTTCATTATTTTTGTGCTGGGCTTTAATCTGTTTCGTGGGGTATTGATGGAGGGTAAATATTGGTGTCGTGGCGAACCTTTTATAGTAATTTGAAGATGGGATGGCGTCATGGAAGTCTAGTGGTGTTGTGTTTCGATCGTCATATGTTAGTCATAGGAATTTAATCATTTTTTTTTTCCTTTCCAAACGGCAACATATTAAAAAAATGAAACATCCTAACCATACAAGATAGAACAAATACGACAAATAACGAATGTAAAACTTTATTCTTAACACTTATGTTAGATTAGATACGACCCGATTAGTTAACCTATCAACTTGATTTTTTTTCTTTTTACTTTTTATCTACCTTCACAAGTCGAGGAACCACCTTAAAGTTTAGGTTAGGTCCGCCACTGAGCTCCATCTCAATCTTTCAAGTATATATGAGATTCCCTAACTGTTTTTGGTAAGTACAATGGCAACTATCTGAGTACACACCCAACTAAGAATTTACATCGATGTTAGTTAAGGGGTTGGCAACCCATCACCCACACTACATCCCATACCCATACCATACTCCCAACCAATCCTCTTATGCCACCTCATCCCCTTACTTTTTCATACCACACTCCCTTATTTTGTTGGCATCCCATACCGCACTACATCTCATACCTCACTACAATTTTCTTTAAAAAAAAATCCATTAAAATTAAAAAACATTACATAATATTAATAAAAAACTTTAAAAAACATTACATAATACTTATAAAAAAAACATAAAAAAAATTACATAAGACTACACGTCTTCATCGTCCGCCTCGATATATGGTAAGTGTTGAGTGTGAATATGCTCCGTAAGATCAAATCGGATGCGAAAATGTGTTTCCTAATGTCATATCTCTTCTAAGGCTTCTTCGTCAAACACCGGTTGGATCGGAGGATCCCGAATATGAACTGGCGAGATTGCGTTACCGGCGTCACGTATAATCATGTTGTGCAATATCACACACGCATACACTAGGTTTCTAATTCTGTCTAGTGTGTGGCCGTAAGGGTCGATTCAGTATACCCCATTTACCCTTGAGAACACCAAATGCCCGTTCAACATCCTTTCGAGCCGACTCTTGTACTTTCTTGAACTTTTTCTCTTTCGGGTCGGTCGGATATTTGAACGCTTTAACAAAAGTAGATAATACAGGATATATGCCATCGGTTAGAGGAATAGCGGAGATTGCATCAAAACATTAATATCATTGTTTGAACCCGACGGTCCAAAGAACGAGTGCCATATCCACAAATCTTGAGACGCCACTGCCTCCATCATAATCGTGGGGTATTGATGATCACCCCTTTTATATTGACCCCTCAATTCGTTTGGACAATTCCTCCAAACGAAATGTGTGCAATCTAGGCTACCGATCATACCGGGAATGTGATGTCTCTCTTCGTGTGCTTCGTACAAACGTGCAACATCATGGCTTGTTGGCCTACGTAGGAAATCTCGACCGTATAACTCAACAATAGCGGCACAAAAATATTGAAGGCATTCACGTGACGTTCTTTGTGCCATTTCTAAATATTCGTCAAACTCATCTGGTGGATTACCCGTTGCGAGTTGTCTTGTAGGATTCTACGAAAAACCCTTGTAGTTAATCTTAAATGATTAGTGATAACCTTGTATTGTCATTTAATAAAGCCCATTTTTGCTGGGAAATTTAAACTTTTCTATTATCGTTTATTAATATCGATGCATTCTATATATATATATATATATATTGTATACACCGAACTCGAGATAATAATTCTCACACAACAACACATTTTCACGATCAACGACAAGTGACAACACTCACAATAAAAGTTAACATATTTATTACACTACACTTAACTAAAATTAAAATCACCAAATACACTTAACTAAAACTTAATTACAAACACTAATACTAATCCTAACTCTACACTACAAAAACCAACCGGACCCTTACTGTTTCGGCCCACCTATTCCACACAAACCCAATCGAATCACACAGCCCAATCACCACACCACTTTATTTTTCTTTCCTTTGCTTCTTTTTAAAACCCGATCGACACACCTTCAAAACCCCACTTGTATTCTTAAATATCGAACATAGCCTTCACATATTTTTACACCATTAAAATCACCACCTAGCAAACTCCTTTGGTACCAAATCCCAGACATGATGGTCGAGTATTCGCACAGTAACGAAACCCATTTTAGTTGTCCCATGTTCGACTCAAGCTTATAAAAAAATAAGTCACGAAACACACCCAATTCGCACCCCACTTTTTCCTATAACCTTGCAACTATATTCCTAACTTATTATGATACTTCAACTAAGAAATGAACCACAGTACACAACATATAACTCGCTAACATAAATCTTGTGTCAATACTTATGGAAACCGAATATAGAAACCCTCTAAGAACTAGAATACAAAATCCCAACTACCAATACTCATTTCACACTCAATTTAGGACAGCAAGATACAAGTGTCCACTTTGTAACAGTACCTTCAATGATTAGAACAATAGAGAACGTGTGTAATATTTGCCTATAAAAATAACCCATCCAATCACCCTTTGTGTGTAATATTTGCCTATACAAAATCCCAACTACCAATACTCATTTCACACTCAATTTAGGACAGCAAGATACAAGTGTCCACTTTGTAACAGTACCTTCAATGATTAGAACAATAGAGAACTTGTGTAATACTTGTGGAAACCGAATATAGAAACCCTCTAAGAACTAGAATACAAAATCCCAACTACCAATACTCATTTCACACTCAATTTAGGACAGCAAGATACAAGTGTCCACTTTGTAACAGTACCTTCAATGATTAGAACAATAGAGAACGTGTGTAATATTTGCCTATAAAAATAACCCATCCAATCACCCTTTTCCCTACCTACCTATCCTTTTCTATCACCCTCAAAACATTCCCTAACTAGAATAAGAAGCTTTCTGTCGTGGTGTTGGGAAGCAAAACTAGTTGGAGTCAAAGCGCATAAGACCTTTTCGAGTTCACTGCTTCTTCTTGTGCATCATTCGATCAACCCCAGTACTCTTCACCACCTTTTCTAAAGGTGTGGTATGAACTTTCTCTTCATTCTTTACACATGGATATCACTCACTTATCACATGCATGCATTCATTAAACTCGAACACACTCTATTTATTCAGTAGCATGTAGTCGTTAGAATGAAGAAAAGGATGATATGTTAAACTCACTTTAAAAATCACATGAGATCAACCAAGTACATGACCACAGTTCATACATCATTTTTCATTCGAACGTATAGCTCGTGCACATTACTTATTACCCATGCATTATATAGCTACCATACACAACCATGTAATATCTTTGTTCATTTAGTGTTCGTATCACTTGCATGAGACGTAATATGGCCTCACTATGAAGGCTTGAGAAAACACAACACACACCACCCTCACTTCTAGAAACTTGCACGGCATGCTATTGTCTTAACTCTCACGTCTAATCTCACTTCATGCATCCTTAACAAAAATATGGAAACTCTAAAACATACGCTATGTTAAACTCGAACTCAAATTTTAAACACTCACGTCAAACCGGATAAAAAGAAATAGAAAAACATAATAGACCTTACTAGTTAAAACTGGTTCGAAACTACCCACTTCACACTTGATTTATTTTGAAATCTTACATATAACGTGTGTAAATTTTTACACCTTTCGATAGTCTACATGGCCTAGAACATTTTTCGTATTTTAAGATTCCACTCATTAACTCATCTCGACATTTAAAAGGAACCATTTTGAGTACCACTCGACCGAACATTTTGGAAAGTAAGCAAAAATAAACTAAGTGTTTAAGACCGGAAAAAGCGCATCGACATAGTCTAACTCATGAACCATTTATTTCGAATTCATGAAAGTAACATATATATATTTTTACTTCTCTCGATAGTACACCTGGAAAACTATATTTTTTGTGTTTCAACTTCAACCTTACAAGCCCCTTTACACAGTCGAATTTAAGCCATCCATATGCTACTCGCTAGTGTCAACAACTTTCAATTTCCAGAAACTTAAATATAATAAATTCGGTTGGGTCTAATTAAAGCCCAACAAGATTTTGCGATAGGAAGGCCCAACAGGCCCATGTAATATATTTTCAGAATCCTAAAAATAGCCCAAGTTTAAGCCCAAAACAGTTTACATGCCCCCGCCTATAGATTTCTTAATGGGCCCTTAAGTAATTCGCTGAAAGCCCAATTACATTAAAAATAAGCAATAAATCGAATAAGCAGTTAAAATAAGTTAAAAACTACTTAAATAAGCCTTAGAAAGAATCGCCATAATTTTCTTTGCCTTTTTGTCATTTTTGGACTAAAAATGTAACGCGACTTAACCAAAAGGACTAAAACTGCCAAACATTGAAACATATGGACTGAAGCTGTGAAAACAGTTTGTATAGGATTTAAATTGACATATCATTGAACTCCAAGCCTTATATGGACATATGGACTATTATTGGACTATTTTGGACTATGGACTGGACAAGGACTAACGACGTAACGCAAACCACGGTTAGGGTAAAAGATGTAAAATCTGGAAAGAACAAGGACCAACTGTTATAACTTGTCATTCTTATTTTATTTTTCATTTTGCACCACATCTTTACTTCATATGCATATTTGCACATTTTATTTACATATTAGTTAACTTTCGTTAGTTACTATAAATATTACGAGTTAGTATCCACTTTAATTCATGCATGTGGAGAATATTATAAATGGAGGTTAGGCATAAAATCCATACTCATTGTGCATATATATATCTTTACTTTTGAACGGCAAGCACGCCAAGCATGAACCATCCACACTTGACATTCAAATCATTATCCACCACCGATATTCATCGTTCACCACTCACTTCACAAACACCACTAGTAATTAGTCAGATACTCAGACATTTATATATTTATCAGGTTCCGTATCGAAGTTGTCATAATTATCTCTGAGTTTATTTTCACCATCACCAGTAACGCTTAAGGTGAGTCATGGCCTCACTTTTTAAACTCTTTATACTTTTTAAACTCCGTGAGGGGGATACATGCTATAAACAGATCACAAGTATTTTCTGTATGCTACCTGACTTGATATATGCCTAAGTTACCTTATTGCCACAAGACCCTTTTATCATGAGCCATTAATCACTGCGGTGAACGCGAATATAATGAATAGATCTATTAGAGGCTGACGACCTATCCCACTAATACTTGGACGGAATGCTTTTTGCTAGTCGTATTAGTCGCGATGCATTATATTTGAGAGAAATAGGAATTGGCAAATCACCTATTACACGAGGGCAAAACCTTCATCATTAATTTGATGAACACCTCCGTTTATGCGGTACTTTGTTAACGTTTGCGTGTCATGAGACTTAGGGCAATATATGAACTGCGATATCAACTTTTAAACTGATTGTATCTCCAATACAATCTTACTTGTGAATCGAACTGATATTTAAATTATAAACTCCATGATTTCACTCAACATTATGTTGACTTTTAAGCATGTATCTCAGGAAACTAGAGGAGCAAGGCAAGGCATGGAGCAGGCGTACCCTATTCTAAATAATGGTGTAAAATAAAGTTGTAATTCAGTTAAAATGATGTTTCTTTGGAGAAACCTTAGCACTCTGATGTAACGCTTTGTAACTGAATTTGTATTATGGACCTATGTAAATTAAAAATGCCTTCTCAGGCTGTTTTTCTATGATTTTGTTTTCGATCCTCACGGTAACACCCAAATAAATCTTCCGCTGCTATATTAAAAATTTGGGGGTGTTACATGTCTAATGGCACACGTGCATTTTTGTATGGGTGTGAAACTTTTTTTCAATCTAACATCATAACTCTCTTGAAAATACTCGTATCTAGACTCAAGATCATGTGTGATTTTTAAAAATAAATGTTTAGGCATACGATACCTATCTTCAAAAAATTCTTCGTCGAATTTTGGTTCGTCACAAAAATAATCACGATGCAATCCTTCTGAAGTTTTGAACCGATTGCGGTTTACTATTTTTCGTTTCGACCTTGCCGTATCATCTTCCTCATCTTCCTCAATCACATTCACAAAAACGTCGAGACTACTATCGTTAGACCACTCAAACGGATCATCTAACAATATAGTCGAACCAATTCTTTTATCCATATATGATTGAGTTTTTTTGATATTTGGTAAAAGATTGTAGTGTAAAGAATGAGTTGGGGTATTTTTTGGATTTTAAAAATTGAAAAATGGTTTGATGTTGTGTAGTTGTTTGTTTAATTATTGAGTTTGAGAAGGAGTATTTAAAAAAATATATATATATATATATATATATATATATATATATATATATATATATATATATATATATATATATATATATATATATATATATATATATATATAACCGTTGAAACACTCCCAACGGTCACACAACGTCTATTTTCTTTCTCCATCTCGTGCGTGATCTCATCCCGTGAATCTCATACCGTGCCCCATATCGTGTTTGTGGCGGCGGTGTTCCCGCACAGTATGGATTCCATACCGTGTGCATCTAGTGTACGTTGCCAAGGCCCTTAGTGCTAATGTTTTGAAGTATGAATTTATGATCACACATCGTTTACTTCCAAAAAATAGAACGAAATGAAAATTTTAAATGTGAAACTAGAATTAAATGAAGGATCTGATAACAACAACCCACGAGTGTTGTTTAAGTATCCATATATATATAAAAACACATTTAATGAACTCATGCATTTCATAATTATAAATTTTTAATCATTTTAAATATGGCATATGATGTTCCACATAGAATCTTTAGAGAAATGATAATTTATAAAAAAATAAATGCTTAAACAACACCTAATGGATTGTTGTTAGCAAATTTCATTAAATTAATCCATTTTTGGGCATACAAGATACTTGTTATATATAGAAAGTAAAATGATCAATCAGGCTACTCGCAATGGGCTTGAAAAAGTCGGTCATCACCATCGATCGAGCAAGGAAAAAGTCGGTCATCACCAATGTGGCCATTCGGTCACAGTTGGTCGAGCAAGCCCAAAATCCCCAAATCCTTTGAAATCTAGACCGATATTTACACACCCTTTCTTTTCTTTTTCTCTTTTTAACTTGGTCACTGACTGTGACAACTTAGTCGTGTCTGATCATCGAAGAGAGAAAATTGATGTGGTAAGAGATGACCCGGGTCACCACTGTGCCCAGCATTAGAAACAATGGCCCTAAATTTACCCAACAAAATGTACAAAATATGGTTCAGTTCAAAATTACAGGGTCATTTATTAGGGGTGTGGTGTTAGGAGAAATGTACATTTTTTACTTTTTTTAAGGGGTACCTCTTAAATTCTTATGGTTGTACATTTGTTTCCATGTTTATCCACGTTCCAAATTTTGTGTGTATTTAATACGCATACAACAAAGTGTGTTTGTCTATATTTAAAGACTATGATAGGCTCTATGTGTAATACTTATTGTTTGTTAAAAATAGGTTTTGTATTGATTGCTAGAAATATTTTGGGTGTGATGGTTTGGAAAGCGGTGTATCTAGAATAACATATTAATCCCTACATGCCATTTAACGTTAAGTATTTGTTCTTTTGTCCTATAACAATGCGGTTCTAAAAAAGAAATATGATTGACACATTATGTTAATCTTTGTCAATCATACTGTAAATATCCAAATATTGCATTATTTGATTATCAATAGGGATCCAAAGTACGGAAGAAGACTAAGTGTGCGTTTGGTATGACCTTATCGGAATAGGCCTACGTATTTCATTCCGATTCAAGGTATTTGTTTAGTGGGTCCGGGAATGATATAGTTATATCATAGTCATACATTCATTACTCACTAATTTGGTGTCTTTGAAATCCATTCCGTGGGCCCCTCTCTTTTTCACTACAAAATTCAAATATCCATACACTTTTTCATACAATATTTTGTCATCCAAATATAAACAATCGTGATGATACACTTTTTTATATCTATTGTCCTTTTACCTCATACCAAATCTGATACTCATTGTGATTCCTACCAACAAACCAAACGGCACACTAATTGCTTTATTTTGTTGACTGATATCTCTAAAGTTACGCTTTACTTTTCGCTAACATATTATATAATCATATGTTTGATAACAAAAAGTGAAAATTTTATGTAGTTTGAAGCAAATATATGTCTAAGAATATACGTATATCCTTATGCAACCGTACAAGTTGGGGCACATTACTATATTTGTATCGTTTTTTTCATCGCAAATGTAAAGTTGACCTGTTAAAAAGAGCTATGAGAAAATAACTTATTGAGTATGATTTAATCTTAATGTTTGACTAAATATCATTGTAATGATTGTTTAGTTATTTCATGCAGCTATATTTTGTGAGAAGAGTTGGTCGGCACTCGAAAGATGTGAATAAAATTAATGATTTTCTCTCAATTTAAACTTTTAAGGAGGATTCTTTTCCAATTAAGCCACTTGCAAGGATGTACGTTACTACGTAGACTTGACGTATGTACAAGTTTATTAGGTTTCGTATGTCGGAGATAGTTTGACTACAATTTTTGTAGTCAATTGGCTACAATCCTTCACAAAAATTATACAAACAATTAATCAAGAATTCACAGAAAGAATCAGGACCCACAAAAAAAATAAATGATCCACATTTATAGCACAAAATAGTAGCCAATTGGCTACAAAAAATTGTATCTAATATATTCCCTCAGTATGTTTTTAGTCAAAATAAAAAGAGGAGAATTAAAGTCATAAAAGAAAAGTCAATGCGTGATAACCGGCCTTGATTGAAGGCTTGTGGAGTATGAGATGGATACAACCACAAAATAATTACTCGACTTTCGAGAAAGGCATATTTAAAAGGGCCGAACAAAATTTAAACAACATGGAGAATAAATAAGGCATGGCTTATCCCCACCCCCTGAAAAAAACCAACTACACCCCCTTATTTTTTTGCCTTCTTTTTTTCTTTTTTCTTTTTTTTTTTTTTTTTTATATTTTTTTTATTTTTCTAATTTTGTTTATATAAAAAAAATTATAAATTTGAAAGTGCGGAACAGAAAAAATAAAGTTTAATAAGTCAAACGCTTAAAATTGTCAGAAATATGAAACAGAAACTGACAGAAAACTGTATTATACTGGAAATTAATGGGAGACAAAATGAATAAATGACAAAACCCCCCTGATGTGACATCATAGGGGGGGGTTTGTATAGTAGGCACCAATAAATAAGGGTCGGTATATCCAAACCCTCCCTGTAGGGAGGGTGTTGACTTTGTACCGCTGCCGTCGTTTGTACTGTCTGCTTTGTCGGATTGTACATTCCATCAAAAGTAGACGGGTCTCATGCATAGGAAGAGTATGGTTAGTAGCACCCAATAAATAATGCTATAGAAAAATGGCCTCTATTATACAACACCCCCCCCCCCCCCCCTCCCCCCTAGCAGCCTAAGTCTACAAACCCCCTAGTGTCTGTACTTTTTGACTTATTATGTTTTGTACTTTTTTTTTCTACTAATATAATAAGTTTTTTTTTCCAAAAATGTAACTAAGTTTTTTTTTTTTTTTTTTTAAGTAACAAGTTTTTATTGTTTGTGTCCAAAAATGTAACAAGTTATTATTTTTAAAAGTTTTTTTGTCAAAGTTTTTTTTTTTTTTTTTTTTTTTTTTTTTTGTCTAAAAATGTCAATCCAGTCCAATCATTTGTCTTCTTTTTTTTTTAAGTCACGGGAAAGGTTTAGTTTTTGTTTTGAAAGTCCTTTTGATTCTTTTTTTTTATTATTATAAACATCACACTTGATTCACAAATGCATTACACAACAAGCAGTTTCACAATAAGCAGTTTCACACATAAAAGCAGTTTCACATAAGCAATTTCACATAAGGAGTTTCACATAAGCAACAGTTACACATAAGCAGTTTGACAGAAGCAGTTTCACAGAAGCAGTTTCAAACAAGCAGTTTCAAATAAGCAGTCTGACAGAAGCAGTTTCAAACATAAGCAATTTTACGATGAATACATCGCCGTTTTACACGAACGAGGTATAATTTTACGCTATTACTTTCAAAAATAAAATGAGTTTCAAACATAAGCAGTTTCAAATAAGCAGTTTCACATAAGCAGTTCAAAAGATGGCTCAGATTATTTTTTTACACATATGGCTGCAAATTTGAAGGTTGCAAAATGTTTGCCGTCTATTCAGTTATGCCACGCCAATCGACAAGTTTTTATTTTTTTTAAATCATCATAGCCATCAAACTGCTTAGATCATAAACTACTTAAAGTTTCAAAAATATCAAAAACTGCTTTACTTTTCACATAAGCAGCAGTTTCACTTAAGCAGTTAAACATAAGGAGTTTCACATAAGCAGTTAAACATAAGCACTTTCACATAAAAGCAGTTTCACATAAGCACTTTCACATAAGCAGTTTCACATATACCAAGAACCAACATCAGAAACATCAATCTATACCAAGAACCAACATCAGAAACATCAATCTATACCAAGAACCAACATCAGAAACATCAATCTATACCAAGAACCAACATAAACATCAATGTGAAACTGCTTATGATGAAACCACCAACATATAGGGGGGGGGTTAAAATAACTCGACCATTTTTTTAGATCTAAAAACCATCAGAACCAAGCATCATCGGTTTTAGATCTAAAAAAGGTTGAGTTTTAGATCTAAAAAGTACCAAGAACCACCAATCAGAACCATCAGAAACATCAATCCGAACCATGAACCACCAAAAAGTAAAAAAGGTCGAGTTTTAGATCTAAAAAGATCTAAAAAGTATAAAGGGTCGAGTTTTAGATCTAAAAAGTACCGAGAACCACCAATCAGAACCATTAGAAACATCAATCAGAACCAAGAACCACCAAAAATTAAAAAGGGTCATCATCCCTTTTAGATCTAAAAAGATTTAAAAAAAGTATAAGCAGTTTTAAAAACCACCAACATAAAAACCACCGTGAGTTTTTCCGAGATCTTTTTTAGAGCTAAAAAGATCTAAAAAAAAAATCAAAACCGCATGTAATACCACTCTCACCCCCACAGACTTACCCTTATGATACTGTGTATAATACTACAGTCTCACCATCAAACTTTTTAGATCTAAAAAGATATAACACCATAGGCGTGGTCTATCCTAACCCCCATAAAAAAGCAGTTTTTAGATCAAAACCACCATGGGCGTGATCTACAAAGAAAACCACCATCAACAAGCAGTTTTTAGATCAAAACTGCTAAGAACACAGTTTTTGAGTGAGAGAATGAGAAACTGAGGAGAGAGTATTGAAAGGGGAAGGTGGGGTGATTGAGTGAGAGAAAAGAGAGTCAGAGTAGTGATAAGAGGGATGGGATGGGGGTGGGGTGGGTTAGGTTAAGTCTGTAGGTGTGTGAGTGGTATTGTACGCAGTTTTAACTTTTATTTATTTATTTATTTTATTTTTCCTCTCTAAGACAAGGTAAAAAAAATAAATAAATAAATAAATAAAAATAAAAAAAAATTGTTAAAAAAATTTGTAAAAAGAATTTGTTTAAAAAAAAGTTGTTGAAAATAATAAAAGTTGTAAAAATAAAAAACGTTGTTAAAAATAATAAAAGTTGTAAACGTTTTAATGTATTTTCAGGTGTTCATTTCTCCCGAGCAACTAACTGATTGGTTGCAAAATATAGCTCGAAGGATCGGTTTTGTTATTGTTAAGAAAAGAACCAAATCAGAGAAGGGGTATTTGTACGCAATCATTTATGGGTGTTCAAAGGGTGTGGTGTATGAACGTGAAGGTTTACAAGATAAAATTAAACGGCAAACCAGTACCTCTAAAACTGATTGTCCAATCAGATTAGTGGCGAAATATTTTAAAACACAAGATTTTTGGAGGTTGAGGGTGAAGTGTGATAGTCATAATCATGATTTTGCAGATTCGTTGCATGGTTTTCCATATGCAATGCGATTAAAGGATGATGAGTTCAGTTTGGTACAACAATTGACAGAGTATAACGTAGCACCACGTCATATACTTACGTCAATAAAGGAGCGTAATCAGGATAACATGTCTGGCATTAAAATTATATATAACGCACAAAGGAAGATCCCTGGAGCCCTAATAGGTCATAGAACTCCAATCCAAGTCCTTTACTCACATTTGATGCATTAAGGGTATACATATTACGAGAGGGTAAATGAGCATAATGAGCTTGAGGAACTATTCTTTGTTCACACCACGTCATATGCTCTATGATGTACATTCCCTGAGATCATGCTAATGGACTCAACATACAATACTACGTTGTTTAAATTGCCATTTTTTGAAATTGTCGGATTAACTTCAACAAACAAAACGTTTTCAAAGGCGTTTTGTTTTTTGGACAAAGAAAAGGGGTC
The DNA here is from genome assembly GCA_021014915.2 of Artemisia tridentata subsp. tridentata. Taxonomy (NCBI): domain Eukaryota; kingdom Viridiplantae; phylum Streptophyta; class Magnoliopsida; order Asterales; family Asteraceae; genus Artemisia; species Artemisia tridentata. The sequence continues at coordinate 188,232,551 of CP139507.1, forward strand.
TAATTTTCAATGGGTATTGCAATGTGTGAAGAAGGTGATAGAGGAAAGATATTACCCGCGTGTTATCATCACTGCAGAGATTTAACGTTGGTTGGGGCATGCAGAGAAGAATTCCCGAACGCAAACAAATTACTCTGTCAGTGGCACATTAACCAAAATGTGCTTCAGTATTGCAGAAATAGATGCAATTCGCTAAAGGAGTATGAGTCCATTAAAGGAACATGGGATTTGATGGTTAAAGCTCCGACACGCGCCATATTTGATGAAGCGAAAAGTGTACCGCTTTTAAGGGGTCATTTAAGCCCTAAATCGTATTTATTTGATCAAATATTGCCCTAAATCGTTCCTTTTGTCATTTTAGGTACTTTTGAGGAGAAATCTGGAAAAGGAGGCATTTTGGACGTTTTTGGAGCATAAAAGTGAAGAAAATGACAAAGTCTCAAAAATCGGCTGGAAGTTACCTTTGACGGCGTCAGGATTATCCCTGGACGGCGTCATGGCTTGGCAAGAAAAGGTGGATGTGAAATTTACTCATGATAAGCCAGTGAAAATTGCATGGGAATTCTGACGGCGTCACCCTTTAATTTGATCAAGGTCGTCACGTTATAATTTAAAGAGGGATGGCGTCACGTTCATAGTCTGAGGGCGTCAAGCCTTGATAGGCCAGAACAGATTTTGGAGAGCTAAAGAGGGACGGCGTCAAGAAGGTCATCCGGGAACCCTAAAAGCGGCGAGGTGACGGCGTCACACTCCATAACGTGACGCCGTCAGATCTAAAAATCTATATATAGTTTTGCAATTCTTTGTCATTAGTGTGGAACTTATTGGGGAACTTTGTGTGTGAAAACCCTAGGACGAATTTGGCAGCTCTTTCAAGGCTTTTTGCCTTGAGATCTTCCATGTTACAATGAAGATAAGTTATCAATTAATCATTCAATATGTCTATGTGTTGTTTGATTCTATCTTGTTCTTGTCTTTTGTTTAACATGCTAGGCTAGATTTATCTTGTGTTTGCTTAGATCTAATGAAACCTAGCTATTGATTATTGGTTATTAGTGTGTTATTAGTTGTATTGGATGATTGTTTATCTATGTTAGGCTTAAGAAAACTGGCTAACTTCCTATTCGGTAACTTGCTTGAACGTCTTAAGAAACATGAACCAATGCGTACTAAAGGTTTTTATGGTTGTATTTAATGCACAAGCGAATTCTAGTGATCCCATGTTAGGAGCTTCCTAGCCGGCTCGACATAGGAGTGAAGTAGGAGCTTGTAGAGTTGGGGAAGTACGTACGCCACCCCACGACTGGTATTAAGGAATACACCCGTCATCCACGCAACTAATACACACTAATCAACCGGTAAAAGATAGTTAGGGAGTAAGAAAATCTAAGTAAACACATTTCCCTCCACATAAGTTTTCACCAACATTTTCATTTTCAGTTATTTTATTTTATTTGCATTCGTAGTAATTTGGGTTAGTTGACTAGCAACTAATTCCGCCCACTCTTTCAAACCCGAGATTTTACTTGCTTTCATAATAAAATTATAAAAACATAAAAAGAATCTTCTCTCACCCTTAGACCTATTAGAGTAATTTTTCATACCTAACGAACACTATTCCCTGTGGAGAACGATCAATCCCCCGTACTTACCACTACACTATACTACATCGGTCAGGTACACTGCCTGGTGGGGTTGTAAGCCTCTTGAGATCCCTCGAGAGGTAAAACCTGTTGTAAGGTTGCAAAACCACGTTACAACAGGTTTTACCTCTCAAGGGATCTTGAGAAGTTTGCAATCCCCACCAGGCAGTGTACCTGACCGTTGTAGTATAGTGAAGTGGCAAGTACCGGGGATTGATCGTTCAACTCAAAGAATAGTGTTCGTTAGGATTGAAATTAATCTAACTAGGTCTAAAGGTGAGGGATGATTCTTTTTGTATTTTTATATTTTATGGAAAGCAAGTAAAAATCTCTGGTTTTGGAAGAAGGGGCGGAATTAGTTGCTAATCAACTAACCCAAAAGCTACTAATTAAACTAATATGCAAGAAAAGTAAACTAGGGTTCTACAAGGGAAATGAAGCATGTCTACCTATGATATGTTACTCCTTGCTAGCTATCCAATTCTACCTATTGAATTGTCACACCTTGTTTTAATTGACGGGTTGTATTCCTTAATACCAATCGTGGGGTGGCGTACGTACTTCCCCAACTCTATAAGCTCCTACTTCACTCGTATGTCGAGCCGGCTAAGAAGCTCCTAACATGGGATCACTAGAATTCGCTCATGCATTAAATACAACCAAATAAACCTAGTACGCATTGGTTCATGTTTCTTAAGACGTTCAAGCAAGTTACCGTATAGGAGGTTAGCCAGTTTTCTTAAGCCTAACATCGATATCACCCAATCACACAAGAGACAATAGGAAACAAGAATTATAAACTAAACCAACTAGATCTATTGAAGTTGTCACGCCCTAATTGATGGAGATGGACACATACATCAACAAGAAATCAATAAGATCTAATTAGTTATACACAAGTTTCACACAATCATAAGTAGACACAAGGTGATTTAGCCAAGCATAATTAATGAAGAGCAATCAACAATAATCATAATTGAAGACATAACATAAGATTGAATCGATAAACAAACCATTACAAGATGTTTATGGCATGATTAGGACCCTCTAAGTTGCTGGAAAAACACCTACCTAAACCCTAGAATCGGACTTAGGGTTTAGGGCTTGCAAATAATGAAGTTATGATGTTGTATTTATAGGCAGTTTGCTGTCCGAGGGGTTCTGACGGCGTCAGAATTAACAAGTGACGGCGTCAGCTCCCCTTTTTCACCAAATTGTAGATCTTTTCGTCCCGATTCCGTGGACTCTTGAATCACCAAAATCCGAGTTCGTATGAAGATTTTATGGCCAAAACAGTAACAGCCACTCCGCGCGCGAGTTGTGATTGTCTTGATTAACTTGTGGCGGTTTCACTAAGGTTCCTTCTCGTGTAAGAATACTTTGACGCCGTCACTCTATATCTTCTGACGTCGTCAGGATGAGTCCTGACGCCGTCACCTTCAAGATCTTCTGGGCCGTCTCTTTATAAATTAAACCGTGACCACCTATGGCGTCACAAAGCGTGACGCCGTCAGACTTCCAATGCAAATCTCACTGGCTTATCATGTGTATTTTTCATATCCACCTTTTTTTCCAAGCCATGACGCCGTCCAGGGATAATCCTGACGCCGTCAAAGGTAACTTTCAGCCGATTTTTGAGACTTTGTCGTTTTCTTCACTTTTATGCTCCAAAAACGTCCAAAATGCCTCCTTTTCCAGATTTCTCCTCAAAAGTACCTAAAATGACAAAAGGAACGATTTAGGGCAATATTTGATCAAATAAATACGATTTAGGGCTTAAATGACCCCTTAAAAGCGGTACACTTTTCGCTTCATCAATATTCAAGCATTATTATCAACACCTACAACAGTTATTGGTCGAACATGCAGGTACTTAATTACTAAAAACTTTTTTATGAAAACAAAACCTTCAAAAATTTTCAGAAAATTAAACCTGACGCCGTCAGGTTGTATAGCCTGACGCCGTCAGAAATGATCTGACAGAATTCTCATGTTACGTTTCCGGAAAAATTTTGGAAAAACCTATACCTTACTTCCTGGAAATCCTGCAAAACATCATTATGACTCGATACAAGCATTTGACTCAAACAAATACTAATATGTATGTTAATTTATTATTATTACGATTCATGTTCATTTGTGTTCTAATAAACCGATTTAGATTTCCCTTACACTTAACTTTTGCAAAATACCTTTATATGTAGTTAAGACGAAGTTAAAAACAAAATAAAGCATTTTCACAAATTAGTTTTGAACATGGATCAATAATAATAAAAATTAAACACACACACGGAAATGAATAAAATCAAACAAACAAAGAAATAAACACACAAAGCAAATAAAGCTTGGGTTGCCTCCCAAGAAGCGCTTTTCTTTATTAACGAGTCTTGTAGCTAGACTCAAAGTCACTCTACCCTATATAAGTGAGCTCGTCATCGAGGACGTCTTTAGGGTTAAGCTTGGATTGAAGTTTCCTATTGGTCCGCTTAGTACGATATATCTTTTCAAACTTCTCTCCATCCGGGTCATACAATGTCATCTTAATATGCCATGACCCATCTCCATCTTTGGGTGGTTTATCCCAATTCCACTTATGATCATCTTCCTCACAAATCCACTTATTCATTCCTAGGTTAATTGGCAAAACTCCTAGGAAATCAATCATCTTTCTAAAAACTAGAGAGTCTTCAAATGGATCCAATTCGGTGTCCCTAGCCAAGAGTTGCTCTACCGTATGTGTTCGGTTAACAAAGTCCTCTTCTAGGTAAAATGGGCGTTGGGGTCCTATGAAGTCTCTATCAATCCAAGGTCCATATCTAGATGGTCTCCTATTTGATTCTAACCAATGTGGTGTTGGTTCCTCACTAGTATCATAGGCATGTTTCTTAACATCATAGACTGACCAAGTATCTCCTTATCCTACCGCTATCTTGGATTCCTTACAATCAATCATAGCACTAGCGGTCACCAAAAATCCTCTACCTATCAACAAGGGGCATGTAGGGTCGCTAACCATATCAAGGACGTGGAAATCGGCTAAAATGGTTAGTTTTCCAATGTGCACTAACACGTCCTTAACTACTCCAACCGGGTAAGCAACACTCCCATCCGCTAAACCTATTATCACCTCGGTTTCTTCAAGTTTTCCTAGTTTTAGAGAGGTGTAGAGAGGTAACGGAAGTAGGTTAAGGCTTGATCCAAGATCGGCTAATGTGTCATAAGCCTCCGAATTACCGATCTTGCAAGGTAGAACAAATAAGCCCGGATCATCTAACTTCTTAGGTAGTTTGTTTTGAACGAAGGCGGTCCCTTTTTCGCCTAACTTGAGCTTCTTCTCATCCAACACATCAACAACCGGACTTTCAAGGTGGAGCTCCTTGAATTCTTCGTCAAGGTTTTGAGTGGGAGGTGTTTCAACTATGTTGTTGACCAATTTGGATGTCATAACTTCTTGGTCATTTGGAACGACTTGGGTTTGTTTGAAACACGTGCTCATGGAATTGACCGAATAATATTGTGGACAAGAACTAGGGGACGAAACCGATGAAATAGCGTTGACGTTTAGTTTCAGGTTCTTGACCGTGTTGCTAGGGAGTGCTCCCATTTCTCGGTCATTGAGGGCTTTCAACAAGGTGTCAATCTTATTGGTCATCTCGCTTTGTTTTTGTTTGAAATCGGCTTCAAACTTGGCTAAACGAGCTTCTTGAGATGCCATAAATTGGGACATCAATCCTTCAAAGTTATTGGTACTACCATTGCCGGAAGGATTGTTGTTGAAAGTACGGTTCGAGTTGGAACCGCTTGATTGGAAACGATTAAGTGGGTTGGAAGAATTGGTTTGTTGTGAGTTTTGGTTTTGTTTCCACCTAAGGTTCGTGTGATTTTTCCATGAGGGGTTGTATGAATCACCGTAATGGTTTGGCTCGGGTTTGAAAGTGTACCACTTGTCTCCCGCTCCGTCGGTACGCGAGGATGCGTAGTCCACAAAAGCTTGTTCGGGGAGTTCCATGCAATCACGAGTGTCGTGGGGACCACTACATAATTCACATGAAGAAGTGATTTTGTTCACTTGGCTTGAAGGTTTAGGAGCCTCGTAGGATTTCATGAGAAACTTGACTTGGTCTTCAAGTTCTATGATCCTACGGTCGGAAGTGCTTGAATTGTTCGAAGGCAAAGATATTGCCTTGACCGTTTTATTCAAATCACGGGGATCACTCCAACTTTCGTTGTCATAAAGAGCAAGATCCTCTAGGAGAGCCCATGATTGTTCCGCACTTAGATCACGTAGCTTGCCACCGGCCGATTGGTCAATGGTTTGCCTTGTGGAGAGATTGATATGGTCATAGAAGATTTGGACTTGGAGCCAAAGTTCTATGCCATGGTGAGGGACTTTTTGGAGTAAGTCCTTGAATCGAGTCCATGCCTCGTAGAGGGTTTCGCCTTGACGTTGTTGGAACATCAAGATATCATTCCTTAGCTTGGTAGTTCTTCCCGGTGGGAAAAACTGAGCAAGGAAACGAGTGGTGAGATCATCCCAAGAGGTGATGGATCCTGCGGGTTGACGCTCTAGCCATTGACTAGCTTGGTCCCGCAGAGAAAATTGGAAGAGACGCAATCGGGTCGTCTCTCGAGTGGCAACATCAAGGTCTATAGAATCAACGATTTTGAGAAAGTCCTTGAGATGTTGATTAGGATCTTCAGAACGAAGTCCATGGAATGCGCATCCGCTTTGCACCAACCGGATGGTGTCGGATCGCAAGGGTGTGACATTGGCTCCTTGAGTGAGCTCAATGGTGTTTCGATAGCCATGGTGGCTAGGACGGGAGTACTCTCCTAAAGTACGAGCTCTAGGAGGTGGTGGTGGTTGTTGTGGTGGTGGGATGTTGGGATCAAGGATATTACCATCTTCCATGATGTCTAATGGTAATGGTTACGAACAAAGAAACGAAGAAAAAAGATAGACTAAAGAAAACCTAGAAAAAGAAAATAAAAATCTCACTAGAAAGGAATCTAGTGAGTAGACCTATAAAATAAAAATTCAACCTAAACAATAACTATTCCCCGGCAGCGGCGCCAAAAACTTGATGCGTGGTTTTGCAACCTTACAACAGGTTTTACCTCTCGAGGGATCTCAAGAGGCTTACAACCCCACCAGGCAGTGTACCTGACCGATGTAGTATAGTGTAGTGGTAAGTACGGGGGATTGATCGTTCTCCACAGGGAATAGTGTTCGTTAGGTATGAAAAACTACTCTAATAGGTCTAAGGATGAGAGAAGATTCTTTTTGTGTTTTTATATTTTTATGAAAGCAAGTAAAATCTCGGGTTTGAAAGAGTGGGCGGAATTAGTTGCTAGTCAACTAACCCAAATTACTACGAATGCAAATAAAATAAAATAACAAAAAATGAAAATGTTGGTGAAAACTTATGCGGAGGGAAATGTGTTTACTTAGATTTCCTTACTCCCTAACTATCTTTTACCGGTTGATTAGTGTGTATTAGTTGCGTGGATGACGGGTTTATTCCTTAATACCATTCGTGGGGTGGCGTACGTACTTCCCCAACTCTACAAGCTCCTACTTCACTCCTATGTCGAGCCGGCTAGGAAGCTCCTAACATGGGATCACTAGAATTCGCTTGTGCATTAAATACAACCATAAAAACCTTTAGTACGCATTGGTTCATGTTTCTTAAGACGTTCAAGCAAGTTACCGAATAGGAAGTTAGCCAGTTTTCTTAAGCCTAACATAGATGAACAATCATCCAATACAACTAATAACACACTAATAACCAATAATCAATAGCTAGGTTTTATTAGATCTAAGCAAACACAAGATAAATCTAGCCTAGCATGTTAAACAAAAGACAAGAACAAGATAAAATCAAACAACACATAGACATATTGAATGATTAATTGATAACTTATCTTCAATGTAACATGGAAGATCTCAAGGCAAAAATCCTTGAAAGAGCTGCCAAATTCGTCCTAGGGTTTTCACACACAAAGTTCCCCAATAAGTTCCACACTAATGACAAAGAATTGCAAAACTATATATAGATTTTTAGATCTGACGGCGTCACGTTATGGAGTGTGACGCCGTCACCTCGCCGCTTTTAGGGTTCCCGGATGACCTTCTTGACGCCGTCCATCTTTAGCTCTCCAAAATCCGTTCTGGCCTATCAAGGCTTGACGCCCTCAGACTATGAACGTGACGCCGTCCCTCTTTAAATTATAACGTGACGACCTTGATCAAATTAAAGGGTGACGCCGTCAGAATTCCCATGCAATTTTCACTGGCTTATCATGAGTAAATTTCACATCCACCACTTTTGCCAAGCCATGACGCCGTCCAGGCATAATCCTGACGCCGTCAAAGGTAACTTCCAGCCGATTTTTGAGACTTTGTCGTTTTCTTCACTTTTATGCTCCAAAAACGTCCAAAATGCCTCCTTTTCCAGATTTCTCCTCAAAAGTACCTAAAATGACAAAAGGAACGATTTAGGGCAATATTTGATCAAATAAATACGATTTAGGGCTTAAATGACCCTTAAAAGCGGTACACTTTTCGCTTCATCAAATACCCTTACACTTGAGATTTGCTTGTCCTCAAGCAAATGCGCTTTTATTCTAATCAAAATACAAGTTAGGGGTCATTTAATGCTAATATAAAAGTAATTACAACAAATAATCGTTCCACTTTAATCATAATAAGCACGGAGATTACAAACTAGCACCTCACAAGTAGTGTTTAGATATTCACATCTCTCAAGTGTCATCAAAATAAATCTCAAAAATGAAAACGGATAATATCTCTCACTACTTGTCATAGCAAATAGATTACCATAGGCTTGGAAAAGGATCGAAAACCTCCTCCACTAGGCGTAAGCACCTAAGATAAACTATCAAAGAGGGCTTTTAAATGGGTTATAACGTTAGGTGTAGGGAAAAGGAAAACACGGTTTTGTTGGATAAAGGATATTTTACTGGTGGCGAGTTAAAGATCTTGATCAATTACATGTACTATACAATGTTGCTAAGCCAAGACTCGACTCAATCTTAAGCTAATGAAAGAAAATAACAAAAACATAAAACAAACATAAAATGAAACGGGATGGTAGTCCGTATGTTTTTTCTACTTTTCTTTTTCTCATTTTTTTGTATTTTTCTTGATTTTTTCGATTTTTTTTTTTTTTTTTTTTTTTTTTTTTTTTTTTTGCATACACTTTTGTCCTACCATCCAAAATAATACATCATAGGGGCGTTGCATCCCCTTACACTTGAACTTTTACATAACTTTACAAATACTATTCTAATGACTCGAATTAAGATAATCAAAACACTTGGAGTACTTTTAAAATATTTAGCACATATGGGGGTAATAAATGATGTTCTTCCCCATTACTTCATTACACTAGTACTTTACCCATGAGTCCCAATCGTCCCAAAACAATATGTACAAGGATATGACTCGACTTAGCAACCATGTAATCAACTAGATAATTAACTTGGGTTTAAACAAATGTTGTCACAATAATGCACTAAAAATGAGTGCATACAAGGTAGGCTAAGGCGATTTGGGTGTACATTTTAGTGGGGTGTAACAAATTCTTACTTTAAGTAAAATGCTTAAAGTTAGAAACGAAAAGATAGGCTCTGAGGGGTGTACTAGGGGTATCGTGTACTAAAAATGAGTACAACGCAAAGGGTGTGGGAGAATTACTTAACCAATGTAGCCAACGTAATTATAACAAAAACACAGGTGTAAAACAATGGGTTAATCCTAATGCCTCTTATCATGTAGTAAATCTAACTGCACGAATGTAGTCTCACTTGTGGCCTCGGAATGGTCCTAACGCAAGTTCTAGAATCTAAGTGCTACCGGTACACACATCATAGCATAAATGCTTTTCCTACCAATTCTAGGGGCGAACCTCACATATTTGGGGGTGGAAATTTTTTTTAGTGGTACTGTTTTTGTGCTAGTCATATAACTCCTATCCGTGAGACGCTCATTAAGATCAAAGTTTCACTCCTAAATGTTGTAAAAAAATTTAAATTTGGCACTAAAATTACCCTAACAGGTATTTATCTCAGTTTTATTACACATCTACCATTAAACAAACAAAAATCAAGCGTAAGAGCATTCTCTAATCGTACTTTTACCCCCCCCCCTTACACTTAAGATGAACATTGTCCCCAATGTTCAAATAACAAATGTAAAAGCATAAAGTAAAAGAATGAAATCAAATACTCCCCTGATTCGTTCGGTGGATAATGAAGTAACACGGTTAGATCTTCTTCCAAAGTAATGTTGAAGCTCCATGACTAATGCATCGCCATAAGCTTGATTCAAAATATTTCCTTGTCCAAAATAACCTGTTAAACCTGAGAAAACAAACACGAGAACCGGCATAACATCGGCGGGATAAAATCTATATATAAGGATATAATGCTTGTGGCATGATAATTTTGCAGATTCCTGGAGATTATAAGTTATAGATTTACTAAAAACTTTTTTATAAAAACAAAACCTTCAAAAATTTTCAGAAAATTAAACCTGACGCCGTCAGGTTGTATAGCCTGACGCCGTCAGAAATGATCTGACAGAATTCTCATGTTACGTTTCCGGAAAAATTTTGGAAAAACCTATACCTTACTTCCTGGAAATCCTGCAAAACATCATTATGACTCGATACAAGCATTTGACTCAAACAAATACTAATATGTATGTTAATTTATTATTATTACGATTCATGTTCATTTGTGTTCTAATAAACCGATTTAGATTTCCCTTACACTTAACTTTTGCAAAATACCTTTATATGTAGTTAAGACGAAGTTAAAAACAAAATAAAGCATTTTCACAAATTAGTTTTGAACATGGATCAATAATAATAAAAATTAAACACACACACGGAAATGAATAAAATCAAACAAACAAAGAAATAAACACACAAAGCAAATAAAGCTTGGGTTGCCTCCCAAGAAGCGCTTTTCTTTATTAACGAGTCTTGTAGCTAGACTCAAAGTCACTCTACCCTATATAAGTGAGCTCGTCATCGAGGACGTCTTTAGGGTTAAGCTTGGATTGAAGTTTCCTATTGGTCCGCTTAGTACGATATATCTTTTCAAACTTCTCTCCATCCGGGTCATACAATGTCATCTTAATATGCCATGACCCATCTCTATCTTTGGGTGGTTTATCCCAATTCCACTTATGATCATCTTCCTCACAAATCCACTTATTCATTCCTAGGTTAATTGGCAAAACTCCTAGGAAATCAATCATCTTTCTAAAACCTAGAGAGTCTTCAAATGGATCCAATTCGGTGTCCCTAGCCAAGAGTTGCTCTACCGTATGTGTTCGGTTAACAAAGTCCTCTTCTAGGTAAAATGGGCGTTGGGGTCCTATGAAGTCTCTATCAATCCAAGGTCCATATCTAGATGGTCTCCTATTTGATTCTAACCAATGTGGTGTCGGTACCTCACTAGTATCATAGGCATGTTTCTTAACATCATAGACTGACCAAGTATCTCCTTCTCCTACCGCTATCTTGGATTCCTTACAATCAATCATAGCACTAGCGGTCGCCAAAAATCCTCTACCTATCAACAAGGGGCATGTAGGGTCGCTAACCATATCAAGGACGTGGAAATCGGCTTAAAATGGTTAGTTTTCCAATGTGCACTAACACGTCCTTAACTACTCCAACCGGGTAAGCAACACTCCCATCCGCTAAACCTATTATCACCTCGGTTTCTTCAAGTTTTCCTAGTTTTAGAGAGGTGTAGAGAGGTAACGGAAGTAGGTTAAGGCTTGATCCAAGATCGGCTAATGTGTCATAAGCCTTCGAATTACCGATCTTGCAAGGTAGAACAAATAAGCCCGGATCATCTAACTTCTTAGGTAGTTTGTTTTGAACGAAGGCGGTCCCTTTTTCGCCTAACTTGAGCTTCTTCTCATCCAACACATCAACAACCGGACTTTCAAGGTGGAGCTCCTTGAATTCTTCGTCAAGGTTTTGAGTAGGAGGTGTTTCAACTATGTTGTTGACCAATTTGGATGTCATAACTTCTTGGTCATTTGGAACGACTTGGGTTTGTTTGAAACACGTGCTCATGGAATTGACCGAATAATATTGTGGACAAGAACTAGGGGACGAAACCGATGAAATAGCGTTGATGTTTAGTTTCGGGTTCTTGACCGTGTTGCTAGGGAGTGCTCCCATTTCTCGGTCATTGAGGGCTTTCAACAAGGTGTCAATCTTATTGGTCATCTCGCTTTGTTTTTGTTTGAAATTGGCTTCAAACTTGGCTAAACGAGCTTCTTGAGATGCCATAAATTGAGACATCAATCCTTCAAAGTTATCGGTACTACCATTTCCGGAAGGATTGTTGTTGAAAGTACGGTTCGAGTTGGAACCGCTTGATTGGAAACGATTAGGTGGGTTGGAAGAATTGGTTTGTTGTGTGTTTTGGTTTTGTTTCCACCTAAGGTTCGGGTGATTTTTCCATGCGGGGTTGTATGAATCACCGTAATGGTTTGGCTCGGGTTTGAAAGTGTACCACTTGTCTTCCGCTCCGTCGGTACGCGAGGATGCGTAGTCCACAAAAGCTTGTTCGGGGAGTTCCATGCAATCACGAGTGTCGTGGGGACCACTACATAATTCACATGAAGAAGTGATTTTGTTCACTTGGCTTGAAGGTTTAGGAGCCTCGTAGGATTTCATGAGAAACTTGACTTGGTCTTCAAGTTCTATGATCCTACGGTCGGAAGTGCTTGAATTGTTCGAAGGCAAAGATATTGCCTTGACCGTTTTATTCAAATCACGGGGATCACTCCAACTTTCGTTGTCATAAAGAGCAAGATCCTCTAGGAGAGCCCATGATTGTTCCGCACTTAGATCACGTAGCTTGCCACCGGCCGATTGGTCAATGGTTTGCCTTGTGGAGAGATTGATATGGTCATAGAAGATTTGGACTTGGAGCCAAAGTTCTATGCCATGGTGAGGGACTTTTTGGAGTAAGTCCTTGAATCGAGTCCATGCCTCGTAGAGGGTTTCGCCTTGACGTTGTTGGAACATCAAGATATCATTCCTTAGCTTGGTAGTTCTTCCCGGTGGGAAAAACTGAGCAAGGAAACGAGTGGTGAGATCATCCCAAGAGGTGATGGATCCTGCGGGTTGACGCTCTAGCCATTGACTAGCTTGGTCCCGCAGAGAAAATTGGAAGAGACGCAATCGGGTCGTCTCTCGAGTGGCAACATCAAGGTCTATAGAATCAACGATTTTGAGAAAGTCCTTGAGATGTTGATTAGGATCTTCAGAACGAAGTCCATGGAATGCGCATCCGCTTTGCACCAACCGGATGGTGTCGGATCGCAAGGGTGTGACATTGGCTCCTTGAGTGAGCTCAATGGTGTTTCGATAGCCATGGTGGCTAGGACGGGAGTACTCTCCTAAAGTACGAGCTCTAGGAGGTGGTGGTGGTTGTTGTGGTGGTGGGATGTTGGGATCAAGGATATTACCATCTTCCATGATGTCTAATGGTAATGGTTACGAACAAAGAAACGAAGAAAAAAGATAGACTAAAGAAAACCTAGAAAAAGAAAATAAAAATCTCACTAGAAAGGAATCTAGTGAGTAGACCTATAAAATAAAAATTCAACCTAAACAATAACTATTCCCCGGCAGCGGCGCCAAAAACTTGATGCGTGGTTTTGCAACCTTACAACAGGTTTTACCTCTCGAGGGATCTCAAGAGGCTTACAACCCCACCAGGCAGTGTACCTGACCGATGTAGTATAGTGTAGTGGTAAGTACGGGGGATTGATCGTTCTCCACAGGGAATAGTGTTCGTTAGGTATGAAAAACTACTCTAATAGGTCTAAGGATGAGAGAAGATTCTTTTTGTGTTTTTATATTTTTATGAAAGCAAGTAAAATCTCGGGTTTGAAAGAGTGGGCGGAATTAGTTGCTAGTCAACTAACCCAAATTACTACGAATGCAAATAAAATAAAATAACAAAAAATGAAAATGTTGGTGAAAACTTATGTGGAGGGAAATGTGTTTACTTAGATTTCCTTACTCCCTAACTATCTTTTACCGGTTGATTAGTGTGTATTAGTTGCGTGGATGACGGGTGTATTCCTTAATACCATTCGTGGGGTGGCGTACGTACTTCCCCAACTCTACAAGCTCCTACTTCACTCCTATGTCGAGCCGGCTAGGAAGCTCCTAACATGGGATCACTAGAATTCGCTTGTGCATTAAATACAACCATAAAAACCTTTAGTACGCATTGGTTCATGTTTCTTAAGACGTTCAAGCAAGTTACCGAATAGGAAGTTAGCCAGTTTTCTTAAGCCTAACATAGATAAACAATCATCCAATACAACTAATAACACACTAATAACCAATAATCAATAGCTAGGTTTCATTAGATCTAAGCAAACACAAGATAAATCTAGCCTAGCATGTTAAACAAAAGACAAGAACAAGATAAAATCAAACAACACATAAACATATTGAATGATTAATTGATAACTTATCTTCAATGTAACATGGAAGATCTCAAGGCAAAAAGCCTTGAAAGAGCTGCCAAATTCGTCCTAGGGTTTTCACACACAAAGTTCCCCAATAAGTTCCACACTAATGACAAAGAATTGCAAAACTATATATAGATTTTTAGATCTGACGGCGTCACGTTATGGAGTGTGACGCCGTCACCTCGCCGCTTTTAGGGTTCCCGGATGACCTTCTTGACGCCGTCCCTCTTTAGCTCCCCAAAATCCGTTCTGGCGTATCAAGGCTTGACGCCCTCAGACTATGAACGTGACGCCGTCCCTCTTTAAATTATAACGTGACGACCTTGATCAAATTAAAGGGTGACGCCGTCAGAATTCCCATGCAATTTTCACTGGCTTATCATGAGTAAATTTCACATCCACCACTTTTGCCAAGCCATGACGCCGTCCAGGGATAATCCTGACGCCGTCAAAGGTAACTTCCAGCCGATTTTTGAGACTTTGTCGTTTTCTTCACTTTTATGCTCCAAAAACATCCAAAATGCCTCCTTTTCCAGATTTCTCCTCAAAAGTACCTAAAATGACAAAAGGAACGATTTAGGGCAATATTTGATCAAATAAATACGATTTAGGGCTTAAATGACCCCTTAAAAGTGGTACACTTTTCGCTTCATCACTAAAGATAATAAGATTGACAAGCAAGCTAATAAGATTGACAAGCTTGAAACAAGAAACAAGATGTTAGTGTCTCAAAACAAGATGTTGATGACAAGAATAAAGACGCTCGAGGCATCACTGGAATTGGCAAGGAATCCTGAGGATCACGTATGTCAGTTGGGTGCAATGCTCCATGAGCTTTTAGATGACATAAATAATCTTCACATGTAGTAGATGTTGTTTTTAAATAATGTGTTAATGTTGTTGTTTAATTGAATAGTAACAGTTGTTTTTGTAGCTATTTAATGTGTTAATGTTAACGTGTTATTGTTGTTGTTTAATTAAATAGAAACACATTAGACGAATACAAATAATATAATAAATAAACACTAAAATAAACATTACACAAAATAAAATAAAATAAATACATACTTTTAAAAATATATACAAAAAAAAAAAAAAAAAAAAAAAAAAAAAAAAAAAAAGACACCTTCCACTAGGGGGGTTGCCCTTTATAAAAAATATATAATAAAATATGCCTCTACTATACAAACCCCCCCCCCCCTATGATGTCAAATCAGGGGGGTTAGTCAAAGATTCCCTTTTTACCTTTTTTGTTTTCAGTTTTCTGTCAGTTTCTGTTCCGTATTTCTGACAGTTTTAAGCGTTTGACTTATTAAACTTTATATTTTATGTTCCGCACTTTCAGGTTTATAGTTTTTTAATATAAACAAAATTATTAAAATAAAAAAAAATAAAAAAGGGAAAAAATAGGGGGGGTGCGGTTGTTCTTTTTTGGGGGGTGGGGATAGGCTATGCCAATAAAATATGGGGTATACTATACAAACCCCCCTATGGTCAACCGTACAAATCGCGAAACACACAGTACAACACCACGATGCATACAGTACAACCTATTAATGCATGCAATGATTGCAAACCCCTCCCCCCCTATAGGGGGTCCGTATAAACTACCCTATAAAATTTATGTCAATAAATAGTTAAAAATATCCTTTGGAGTTAAGCGAGAATTTGTTTTGTGTATTCCTTTGATCAATAGCTCTTAGGGGTGCAAACGAGCTGAGCCGAGCCCGAGCTTCACTATAATCGAGCTGGCTCGTCAGTTTTTTAACGAGCTCGAGCTCGGCTCGATCCGAGCCTATATTTTTGTACTCGAGCTCAGCTCGTAAAATTTTCACAAAGCTCGGCTCGCTTAAACGAGCCTGATCGAGCTCGCTTTATCTGCTTCCATTTAAAAAAGTGCTGAGAGCATATATGACCAGTTTGATTTAGAAAATTAAGTCAAAACCAAAGTTAATCATTTACAACCTAACCATTTATCAGATGGAACTGGCAACATATGAAGCAATTTTCTGAACTTCCATTTCGATTTCAGTTTCAAACACTCTTCCATACATAGAAAAATATGCATTTATTCATCAAGTTACACAATTCTAATTCAAATGAACATCCAACTTCCATTTCGATTTCAGTTTCAAACACTCTTCCATACATAGAAAAAGAATGAAAAGATTTACAACCCAACAACATCAATAACAAATCCATCCCTACCTAAACCCATCGACAACAACACACAACATCACAGACACGAACTTAAAAATACAAGATATCTCAGATTTGTGCAACTTTGTTTTCAATCTTTTAAAGATTTTTTTTTAGTTGTACAATAATCATCACAGAATCCTGTTGAAGCTTTGCTTCTAATTAATATCCGAAACAAAGAATGAAAAGATTTATAACAAACATGTTAAAATCATTTTCTTGTTTCGTTCCACAACTGAAGACCAAGACCAAAAACAAAACACACGAAAATAATCACCTACCCTAGACCACTATATACTGATCTTGAAGCCTTAAACATGTTCTGTTGATTCGGTATGGTGCCGAATATGAAGAAATCGTGTGATATTTTATTTGGTTGTGTTCGGATTATAGATGGATGATGGAGATGATGAGCAGACTTATGATTGGATTGATTGAGTGAGATGAAGAGGTGAGAAAGGGGGCGGATAAAATAAGATGTGTGTTTTAGGGTTAGGATAAATGTGTGTTGATGGATAAATGGTATTATATAGGGAATGAGCTAGATGGATTAGGTCAAATGGTGAGTTAAAAGGCCCAGTCGAGAAGAAAGCCCAGATTGGGAATAAGAGTCCAAAGCCCTTGTATATATGTTTTTAGTCGGCTCGATAAGGCTCGACGAGCCTACTCGAGCTCGATAAGCGAAGCTCAAGCTCGGGTTCGATAAGTAAACGAGTTGATTTTCAAGCTCGAGCTCGGCTCGAGCTCGACAAGGCTCGGCTCGTTTCGAGCTTTTTATCGAGTCGAGCTCGAGTAGCTCGCGAGTAGCTCGGCTCGTTTGCACCCCTATTAGCTTAGCTCTATACATTCCAGTTTCCACTATACGTAGGCCAGTAGGCATTTTTGTTATTTTTCCTTTTAAGACAGAATTTCTTATATTTTCTCACATTATTTAAAGAATGTCTCCAATCAAATATAAGTTTACAACGTATCAAGATCATTCACAATTGGTCAAGTTATTAAAATCTTTTCACTATTTAAAAAAGTTTTTTGAAAATATTTTTTGCATTGCATCAAAAGCTTTTTTAAAAGCTTTTTACCAAAGACTTGGTAAACCTCAAGTCTTGCTTACAAACTTTAGTCATTGAATATATTATGCATTAAATACATCAGGCCTTTAATAGTTGATGAATTGTAGATGCTCTAATTAATAGACTCACTTACTACTATTACCAAAACCTTAATAGCACTGGGTGCGGTGCCGAGGGCATAGATGCTAAATTCCACTTTTAACCCTTTTATGGTGAAATTTGATAATGCAACAATGAAGACATTGCTTCCCCTTCCCACACCAAAAAAGGGTAAAACGAGATTGTGCGATTATATTGTCACATCAATGTGTAACATTGCTTTAAGTTGTTCTACAATACACTCACCATGTGCACTTGGACAATGCTTCATATTAAAGTGATCCCCACAAGCATGCAGCAAGGGTAAACAAGGTAACTTGCAATGATAACAAGGTAAATATTCAAACAAAAGCAACTCTTTTAAATTATTGGTTTCACTTTTCACTAATCATAGTTGATGTTTCATGGTATTAAATTTATAATCGTATATAGTGATAAACCGGCCAGTAACACAAACAAAACAAAAAAGTAAACATTCAAACACGTCTACGTGGTTTGTCAATATTCAAATAAGGGGCATGATATCCAGACCCCCCTAATTTACAAGTTTTAACCCCTCACATTTTGCAATTTTTATTTTTTATTTTTATAATTTTGTTTATATTAAAAAACTGTAAACCCAAAAGTACAGAACAGAAAATATAAAGTTTAATAAGTCAAAATTATTAAATTGACAGAAAATACGAAACAAAAACTGTTAAATAACTGTGTTATACTATAAACAGGGTGGACCAAAAGGGTGGAGGACAAAATGACACATCCCAAAGGGGTATGTAGAAAAACTGAATCTATTGATTATAAAAAACTTTTATTAATCACAAGACAAAATTACAATCACAAGAAACTGTTCTTAAACAGAATACAACAAGAACTCATACCACTTGATCTCAATCAAGTATTAACAATAGCAGAAACAAGTGTTTTGATCTAGATAATCAAACACACGATTAGGGTTACAATAAGAGAGAGTATTGAGAGATAATATTTTTGAGATAGAAATTTATGATCTGTGTTATATGGAATAAGCCAAAATATTTGGCTTATATGCTCAATAAACCGACAAAGCAAAATATTGCACTAGAGGTCCTCCTAGCTTTACACTTTGAGCCCTTTCGTGTTTTCCCATTATTCTTCTTGCCTCATATCTTTCTACACTTCTACACTTTAAGCACCATAACTCTAAAAGAATCCAAAGGACCTTATCTGCAAGATAAAACAACCATAATAAATCCTTAAGGTTAACATCAGATAACAGATTAAGTCCTTATTCTCAACATCCCCCCTTAATCTGATATCTGATAAACATTAAACATGTTAAGATTTTTTACCAAAAAATTGTGTTGCAATGTATCCAACCCTTTTGTAAAGATATTTGCAATTTGATTTGCAGAATCTACTTTAACAGTTTTGACAACACCATTTAAGATCTTTTCTCTAACAAAATGTAAGTCAATCTCAAGGTGTTTAGTTCTCTCATGAAAAACTGGGTTGGCAGCTATTTTAATAGCTGATTTGTTATCACAGTGAAGAGAAACTGGTAAAAGATTATTAATTTCAAGATCTTTTAGGATTTTTAAAATCCAAATGACTTCACTGGTTACTAAAGCAAGAGCTTTATACTCTGCTTCAGTAGAGCTTTTAGAGAGAGTAGGTTGTTTTTTACTTTTCCAAGATACTAAAGACCCACAAAAGAAAACACAGTAACCAGTGACAGATCTTCTAGTCATAATGCACTTAGCCCAATCAGCATCAGAATAAGCAAGAAGGGACATACCAGAATTCTTAGAATATGAACACCCAAACCTGGAGCTCCTTTCAGATACCTAAGTATCTTAAAAGATATTCTGAGATGAGATTTAAGAGGTGAATGCATAAACTGACTTAAACAATGTACTGCATAAGATATATCAGGTCTAGTATTTGTTAAGTAAATAAGCTTTCCCATAAGTTTCTAATAATCAGTAATATTATCAAGTAAAGGATCATCATCAGTAGCTTGATTAGAAATAACAAGCTTAGATTGCAAAGGAGTCTTAGCAGGTTTACAGTCAAGCATACCATACTCACTCAATAAGTCTAAACAATACTTTCTTTGATTCAAACAGATTCCTTTTTCAGTATCAGCAACTTCAATACCAAGAAAATATTGCAATTTTCCTAAATCTTTAATCATAAATTTAGTTTTAAGAAAACTTTTGAATTTGTCAATTTCAGCAACATTATTCCCAGTAATAATGATGTCATCCATATAAACAAGTAATGCAACAAACACTCCATCATTAGAGTTAGTGTATAAAGAATAATCACTTTTACTTTGACTAAAGACATTTTCAAATAGAGCAGATGTAAGTTTAGCATTCCATTGCCTAGGAGCATGTTTTAAACCATATAAAGACTTTTTAAGTCTGCATACTCTGTTATCACCATCAGGAAAGAATCCTTCAGGCAACTTCATGTATACAGTTTCATTTAGATCACCATACAAAAATGCATTGTTAACATCTAGTTGTAAAATAGGCCAATCATTTTGAATAGCAATGTTAAGCAAGCATCTAACAGTGACCATCTTAACAACAGGAGAGAAAGTCTCCTCATAATCAACACCCTCCTTTTGATTAAATCCTTTGGCAACTACTCTAGCCTTATATCTATCTATTTCTCCATCAGACTTATACTTAATCTTAAACACCCATTTACTTCTTATAGCTTTCCTACTAGGAGGTAAAACAGTAATTTCAAAGGTGTCATTTCTATATAAAGCTTCAATTTCATTGTTCATAGCATCAGTCTAATAGATAGATTTTGAGGCTTCAAAATAATTTTTTGGTTAATGATTTTTGTTAAGTTGAACTGTAAAACAGTAATTCCTAGAGTTAAGTTTAGAATAATTAACAAAATTTTCAAAACCATACTTAACTTTAGACTCAACAAAAAAAATCATTATAGTTTTTTGGAAAAACAGAATGTCTAGAAAACCTTCTCAAAGGTACTTCTTCCCGAACTGGAGAATTTGAATCTTGATTCAAATTACCCTAAGAATTATTATTATTTTCTTCAAGTGTAGCAACCATCTCATCCTTATCAGCAAAAACACTATCACTATTTTGATCAGTGATAGGAGTTCTACCAGATAAAGGAGAGTAGCTACCTTCACTTGGTGACAAATTGTCACTATTCAGCTTAGGGTCCACTCTCTTTTCATCATTGGGTAGCTCAGGGGTTTCAATATCGAAAAAGTTCAAATGATTTAAGTCTTCTAAAACATTTTCAGAAACATTTTTGTTCTTATCAGTAACAGACTCCTTAAAAGGAAAGATGGACTCAAAAAATTTGGCATCCCTTGAAAAAATGAACTGACGCTTATCAAGACTATATAACCTATATCCCTTTTTAGAATCAAAATACCCCATCATCACACATTTCTCAGATCTACAACTCAACTTGTTATTATTATTAATAATAGTAGCAAAACACAAACAACCAAACATTCTTTAAATCAGAGAGAGTAAGCCTCTTATTTTAGATCATTTCATAAGGAGATTTCCCATTTAGCACAGAAGAAGGCAATCTGTTAATAAGAAAAGTGGCAGTAAGAATACATTCAGTCCAAAATCTAAGAAAAATTCCCCCTGAAATAGAAAGGATCTAGCCACATTCAAAAGATGCTTATGTTTCCTTTCTGCAATACCATTTTGCTGTGGAGTATATGCACAAGAGGTCTGATGGGTAATACCTTTTGTCTCACAAAACTTAGAAAAAGTTTGATTAACAAATTCAGCTCCATTATCACTTCTAAAACTTTTAATTTTTTTTGTTAAACTGAGTCTCAATCATATTATAGAAAACAGTGATATAATGAACAACTTCATCTTTAGTTTTGTTTAAATATACCCAAACAGCCTTAGTGAAATCATCCGCAATAGTTAAAAAATATTTGTAACCTTCTCTACTAGCAACCTTATAAGGTCCCCAAAGATCTAAATGCACAAGTTCTCTTAAAGCAGATGTAGTATGACCACTTAAAGGAAAATTTTCTCTAGTTTGTTTAGCCCTTTGACATATTTCACAAACTATGTTTTGACCTTTTGAATTCAATTGTAAATCTGATTTTAAAACATTTAGAACAGGGTCTGCTGGGTGACCAAGCCTGCAGTGCCAGTCAAATTGAGAATGACAAGTTTTAAAAACAGAGTTATTACTTTTAAAAGGAATACCTCTAGTATTGGAATAATACAGACCACCACACTGATTACCAATCCCCAGAACTTTTCCCAGATTCAAATCCTGATTGAAAAAATAGCATTTATTCTCATCAAAGGCAACCAATATTTTATTATCTTTAGCAAGTTTATGAACAGAAATCAAGGTAACACAATATTCAGGTATAACCAATACATCATACAATATTAAAGATTCAGTTAGTTTGAGATTGCCAATCTTAGTGATAAAGGCCTCGGTCCCATTAGGATGACGAACCTTTATTCTAAGATGGAAAATATCAAACACATTAACTAAATCTTTATCACTGTAAGTCATGATATCTAGACCCCCCTCACATTATGCAATTTTTATTTTTTATATTTATAATTTTGTTTATATTAAAAAACTGTAAACCTATAAGTACGAAATAGAAAATATAAAGTTTAATAAGTCTAAAGTATTAAACTGACAGAAAATACGAAACAAAAACTGTTAAATAACTGTGTTATACTATAAAAAGGGTGGACCAAGAGGGTGGAGGACAAAATGACACATCCCAAAAGGGTATGTAGGAAAACTGAATCTATTGATTATAAAACACTTTTATTAATCACAAGACAAAATTACAATCACCAGAAACTGTTCTTTAATAGAATACAACAAGAACTCATAATACTTGATCTCAATCAAGTATTAACAATAGCAGAAACAAGTGTTTTGATCTAGATAATCAAACACACGATTAGGGTTACAATAAGAGAGAGTATTGTGAGATAATATTTTTGAGATAGAAAGTTATGATCTGTGTTATATGGAATAAGCCAAAATATTTGGCTTATATACTCAATAAACCGACAAAGCAAAATATTGCACTAGAGGTCCTCCTAGCTTTACACTTTGAGCCCTTTCGTGTTTTCCCATTATTCTTCTTGCCTCATATCTTTCTACACTTCTACACTTTAAGCACCATAACTCTAAAAGAATCCAAAGGACCTTATCTGCAAGATAAAACAACCATAATAAGTCCTTAAGGTTAACATCAGATAACAGATTAAGTCCTTATTCTCAACATCCCCCCTTAATCTGATATCTGATAAACATTAAACATGTTAAGATTTTTTACCAAAAAATTGTGTTGCAATGTATCCAACCCTTTTGTAAAGATATCTGCAATTTGATTTGCAGAATCTACTTTAACAGTTTTGACAACACCATTTAAGATCTTTTCTCTAACAAAATGTAAGTCAATCTCAAGGTGTTTAGTTCTCTAATGAAAAACTGGGTTGGCAGCTATTTTAATAGCTGATTTGTTATCACAGTGAAGAGAAACTGGTAAAAGATTATTAATTTCAAGATCTTTTAGGATTTTTAAAATCCAAATGACTTCACTGGTTACTAAAGCAAGAGCTTTATACTCTGCTTCAGTAGAGCTTTTAGAGAGAGTAGGTTGTTTTTTACTTTTCCAAGATACTAAAGACCCACAAAAGAAAACACAGTAACGAGTGACAGATCTTCTAGTCATAATGCACTTAGCCCAATCAGCATCAGAATAAGCAAGAAGGGACATACCAGAATTCTTAGTAATATGAACACCCAAACCTGGAGCTCCTTTCAGATACCTAAGTATCTTAAAAGATATTCTGAGATGAGATTTAAGAGGTGAATGCATAAACTGACTTAAACAATGTACTGCATAAGATATATCAGGTCTAGTATTGGTTAAGTAAATAAGCTTTCCCATAAGTTTCTGATAATCAATAATATTATCAAGTAAAGGATCATCATCAATAGCTTGATTAGAAATAACAAGCTTAGATTGCAAAGGAGTCTTAGCAGGTTTACAGCCAAGCATACCATACTCACTCAATAAGTCTAAACAATACTTTCTTTGATTCAAACAGATTCCTTTTTCAGTATCAGCAACTTCAATACCAAGAAAATATTGCAATTTTCCTAAATCTTTAATCATAAATTTAGTTTTAAGAAAACTTTTGAATTTGTCAATTTTAGCAACATTATTCCCAGTAATAATGATGTCATCCACATAAATAAGTAATGCAAAAAACACTCCATTATTAGACTTAGTGTATAAAGAATAATCACTTTTACTTTGACTAAAGACATTTTCAAATAGAGCAGATGTAAGTTTAGCATTCCATTGCCTTGGAGCATGTTTTAAACCATATAAAGACTTTTTATGTCTGCATACTCTGTTATCACCATCAGGAAAGAATCCTTCAGGCAACTTCATGTATACAGTTTCATTTAGATCACCATACAAAATGCATTGTTAACATCTAGTTGTAAAATAGGTGTAACAACCAGCAAATTTACAGGTCAATACTATTCATCATTCACTATTCACCGTTCACTATTCATCATTTTTTAAGTCAGTTTGCAACTTTGAGATGTTTTCAAAAAATTTACTATTCACGAAACACTATTAATCCCCGGAGGGAAATCACTATTCATGATCATTATTCATCAGTTCGTAAATTAGATTTACGGGTATTAAAAATTCGCGTAACCATTAAGGTTTAGCTGCGTATTCATGAAACATCATTAAGGACAAGTCATACAGACTAGAGTAGTTTACGTATCATCAGTAACATCATCTGCATATTAGGTCATGCACGGGTTTGCATAATTTCAATTAACGTATGTTTATTTACTAAATACGCGTTACCACTCAGTCATTTCTACGAATAAAATACCCGACACTCCCGACTATGATCCTAATATATTTTCACACTCATTATAATGATATAAAAATTATATTATTAGTTTACCCGGTGTTTTGAAATCATTTACCATATTTTTCGTTAAACGCTTATAACTACGACGGTTTGCGAAATTTCAATCCGATAATTATTCTAACACCCGATACTTGCAAGAAATGTGATTTTATAATTTTTACAACCTCTTCATACTTTATTTTGTTCCGTTAAAATTCATTTCTAGCTAACTCGGTATCCGGTAACACCTAAAACACAAAATATCTAACTAAATCCTACACTAAAGTCAAGATTTCTTACAAAATCTTCCTACCCTTACCCAATTCCTACGCCCCATACCTTTCCCCCATCACTTTGAAATTTTCTACACTAACTCTCATTAATGCAAGGTACTTGTTGTCTCTAATATCTACTCCTATTTTCATATTTCACTTACACATTCAAGTAGCCAAAACTTAGCTAGCAAAATTCTCTCTACCTCCCTTACCCTTTGAGGTTCGGCCAAGGCAAGAAAAGGAAGAGGAAGTTCACCAAAAATTTCAAGATCTAGTATTCCAAACTCTATTGGTGTCCTAGTTTAGGTTTTGAGATAAAACCTCAAGGATTACTTAAGTATTTTGCTTCAAAACTCATCAAAACTTCAAGTAAGTGTCTAAGTAAATTTTCTAATCTTTTATACATTCATTTAATCGATTTTGATGTTCTAGTAACAAATCATGCAAATGTACATATGTTATATACCACTTAATATGTATTTTCTCACTAAAAATGGAGTTAAAGATTTTTATTTGTAATCTCATGAGATCCACCATTTTTGGTGAAGATTAGAAACCCATGACACCCTAAGAAGGTGTATGGTAGGCTAAGACTAGTTGTGGTGTTGATTGGAAGGGATATATACAAGTCTTGAACTAGAAAAGTTAATTTTTACAAGTTATAAAAGAGGGTCTGTCCATTTTTGTGAAATCTGGAAAAATCAGTAGACATTGAGTCATTTTGGCTTATATTTTTAGAAAATATGCTTAAAAAAGAAACCGTGGGCGTTGGAATGAGCAAAAATGAGCTTACGACGAGAAAGATACGTTAATTCTAAGTTAGACGACGAAAACTATTTTTTTCTGAAAATGTACGTGCTGTTACACGAGATTCAACGGGTAAAACGAGGCGTTGGACGCGATCTAGATGAGCCGACATACTAAAAATATATTAGTTCACTATAACACGAAGTCGTGGATATAAAGAACGTAGAAAACGAGCTTATAACGACCAAGATACAAGCATTTGAAAACCGACGATTCACCAAACA
Source organism: Artemisia tridentata subsp. tridentata (assembly GCA_021014915.2). NCBI lineage: Eukaryota > Viridiplantae > Streptophyta > Magnoliopsida > Asterales > Asteraceae > Artemisia > Artemisia tridentata. The sequence continues at coordinate 188,258,350 of CP139507.1, forward strand.
TTTCACCAGCTTTTAAACTAAAAATTATTCAAGTATAAACTGTTTTTGCGAGACACCATGTTGCAAGCCATTTTCCCGTTGATCAAGTCAGTTTTGGGATATAAGTACCTTTAGGTAAAATGAAGTACACCCGGCCTATTTTTCAAATCAATTAATCGTTCGTCAATCGGACTTATAACGAGTAAGATATGATTTTTCCAATATCCCCGAAAACTGCCCAAAAACTGCACATTTAGCCCAGCGAGCTAACTTAACAATTAATTATCTTTATGATCGGGACGCGTATGAACAAAAAGTCAGTGTTATGAATTTAAGATAATGTTACAAGGTTTCGAAAAACGTCGAGCTTATTCCCTAACATTTAACGTAAACCGTTTTATGGCTAGTTTTGTGAGGCCATTTAGTCATTTTTATAAGTTGTGAAAAATGCTAATTTTTGCCGGAAAACTCTATATTTATCGATAATTCACCAAACGACGATCGTGGGATATCGTTGCAACGTATTTACGCGAAACGTATTTTATAACTTAACGAGACGTCAAAAATATATTTTTCGACTATAAACGTCATTTTCAAATTTCACGAGTGGTATCGATAACATACGTATTTGCATGTGTAGCATCATTTCATGAGTTACATTAGACATATGTGTCATTTAGGTCGCGATTAGAGTTATCGGACTTAATTTTACCATTTGCCAATTTACCAATCGGGATTTGCTCTTGCTAAGGTGAGTTCTCGTAGCCCCTTTTTCATTATATTTTCCTTGGGGGAAAATGGTACTCAAATGACATTTTAACTGTTTTTCATGTTGTGATTATACTATTTTCGTGATTTTGGACATTACGTGTGATGATGCGGTTATATGCTGTGATATGTTTGTTTTGTTCGACCATGACTGCGCAACTGTTAACTCTTTTGAGATCCGAAGCAATATGATAGATCTATCGGGGTAGCTCCCCACAGTGTATGTTTATGTGTGCAACCAACGTGGCAGGTTCAGTTAGCGCGACACTAGTTTGTTTTGACTTGAGCTTATAATTGATTATCATGCTCACTTTTGTCCTACACTATGCTATCACAGCTCAGCGGTTTTACTATTAAACCTACGAGCTCACCAACATTATGTTGACGTTTTCGAGTATCCATTTTCAGGTGTTAAGAACGAAGGTACCATAGAAGATTGAGTATTGGCCCGACTTAGCAAGACTTAGTCAAGACCCTCCCGGGTTGTATCTCGTGTAGTTGCATCCTGATATTAAATAATGATGTTGTGAAACTTTGTGACTTATGTGGTTTTGCACTTTGTATTCATCCCTTTTGTGGGAGTTTGTGACTATTATCAGTTCAATGTATTTCATTTAGTATTTTTCTATTGTGACACTTTGTGTTCTTTACTAAGAAGTCATACCCCGTGAATGCCATTCCGCTGCACCATTTTTGGGGTGTGACAATAGGCCAATCATTTTGAATAGCAATGTTAAGCAAGCATCTAACAGTGACCATCTTAACAACAGGAGAGAAAGTCACCTCATAATCAACACCCTCCTTTTGATTAAATCCTTTGGCAACTACTCTAGCCTTATATCTATCTATTTCTCCATCAGACTTATACTTAATCTTAAACACCCATTTACTTCTTATAGCTTTCCTACTAGAAGGTAAAACAGTAATTTCAAAGGTGTCATTTCTATATAAAGCTTCAATTTCATTGTTCATAGCATTAGTCCAATAGATAGATTTTGAGGCTTCAAAATAATTTTTTAGTTAATGATTTTGTTAAGTTGAACTGTAAAACAGAAATTCCTAGAGTTAAGTTTAGAATAATTAACAAATTTTTCAATACCATACTTAACTTTAGACTTAACAACAAAATCATTATAGTTTTTTGGAAAAACAGAATGTCTAGAAGACCTTCTCAAAGGTACTTCTTCCCGAACTGGAGAATTTGAATCTTGATTCAAATTACCCTCAGAATTGTAATTATTTTCTTCAAGTGTAGCAACCATCTCATCCTTATCAGCAAAAACACTATCACTATTTTGATCAGTGATAGAAGTTCTACCAGATAAAGGAGAGTAGCTACCTTCACTTGGTGACAAATTGTCACTATTAAGCTTTGGGTCTACTCTCTTTTCATCATTGGGTAGCTCAGGGGTTTCAATATCAAAAAAGTTAAAATGATTTAAGTCTTGTAAAACATTTTCAGAAAAAATTTTGTTCTTATCAGTAACAGACTCCTTAAAAGGAAAGATGGACTCAAAAAATTTGACATCCCTTGAAAAAATGAACTGACGCTTATCAAGACTATATAACCTATATCCCTTTTTAGAATTAGAATACCCCATCATCACACATTTCTCAGATCTACTACTCAACTTGTTATTATTATTAACAATAGCAAAACAAAAACAACCAAACATTCTTTAAATCAGAGAGAGTAAGCCTCTTATTATAGATCATTTCATAAGGAGATTTCCCATTTAGCACAGAAGAAGGCAATCTGTTAATAAGAAAAGTGGCAGTAAGAATACATCCAGTCCAAAATCTAAGAAGAATTCCCCCTGAAACAGAAGGGATCTAGCCACATTCAAAAGATGCTTATGTTTCCTTTCTGCAATACCATTTTGCTGTTGAGTATATGCACAAGAGGTCTGATGGGTAATACCTTTTGTCTCACAAAACTTAGAAAAAGTTTGATTAACAAATTCAGCTCCATTATCACTTCTAAAACTTTTAATTTTTTTTTGTTAAACTGAGTATCAATCATATTATAGAAAACAGTGATATAACGAACAACTTCATCTTTAGTTTTGATTAAATATACCCAAACAGCCTTAGTGAAATCATCCGTATTAGTTAAAAAAATATTTGTAACCTTCTCTACTAGCAACCTTATAAGGTCCCCAAAGATCTAAATGCACAAGTTCTCCTAAAGCAGATGTAGTATGATCACTTAAAGGAAAATTTTCTCTAGTTTGTTTAGCCCTTTGACATATTTCACAAACCATGTTTTGACCTTTTGAATTCAATTGTAAATCAGATTTTAAAACATTTAGAACAAGGTCTGCAAGGTGACCAAGCCTGCAGTGCCAGTCAAATTGAGAAAGACAAGTTTTGAAAACAGAGTTATTACTTTTAAAAGGAATACCTCTAGTATTGAAATAATACAGACCACCACACTGTTTACCAGTCCCCAGAACTTTTCCCATATTCAAATCCTGATTGAAAAAATAGCATTTATTCTCATCAAAGGCAACCAAGATATTATTATCTTTAGAAAGTTGTTGAACAGAAATCAAGGTAACACAATATTCAGGTATAACCAATACATCATACAATATTAAAGATTCAATTAGTTTGAGATTTCCAATCTTAGTGATAAAGGCCTCAGTCCCATTAGGATGACCAACCTTTATTCTAAGATGGGAAATATCAAACACATTAACTAAATCTTTATCACTGTAAGTCATGATATCCAGACCCCCCTCACATTTAGCAATTTTTATTTTTTATTTTTATAATTTTGTTTATATTAAAAAAACTATAAACCTAAAAGTACGGAACATAAAATATAAAGTTTAATAAGTCAAAAGTATTGAACTGGCAGAAAATAAGAAACAAAAACTGTTAAATAACTGTGTTATACTATAAACAGGGTGGACCAAGAGGGTGGAGGACAAAATGACACATCCCAAAGGGGTATGTTGAAAAACTGAATCTATTGATTATAAAACACTTTTATTAATCACAAGACAAAATTACAATCACAAGAAACTGTTCTTAAATAGAATACAACAAGAACTCATAATACTTGATCTCAATCAAGTATTAACAATAGCAGAATCAAGTGTTTTGATCTAGATAATCAAACGCACGATTAGGGTTACAATAAGAGAGAGTATTGTGAGATAATATTTTTGAGATAGAAAGTTATGATCTGTGTTATATGGAATAAGCCAAAATATTTGGCTTATATACTCAATAAACCAACAAAGCAAAATATTGCACTAGAGGTCCTCCTAGCTTTACACTTTGAGCCCTTTCGTGTTTTCCCATTATTCTTCTTGCCTCATATCTTTCTACACTTCTACACTTTAAGCACCATAACTCTAAAAGAATCCAAAGGACCTTATCTGCAAGATAAAACAACCATAAAAAGTCCATAAGGTTAACATCAGATAACAGATTAATTCCTTATTCTCAACATCCCCCTTAATCTGATATCTGATAAACATTAAACATGTTAAGATTTTTTACCAAAAAATTGTGTTGCAATGTATCCAACCCTTTTGTAAAGATATTTGCAATTTGATTTGCAGAATCTACTTTAACAGTTTTGACAACACCATTTAAGATCTTTTCTCTAACAAAATGTAAGTCAATCTCAAGTGTTTAGTTCTCTCATGAAAAACTGGGGTGGCAGCTAATAGCTGATTTGTTATCACAGTGAAGAGAAACTGATAAAAGATTATTAATTTCAAGATCTTTTAGGATTTTTAAAATCCAAATGACTTCACTGGTTACTAAAGCAAGAGCTTTATACTCTGCTTTAGTAGAGCTTTTAGAGAGAGTAGGTTGTTTTTTACTTTTCCAAGATTCTAAAGACCCACAAAAGAAAACACAGTAACCAGTGATAGATCTTCTAGTCATAATGCACTTAGCCCAATCAGCATCAGAATAAGCAAGAAGGGACATATCAGAATTCTTAGTAATAAGAACACCCTAACCTGGAGCTCCTTTCAGATACCTAAGTATCTTAAAAGCTATTCTGAGATGAGATTTAAGAGGTGAATGCATAAACTGACTTAAACAATGTACTGCATAAGATATATCAGGTCTAGTATTGGTTAAGTAAATAAGCTTTCCCATAAGTTTCTGATAATCAGTAATATTATCATGTAGAGGATCATCATCAGTAGCTTGATTAGAAATAACAAGCTTAGATTGCAAAGGAGTCTTAGCAGGTTTACAACCAAGCATACCATACTCACTCAATAAGTCTAAACAATACTTTCTTTGATTCAAACAGATTCCTTTTTCAGTATCAGCAACTTCAATACCAAGAAAATATTGCAATTTTCCTAAATCTTTAATCATAAATTTAGTTTTAAGAAAACTTTTGAATTTGTCAATTTCAGCAACATTATTCCCAGTAATAATGATGTCATCCACATAAACAAGTAATGCAACAAACACTCCATCATTAGACTTAGTGTATAAAGAATAATCACTTTTACTTTGACTAAAGACATTTTCAATTAGAGCAGATGTAAGTTTAGCATTCCAATGCCTAGGAGCATGTTTTAAATCATATAAAGACTTTTTATGTCTGCATACTCTGTTATCACCATCAGGAAAGAATCCTTCAGGCAACCTCATGTATACAGTTTCATTTAGATCACCATACAAAAATGCATTGTTAACATCTAGTTGTAAAATAGGCCAATCATTTTGAATAGCAATGTTAAGCAAGCATCTAACATTGACCATCTTAACAACAGAGAGAGAAAGTCTCCTCATAATCAACACCCTCCTTATGATTAAATCCTTTGGCAACTACTTTAGCCTTATATCTATCTATTACTCCATCAGACTTATACTTAATCTTAAACACCTATTAACTTCTTATAGCTTTCCTACTAGGAGGTAAAACAGTAATTTCAAAGGTGTCATTTCTATATAAAGCTTCAATTTCATTTTTCATAGCATCAGTCCAATAGGTAGATTTTGAGGCTTCAAAATAATTTTTTGGTTAATGATTTTTGTTAAGTTGAACTTGAAAACTGTAATTCCTAGAGTTAAGTTTAGAATAATTAACAATTTTTTTAATACCATACTTAACTTTAGACTCAACAACGAAATCATTATAGTTTTTTGGAAAAACAGAATGTCTAGAAGACCTTCTCAAAGGTACTTCTTCCCGAACTGGAGAATTTGAATCTTGATTCAAATTACCCTCAGAATTGTTATTATTTTCTTCAAGTGTAGCAACCATCTCATCCTTATCAGCAAAAACACTATCAATGTTTTGATCAGTGATAGGAGTTCTACTAGATAAAGGAGAGTAGCTACCTTCACTTGGTGACAAATTGTCACTATTCAGCTTTGGGTCTACTCTGTTTTCATCATTGGGTAGCTCAAAGGTTTCAATATCAAAAAAGTTCAAATGATTTAAGTCTTGTAAAACATTTTCAGAAACATTTTTGTTCTTATTAGTAATAGACTCCTTAAAAGGAAAGATGGACTCAAAAAATTTGACATCCCTTGAAAAAATGAACTGAAGCTTATCAAGACTATATAACCTATATCCATTTTTAGAATTAGAATACCCCATCATCACACATTTCTCAGATCTACTACTCAACTTGTTATTATTATTAACAATAGTAGCAAAACATAAACAACCAAACATTCTTTAAATCAGAGAGAGTAAGCCTCTTATTTTAGATCATTTCATAAGGAGATTTCCCATTTAGCACAGAAGAAGGCAATCTGTTAATAAGAAAAGTGGCAGTAAGAATACATTCAGTCCAAAATCTAAGAAGAATTCCCCCCTGAAACAGAAGGGATCTAGCCACATTCAAAAGATGCTTATGTTTCCTTTCTGCAATACCATTTTGCTGTGGAGTATATGCACAAGAGGCCTGATGGGTAATACCTTTTGTCTCATAAAACTTAGAAAAAGTTTGATTAACAAATTCAGCTCCATTATCACTTCTAAAACTTTTAATTTTTTTGTTAAACTGAGTCTCAATCATATTATAGAAAACAGTGATATAATGAACAACTTCATCTTTAGTTTTGATTGAATATACCCAAACAACCTTAGTGAAATCATCCGCAATAGTTAAAAAATATTTGTAACCTTCTCTACTAGCAACCTTATAAGGTCCCCAAAGATCTAAATGCACAAGTTCTCCTAAAGCAGATGTAGTATGATCACTTAAAGAAAAATTTTCTCTAGTTTGTTTAGCCCTGTGACATATTTCACAAACCATGTTTTGACCTTTTGAATTCAATTGTAAATCTGATTTTAAAACATTTAGAACAGGGTCTACAGGGTAACCAAGCCTGCAGTGCCAGTCAAATTGAGAAAGAGAAGTTTTGAAAACAGAGTTATTACTTTTAAAAGGAATACCTCTAGTATTGAAATAATACAACCACCACACTGATTACCAGTCCCCAGAACTTTTCCCAGATTCAAATCCTGATTCAAAGAATAGCATTTATTCTCATTAAAGGCAACCAAGATTTTATTATCTTTAGCAAGTTTATGAACAGAAATCAAGGTAACACAATATTCAGGTATAACCAATATAGTATTAAAGATTCAGTTAGTTTGAAATTTCCAATCTTAGTGATAAAGGCCTCAGTCCCATTAGGATGACCAACCTTTATTCTAAGATGGGAAATATCAAACACATTAACTAAATCTTTATCACTGTAAGTCATGTGTTGGTTAGCACCAGAATCCACAATTTAACCATCAGAGGTAATTTTTGATTTTAAATTACTATTTGTGGAAAAGAATTTGTGAAAATTTTGATTGAAAACTCTACTATTATTAAAGTAAGTACCTGCCATATTGGCCTGCACATTATTTCCACTGAAAGTGTTGTCTTTGATGAGAGTAATGAGAGTATTAAGTTGTTCATCTGTAAATCGAGAAGATGAACTAGACCCAACAGAATTTTTATTAGAAAATCTCTTGTTATTGTTTTGAGATATATTATTGTTACCCTCTTTTCCAAAATTAGGAGGATATCCAATCAATTTAAAACATTTGTCTTGAGTATGGCCATTAAAACCACAATGTTCACAAACAACAGTTGGACCAGTGCCAGTGTTTCTTCTATTATTAGTCACTTTATTAAAATTAGCATTAGGATTATTAGACTGATTAACAACAGGTTTAATAACATCTTGATTAACAACTCTAGTAGAAAAAGCAGAGTTATGACCTCTACTAGAGCTACCAGAAACCACTTTTCTATGTGACTCTTCACTATTAATGATAGCATAAGCACCTTTAACATCTGGTAATGGACCTCTAGACAGGATATTACTCCTAATTTGCATATAAGTATCATCCAAACCCATTAAGAATTGCATGAGTTTCATAAGTTGATTATGCTTTTTAAAATCATCAGCAGCATGACATGTACATCTAGGCAACTGAACCATAGCATCAAATTGTTTCCATAAAGTAGACAGCTTATTAAAGTATTCAGCTATAGTGGTCCCATTCTGAATCAAAGAATTTATTTTATGATGCAAGTTAAAAGTCACTGAACCATCAACTCTGTCAAAAGTTTCTTTCAATTCATTCCAAACATCTGAAGCTTTTTTAGAAAAAATTTGACCCAGAAACAGTTCTTCAGATACGGAGTTTAAAATCCAACCCAAAACAACAGCATTGACTCTGTCCCATTGTCTACCCAAAACTTCATCAGTGTTTGACCTTTTGTATGTGCCATCAACAAAAACAGTTTTATTTTTACCCTCAAGGGCTAAAAGCGTAGCACATGACCAAACATTATAATTTTCAGTCCTTTTTAGTTTTATAGATACAACAGTTAATGTGGCAGAGTCATTACGATGTATATGTAATGGGTGACTAATATCCAGTTTACTAATTAAAGTGACAGGTTTAACATAATCCTCATCATCAGTATTATGAACAGAATTATGTGGTGTATTATGCTCAGAATTATGAACAGACATGATGAAAAACAAATATGAAACAATCAAGCACACAAGATAAAGTAAAGAAGGTATTTCCCAGGCTTTCCTTGCCACTAAAGTGGTAGGTCAAGGGCGCACACAAGCACACAAAAAACAATAAAGAAAAAAAGGATATAGAAAACAATTAACACACAACCACAACAACCAACAAAACACAACTTCCAATAATCCCAAATCCTATCCTCCAGCAATCTATGCAAGAAAATAAAAGACGGAAATTAAAGAAAGGGCTTGAGAGGTGTTACAGAGCACGCAAGAAAAACAACAACAGAATACCAGACCTACTACACCCTAGATTCAGTTAATCTAGGGATATAGCAGATACACAATCAATACCCAGATCCAAGATCCAAGAACCACCAAACCCTAATTCTCATAATTAGGGAAAATCAACAGAACCACCTTCAATCGAACCAAAATCACCAGATCTATCGATTAAACCAACTTAATCGACCACAGGAACTTTTAATAGTAAAAAGCCCCAAATTACCCAAACCCTAATTTTCTCAAAAATTGGGCGTTTTCAAAAATATTTTTGATCTAAGATCTATCAATTAACACAAGTTAATTGAAAGAAAAACAAAGTAATTTTAAAAAACCCCAAAATTTACGAAACCCTATTTAAAAAAAACATTTTTCAGAGCAACCTTGCTCTAATACCATGTAGAAAAACTGAATCTATTGATTATAAAACACTTTTATTAATCACAAGACAAAATTAGAATCACCAGAAACTGTTCTTAAACATAATACAACAAGAACTCAGAATACTTGATCTCAATTAAGTTTTAACAATAGCAGAAACAAGTGTTTTGATCTAGATAATCAAACACACGATTAGGGTTGCAATAAGAGAGAGTATTGAGAGATAATATTTTTGAGAGAGAAAGTTATGATATGTTTTATATGGAATAAGCCAAAATATTTGGCTTATATACTCAATAAACCGAAAAAGCAAAATATTGCACTAGAGGTCCTCCTAGCTTTACACTTTGAGGCCTTCCGTGTTTTCCCATTATTCTTCTTGCCTCATATCTTTCTACACCTCTACACTTTACTCTAAAAGAATCCAAAGGACCTTATCTGCAAGATAAAACAACCATAATAAGTCCTTAAGGTTAACATCTGATAACAGATTAAGTCCTTATTCTCAATAGGGTACGTATAACAAATCCCTTCAAATTAAACTTCCATATTAAAAAAAAATAAAAATAAATAAAAAAATAAATTCCAGTAATCAACTTATATTCTATAGTAAAAGTCAAACGCATCACACTAAGATCAAAGAGTTTGTGTGCTAATCAAACCTCGTGTTTCCAAGATATGCTTAAGACATAAGAAATAAACTTGTAATGTATATATTGCAAGAAAGTCGGTCTTCATTCAAAAAAAGTTACGTCACTTGAATTAGTATGTACTCCCTCCAATTTAAAATAATTGTCTTTCGACAAAAAAACATATAATTTAAGTAAATATAATTATTACTGATTTCTCACTCTTACTTTTTGCAAAATGACAGTTTTACCCTTAACTAATTAATTAATGTCTTCTTTAAAGTTTGTAATAGTAATTTCAACCAAAGATAATATGATAAACTCTATCAAACTTCTCTATCCATTTTTAGTAATGGACAATTATATTGAAACATCAGAAAAAAAAGCATGAACTACTAATTTGAAACGAATGAAGTAATTGTTTCTTCATAATCTACTAAAATCTACTTAGAGCCAAACATCCTTGTATATAAAATCACTCATAAACACTTCCTTACTCTTTAGTCTCTACTAACGTAATGTGTTTAAAATTTAATACCGGAAAAATAGTTATTAAAAAGAATAATAAAAGAAATTGACAAACTATATCCATATGCCATACAGTTTAGGCTATGTTTGGTAAAAGTAGAAGTGAGCAGTAGCTGTGAGCAATAGCCACAGCTCACAGCTTCTAAAGAAGCATTAGAAAAATGAGCTTTCCTAAAAAATAGCAAAGTTCACCGCTCCTTTGCCAAACGAATGATAAAAATTAAAATGCTCATTGCCCACCGCTCATCGCCCCAAAAAGCTCCGCGCAAAACATAGCCTTAATCAAAGAAAGAAAAACACAATTTACTATAGGTAACCAACTGGGCTAGCTCAGTTGGCCACCAAGATTTCTTAGGGGCTTAGGGAAGGGATGTTTGGCTAGGGGAGATCTCAAGTTCGAGTCTCACCCGGGACTTTTACCCCTTCAGGTGGTAAAAAGGAGGAAGAGGCGGGTTCAAGGACAGCATACTGCCCAATTGGATGTAACTGCTGAAACTAAACCATTAACAACTAACAAGCCGTTCTTAAAAAAACAATTTACTATAGGTTTCTAATTTTATACGAAGACTTTTGAGACACTCGGGTCATTAAATAAACAATCCAATAAGCACATGCAAGTGTAGTGACATACGTCATGCATGATGTAACATTAAGAGCCTTCGCTGTCGTGACAAGATTTAGTTTGTCATTTGGGCCTTACGGGATGCTACATCATCATAACACAACCCCTTCTACAACCTTCTTATCACAACTAAACACAACAATTTTATTTGGGTCCCACATACACACTTATTTACACACACAACCATTATAAATAAATTTAAAAAAAAAGTTGTGTAACACTTACCTTCATCGTGCAGACGACAAACCAACCAACAACAAGAAGTTGCAAGCTAGCTTGGTGTGATGGCAAGCTATGGCAAGGTTGTCACGTTGGAGTAGCGAACGACGACAAGATCCGCACCTAAAGCTGTGTGAAAAACTAGAAGGGGGGTTGAATAGTTTTACTGTTTTTTAATATGTTTCAAAAACTTTTCTATTGAAAACCTTTGATTCGATTCTTATGTAAAAACAATCAACACCAATATGAACTCTAAACTATACTAACTAATATAAGTAATGAAAGTAAAGTAAAGAGATGGAAAGATCAAACCGGGACAAAGAGATTTATAGTGGTTCGGTCACAAAGCTCTTCTTCGCCCTACTCCACTCCCCGAGTACCACACTCGAGAGTTTCAAGCACTATGTCAACAAGACCTCCCTTCAGGCAGAGAAAACCGTACAACGTCGCTTATCTTATTTTCCGACACTAAGCTAGATGTCGAGTGCTAATCTTAGCTAGCACCAATCTACCACGATCTACTTGATCCTTTCTACTTCACACAATCACACAAGACTCGATCTACCCGATCTACCTATGTTCCACTTGATCAACACACTAGCCCGCAAGCTTCAAGAAATCTCCAAGATCTCGACACGATCACAATGATCAACCCTCACTTGACTCAATCTACCCTATTTACTCTTGATCAACTTGATCAACACACTAGCTCACAAGCTATAAGAGATAATCAATATCTCTATAAGATCACAATGATCTTCTCTCACAAACTCTCAAAAGAAAAATGATCTTGATGTATACAATGATACAACAAGTATGTAACAAAAGTTACAAGTGCTCTAACTACAACTACAACACTTTGTATCATCTTGGATACCTTGTGTTCTTCTCTTGCACTTGAAGAGGAATGAAGAGGATCACTTGGATGGATGATTGGATCACTCTTAAACAAAAGAAAACTAAACTAAATAATCAAGAAGAAAAGATGTGGTGAGAGTATTAAACTCAAGAAGTTCTGTGTGAAAAAGGATGCCCAAAAACTGTGAAGTGGGCTGGTATTTATAGGCAGAAAAAATCTGGCCGTTATGAAGGCACGACTCCACTAAATCACACACGGTACCACTAAATTTAGTGGTACCGTGCCAGACAAAAACGCTCATCTTTTTGTCTTTTCTGGTGAAAACTTATTTGGGGAAGTTTGGAGCTGATTTTGGGGGGGAAAATAGCTGTTATGATATTTGAAGTTATTTTTCCAATAAAACATTTCTTAATTATGCAAAAATAACTTGTAAAGTATATTTTTGTAAAAATGTTTTGTCACATTAAAAATGTGAAGTCTTAAAACACAAATTTACTACTTTGATCATTTGTCAAGTTGTAAATTTGTTTGTGCATACCTAAAGTGATTTGCGTAGAAACGAGATTTTTCGACTAAAAACTTGTTTACGTTAATTTTAACGTAGCGTGATTTCACATTTTGTCATCCTCAAAACGTGAAGTTATCGAAAGATATAAATAACGTTTTTAGAACATTATTTGCATCAACAAGCTGTAAGGACTATTGCGTGACTAAAATAGTAAAATGTTACTAAAAATTGTAATGATAATGTTATTTTTTAAACTGTTTGTTTTTTTTAATCTATAGATAGAAGAGTAAGGATCAAATAATAAATAAAAGTAAAATAAGAAAGATGAAAAATAACCACATCCGCACATTTCATATTCATCTTCCCTGAAATTCTCCTTCTTCATTTGAAATGTGTAGCTAAAAACATTTATAATTCTTTTTATTTTTTTTTTCTTTTTAGTGTATTCATTCCCATACACTTATGTTAAGCGCGTGTATCTCAGTCGCGGTAGTTTAGGCATAATCAAAATCATTTGACTTTTTGGTTAATCTAAAATCATTTCTCTCTGTCCTTGCAGTTGCATGTACTAATTTTATTGGCCTATGTTATACTGACCCTTCTTATTTGATTATTCCAACCCTCTCTACTGCATTTAATAAAACAGACGGGTACTTTTTTGATTATTTTATTGTTTTGTCCACCCACAATGGATGAATAAAATATAGGGGCATTTAATAGTACGAATAAAATTGTTGCTTATTTTATTGATTTGTCGGTTTTTTTTTTTTTTTTTTTTTTTTTTTTTTTTTTTTTTATTTTTTGTATAATTTATTTTGTTTGTATAATGTTTAATTGAATAATAATTTCTAATGTGTTTTTATTTAATTAACAACAACAACAATAGCACGTTAAATATTACCACATTAAATAACTACAACAACAACTATTATTATTAAATTAAACAACAACGTTACCACATTATTTAAAAATAACAACATCTACTGCATATGAAGATTATTAATGTCATCTAAAAGCTTATGTAGCATTGCACCCGACTGACATGCATGATCCTCAGGATTCCTTGCCAATTCCAGTGATGCCTCGAGCGTCTTATTTCTTGTCATCAACAACTTGTTTTGAGAAACTAACATCTTGTTTCTTGTTTCAAGCTGGTCAATTTTATTATCTTTAGCAACGCAGTTTGAGCACTGCGTTGAAGAAGAGGCTTGACTAAACTGCTTCTTTTGAAACTCATCCTTCCACATAAAGTACCCACACCCATAGTCTTTTGTTCCTGGCTGTTACATGTTAAGAAAATAATAAGAAATGTATTATTAGCAAAGAAATAATTTACATAACTAAGCAAACGTATGATTACTTACCACTGAACGAGGACATGCGTAATACGGTTGACCATAACTAGCTTCTTTACGGGATATCCTCTCTACAATGAATCCTCTCTCACAGCGACACAAAGGATTATTTTGTTTCACCTGGACAAAGAATTAATTTAAATAATACAAACAGTTATTTACAACATAAATCAGTAAGGTATTGTTAATTTAAATAATACAAACAGTTATTTACAACATAAATCAGTAATCATTTACTATGTTTTGTCGGTATAATTATTTACAACATAAATCAGTACTCATTTACAATGTTTTGTGTGTATAATTATTTACAACATGTTTAGTCGATCGTAATATAATGTTTCCAAAATAATTTTTTTTAGAAAAATATATTTTTTAAATTTTTTTAGAGGTTTTTTTTTTTTTTTTTTTTTTTTAACTTTTACAATTTTTTTTATTTTTTATAATTTTTACAACCCATTTTTTTATTTTTTTTATTTTTACAACTTTTTTTAACGTTCTATAAAAAAGGGAGGTACAAAATAAAAATTAAATGCTTTGAGTACCACTAATCTTTTTAGCACACGACAAAACAAAAATTAAATGCATAAGGATGAGTAAACAAATAAAAAGAAAAATGAATGATGGAAAATTTGATGACCCCACGTGAAGTTGGGACCCACTACTTGATCTCATTTGATGTCCAGGCATAAAAGTGGGTTTGTGTTATATTTGTGGGGCGCGTGGGTAACAAGACAAGACAGAGTGGGACCCATATAGAGAGGGTTAGTGTAGGTGCAGAAGTAGATCCCGTTCTTATAACACCCTTTAACAACCTTATTCACATTTCGTTTTACAATTGTTTGTAGCTAAATGAATATATACAGAATTTTGTTAACTGTTTATTAACAAAAGTTTATTTAAATATGTAATGTACTATTTAAGATGGTTATATTACTCTATTATATATTTATCGTGAGAAATAACGTTGTTTCATTAAGTAATTAATAAAACTTTAGTTGTTGAATTTGTACTAAATTATATAATGTTAAGTATAAACTTATAAGTTTCCATGTTTTTAATAACTTAAAAAAAATAAACAAATATCCCCTTAGAATTTACACCTCGTAGACTTTATATTTTTAAAATACAACATATATGTTGTTTTAAAAATACAACATGTATATGCACGAGATTATAAATATTAAAATGAAAACACGAGTTATTGTGTATGTAAATAAATAGACGAGGTTGTACGTATACGAACAACTAATGTTATTCTTCTTTATGAGTTTACATAAGGGTACCTTTTTTTTTTCCTTTTCTTTTTTAACACTATATGCGTTCAATAAGGACTCATGTTATTCATTTTTATAAGTTTAGACCATGTGTACACGGGTTTGAAGTTAAATACGGCTAAATTATTGTTAATGGGAGTATTATCAAATGTAAGCACGAGTTACAGTGATATGAAAATAAATACACGCAATTGTACTTATAACACGCAATTGTCACCATCTCCACCACCCAATAGCCCATTCAACTAAACATATTGATGTTTAGTGTTCAAAAATAAATGATTAGGATCCCTTTTGGACTAGAAGTAAATCTTAAGGCCTCTCAAGTCACTAAAGATTAATGTGTGCTTCTTGTAGTTTAAATTCTCTTAAATGTGATGTAGTCATACTTTATGTATGACATTTTCATTATGAATGCATGGGCTTATTGTATGGTTGTTTTATCTTTTATAGTTTTTGGATTCTTAGTCATTTTCTTAGTTTATGGTTGGATATTTGTCTTGGTTGCTACATGTTAGATATTGTATATGTGTCATCTAACCTTGTTTTGTAGCAAGTACCATTGCTCGATTCATTGGTGTCCTCCAAATGAGGGGGAGTATACATCAAGGGGGAGCCTTTGCGATCTTTTTGCTTCGACAAAAAGGGGGAGAAATGAGATATAAACTCATACTAAAAACTTGTTAAAATTAATCTTTCACTTAAGACGAGTTTATGTTTTGTCATCATCAAAAAGAGGGAGATTGTTGATGCAAATAATGTCTAAAAAATTTATTTCTATCTTTCGATACCTCTACGTTTTGATGATAACAAAATGTGAAAACACTTTACGACAAAATTAACGTAAACAAGTTTTTAGTCGAAATATCTCGTTTCTACGCAAATCACTCTAGGTAAGAACAAACAAATTTACAACTTGACAAATGATCAAAGAAGTGAATTTGTGTTTCAAACTTCACATTATTAATGTGACCAAATATTTTTTCAAAAATATACTTTACAAATTATTTTTGAATTGTAAAGAAATATTTTAATTGGAAAATAAGTTTAAAAATCATAACCGCTATTTCCCCCCCCCCCCCCCCCCCCCCAAATAAGCTCCAAATTTCCTCAAATAAACTTTCACCACTAAAAACAAAAAATGAAGCGTCTCTTGTCTGGCACAGTACCACTAAATTTAGTGGTACCGTGTGGTATATAGTGGTACCGTCCCACTGTAACGGGCAAATTTTCTCAGCCTATAAATACCAGTCCACTTCACAGTTTTTGGGCATCCTTTTTCACACAAAACTTTCTGAGTTTAATTCCTCACTCACACTTACATTTCATTGATCATTAGTTAGTTTTCTTTTGTTTAAAGAGTGATCCTTTCATCCAACCAAAGATCACCTTCATTCCTCTATTACTCAAGAGAAGAACACAAAGTATCAAGAAGATACAAGGTGTTAGAGTCTTTGTGTAGTGATGCGTGTGCTTGTTGCTCTAATTTTTATACCTACGGTATGTCGTTGTGGTTTTAGCAGTATTCAAGTTTTAAATTTATATTTAGCCGACTTATCAATAACACACACTTTAACGAGCAGTGTACCCGGTCAGTATGAATATAATGGTAAGTAGAGTGTCGATCACTAAGAGTGAAACGTATTATCTAGTTATTCTAATCAGTATTTTAATATCTTAAGTTAGCTATACAACTAATCTAACGCAAGGAGGTTTCAGCCTGAGAGACTGGCACGGTTTGGTTATGATTAAATATAAACTAAACTAATAGGCACGAATCAGCGATTAGCACACACGTACACAAATAGATACTTGAGACAATAAGAAGACCTGTCCTGATAATTAAGTAGCTTGTCACTTGTTTTATTGCTAGTTTTATATGAAGTGTATGTAATTAACCCTTTCTCGTTGGCTCTAATCTTATCGGCGAGTAAACCCTTAGTGATTACTTATGTCTATCCTACTTACCCTTTCTTCCTACTTTTCTACAGACGATAGAATGCATAGGCGATAAAATAAATAGG
The DNA here is from genome assembly GCA_021014915.2 of Artemisia tridentata subsp. tridentata. Taxonomy (NCBI): domain Eukaryota; kingdom Viridiplantae; phylum Streptophyta; class Magnoliopsida; order Asterales; family Asteraceae; genus Artemisia; species Artemisia tridentata. Next base: position 188,275,764 of record CP139507.1, read on the forward strand.
CGAGGACAGAGGCATGGCGACCCGATCAATGCTCAGCTAGACACAGAGGTTATCAATGCACTAATAAAAGTCACCAAAGACATCAACATATAAACTTTAATTAATGGGAAAACAATTTTAAGGGGTGCCCATGGTTTTCCGTAGTCACATGGAATCGGCCCATCAATCCTGATGAATTAAAGTGTACTAATACAATAAAACAAAACTACTTAATGAATTGAATACATGCAGGACCTTCTTACAGCTCTTGTATCTTCGTTTAGGGTGTGTCTTGTGCTGCTACTTCGTCTGAATTCGGCCTAGGGTTTCTTCTGTCTCGTACTTGGTATATTGTACGAACCCATAAATTCGTCTGACTTTGGGGTATTTATAGTTTCTGTCTGAGGGTTAGATGCGGCGCATTGAATAAGTAGATGCGGCGCATTACCTTAACTTCGCGTGGGGTCCAAGATTAATATATTCAGGAATATTCGTACACCGCCAGAAGATGCGGCGTAACTTCATTGTTGTATGCGGCGCATGTCCTTTGCCGTCTTGGATTATATCTTGTGAAATCTTGATAGTGATGCGCCGTATATAATAAGTAGGATGCGGCTTATCTGGAGCAGAATGGTCTTGATCTTGTACATTTCAGTAGACTCTTAACTTCTTGCTTGTTTTGCTCCATAATTAGTCCAAAATCGCCAAGTTTCACATAGTACTTGTTTTTACCTGAGAATTATAAAAGTAAACATTAACGTATCAATTCTCACAGATAATATAATAAAACAAGTCAAATAAATAGGATAAATGATGGTAATAAAATGTACTTATTTGAGTTCATCAAATATCCCCCCACTTGAACTTTACATGTCCCCAAGTAAACCTTAGAATTAATTCTTATGAAAATGTATCCTAAAAGATGTTAGGATTTATTTTTATATTTAAGCATGTATTCGTTTTGTCATAATCACACAACCAAACACTTAACGAATTAGAAATAAAATAAAATATTTTGATAAAATCAAATCTAATCGTTTAACTGTCCAGTCGTGACGAATATTCTATCATAAGCTTGGCAAGTATACGCATCTCCCCCACTAAAGCCAAGGAATAACAAGTCTAAAGCGGTAAAAAGGGTTTGTAGGTTAAGGGTTAATAATTCTTCTTAAGCTCTATCGATCTCAAATTCCAGAAAAGGCGACAAAATCACAAATACATGATCGAAGCCACGAACACGATACTTGCAATTGCTCAAATCCTTAACTCGAATAGGCTAAAGATAGGACCAAGTAATCTTTACCAATAATATTATATCAAAAAGGGCGACAAAATCATAAATACATAGCCGAATCCACGACTACGATACTTAAGATTGCTCAAATCCCTAATCTCAATAAATCAAAGGTTTGGATAAAGAATAATATAGGGTATGGATAATATTTGGGATACAAATTAGTGTAAAATGAAAAATAAACAAAACAGATAAATTAAAATCCTGAGTGTGGTAAGTTGCTATCCCAACCATCCCATGAATAAGACTCATATCATTGAATAACTCACGCTTTAACACTTGAAACACACGCTTTAGGTAGATACGAATTATACTCAACAAGATCTCAATCAAAGAATAACCTTAGTTGGCGTTCCCATAACGGCCAACTCCCATTCAATCCATAAATATAATATACAACAAATAGTGGTGATATCGACCACTTAATACAAAACTTTACATAAGTTGTTTAAACAAACATCCAACTTTTTCTTTCTTTTTCTTTTCTATTTTTTTCGATTTTTTTTTTTTTTTTTTTTTTTTTTTTTTTCAAACTTGAAACATAAACATAGATGTGTAAAATTTCACCACATCACTATAACGATAACTCTGGATAATTTTTCCATACTTTTCATGACTTCAGAAATAACAGTAATAGTGAAAGTAGTAAACACACGAAAAACAAGACTCAAAGATATACAATATTTACTTTCACTCCAATTGCATTGTGCAATTTCCCGACCTAACCATAGATAATGAATTACGCACGCGAACATAGGTAATGTAAGGAAACACACTTTGCCTAAAGCAATTAACCAACCACGGATTTTAATCTACAGGGTAGGCTAAGGTGTAAGGGTGTAACGAAACATTATAACAAAGGTGTAAGAAACGAAAGGAATGGCTCTGAGTGTTTTTCTAGGGTTATCTTACTCTAAAAGTGAGAGTAACAAAAGGTTTATACGGGGGTAAACTAACCAGTGTAGTTAGTTAATATCACATAACATATAAAGGCTATTTGGGTGTAATCCTAAAAATTTACCAATTTAGACAAGTCATTCCAATTATATAGATAATACTTATTATGGTGGTCTCGAATAGTATACAAGCCAAGTTCTAAAGTTTACAAGTCACCGACACACTCATAGATTTGTGAATTTTTAAAAAGTTCACAATTTTTGAAAATAACGTCATGTGTGCAGCTATGTAATTTAGACTTTAAACAAAAACATGCTAAAAATTTTTAATTTTGATATATTAAGCGCATTTTAAGCATATTTTGAAAAAGTTTAGGACAAGTAAGTGTTCTAATTCTCCAATCCCCCCACTTAAGTTAAACAACGTCCTCGTTGTTTGTGTCAAAGGTTAAAAACTGGAAAATAAAAGAATTAGAACAGAAAAACTCCACTGAGATTTGCTCGGTATGATCCTCCATTATTTGTATAAGAGCAAAAATCATATTTCTTGTAGATGAGAACGTTTAAGCTTCATATTTTATGTATCCACAGGAAATGCAGGAATCTATAATACCATCAAGACTTTAACACACCTGAGTTAAGAAAGTTCAAACTTGCATAATACATTAGTAGTTAGTAAAAATAAAACTTAAAAAATTAAACTTAAAATCATCAGGTCAGTCGATACGCCGTATCTTATGGAAGAAGATACGCCGTATCGAGCCTGGAATAAATACGAATCAGAATAGAAGATGCGTCGCATCCTTAACCAGGGATGCGCCGCATTAAAATACTGACAGAAAGTTTTTAAAGTTAAAAATAAAAATGCAGAAAATAAAGTAAGATATGACCAGTGCAGGAGATGCGTCGCATCTAAGGATTGAGATGCGCCGTATCTTCTGCGGGCCTGACTGACTCGACACAGAATCAGAATAGTAAAAAAATTTCCGGGTTGTCTCCTGGTCAGCACTTGTCTTTATTCCAGAGTCTTCAAGTTAGACTCACGTTCAGCTCTTTATTTTTGATCACTGAAAGAGTCGGAAGCATCGCGCTCCCTCATTGCCAGTCCAGTAATATTGAACACTCCTTGCTCGTCCTTAATTTCCACGCCATTCCTCTTTAGTATCTGTATAAACAAAGTTCTGTCCCTTCCGGGCAGAGATGACAAAATGATAGACGGGAAATCCTTATTATTATATAGGCATAAATATGCAAGGTGGGGTGGTAGTTCAATAAACACATCATTTTTCAAATTTGTATTCTCAACTATCCTTCTACGTTTGTTAATTACTACGCAATCATACCACTCATCATCAGAATCATTAACAATATCGCGTCTAAGTTCGGTAGGTACATTAAGGTCAATAAATTCCTCGAAGTTCTTATGATTAGGATTAGTTGAGTTGTTTTGAATCAATGTTTCTCCCATAAGCCTAGCTTCTAGATCGAGGTCCATACGTTCTCTTAATCCTAGCATATAGACGCCTCTAATTATGCTTTTAACAGGATCTTGGCACTTATAGACTAGTTTATTATTCCCTACCTTTAATGAGATTTTTCTTTTAAACACATCAATCTTAGCATGGGCGGTAGACAAGAAAGGTCTTCCAAGGATTAAAGGAATCTTAACATCCTCGGGCATATCTAATATAACAAAGTCTACAGGGAAAACAAACTTCTCAATCTTAACTAGCACATTTTTAGCAATCCCTTCAGGTCGTTTTACCGTTTTATCAGCCAATTCAATAAGCAACTTAGTTGGTGCTAATTTTCCTAGTCCTAGGGTAGTGAATGTCTTAAGGGGCATTACACTATCGCTAGCTCCTAAGTCAGCTAACACATTATTGAAAGATATATCATTAATTGAACAAGGTAAAGTAAAACTTCCTGGGTCGTTTTCTTTATGAGGCAAGGCATGTAAGTCAGTTGCAGAGCTCTCTTCTTTCATTGTAGCCTTGATCTCCTCTTCAATCTTCGTCTTCTCTTTGAGTAACCTCCTTAAACTGATTGAAGAATTAAAGAAAAATTCGGGCTTTGCAGCATCATTACCATTCATCGATCTTCTAGGTATGTTAGGTGTGACTTCTTCAGTGGTGCTTATGGCCTTGACATGATCTCTTGGGTTGGTTTCAGTTGAGCTAGGTAAACTTCCGTATCCCCTTTCTTGAAGAACTTTGCTCATTTGTCCAATTTGTTGTTCCAATGCTTTGATCGAAGCTCCTTGATTTCTTGTAATAGTATCCGTTGAAGCTCGGATTTCTTTGATCATAGCAGTATTCTCTTCATGTCTTTTAGCAGCATCGGCCATAATTTGCTTTAAAGTGTCATCTAAAGTCTGCCTCCTTTCTTGATATGTGGGATTAAAGTTGTTCTTTTGATAGTATCCCGGAGTAGCTTCCCTAAATCTTCCTGAAGGTCGGAATGGTTGTCCAAATTGTGTGTAATATGCTTCTTCAAAAGTCTCACTTTCATTCTTATTAGGGCAATCTTTGTGTAGTGAGGTCCTTCGCATTTTTCACATCCAACTTGGGCAGCATACACTTTTTCATCACGCTTCTTCATCTCTCTACTAATTTTATCCAATTGAGCTTGAATTGCAGCAAACCCGTCAAAATTAGTGCTGCTCTTAGATCTAGTAGAGGTTCCATCGTGCCATTTTTGAGAATGATCAGCAGCTTCTTGGATAGCTTTTCTAGCATTGGCTGCACTCATTTGAGGCACAGCTCCCTTAGCATCCAAAATTTGTCTAGTAGGCACGTCCAATCCTTGATAGAACAATATTATCTCCTGCATTTCACTTAGATAATGTTGAGGGCATTTCATCAATAGGTCTTTAAATCGTTCCCAAGCTTGATAAAGAGTTTCATCAGGCTCTTGCTTGAAACTGTTGATAGCCTCCATCTTTTTAGCGGTTTTAGCAGGTGGACAATATCTTTTCAGGAATTTGCTCTTCAAATCTTCCCATGTTGTGATTGAACTAGCAGGTTCATTCCTTAGCCACTTATTAGCAGCTCCTTTAAGCGAGATTGGAAAGATCCTTAGCATAAGTTGATCGTCAGAGACTCCTTCTGTAGTAAACAAATCTGCAATCTCGAGGACTTTTTCAACATGTTCATTAGCATCTTCATGTTCTGATCCACTGAAAGCATTTTCTCTTAGCTCCTTGAGAAACTGACCCTTCAACTCAAACTTTGACTTTTCATCAAACTTTGGTCTAGCAACTCCTGAAGTGTAATCAGCACGGGTTTTGTTCATGTATTCCTCCATAGTAGTGTTTTCCGCCATTGTTTCTGTTTCTTCTTCCTCTTTCTCTTCAGAAAAATAATCAAGCTCGAATGCACTTGAGATATCAAAGCTTTTTGTGTTGAAAAGCCTTTTAAGCAAATGAAAGGCTCGTTCAGGATCTTCGAAAGGTGTAATCAAGTTCTTAGTTGAACTCCTGGTCATGCACTTCCTGAAACTATCACAAAAGCATCAGTAGGGTATGTTCAAGAAAGTAATATATCAGAAAATCAACAACGAAAACGGAATACGAAAAATTAAAGTTACTGATATCTGCAGATGATGCGCCGTATCCAGAAAGTTGGATACGCCGTATCTTATAATCGTTAAAATTTAATCAGACTTTTATTCAGAAAATAGATACGCCGCTTATAATCTAGAATGCGCCGTATCAGTTAAATTATCAAAAATCAATTATATTTATCAAAATTGAATGCGTCGTATTAACAAAAGTTAATGCGCCGTATTATCGTTACGTTTCAAAATACAAGATTTTTGATTCAGAAGATGCGCCGTATCGATAAAAATCGATGCGTCGTATCTGTTTAATAATTCGAAAACTGTTTTTAATTTAAATAATAGATACGCCGTATCTGCAAAAACAGATGCGTCGTATAGCGTTATCGTTTAGAAAAATTTCTTGTTAAAAACAGAATACGCCGTATCTTGGGGAAAGATGCGCCGTACTCGAATTTATTAAACGCGTTGTATTTTATAAAAATTAAACGCAATACGCCGTATCTGTGAAAACAGATGCGCCGTATCGTTTGAATTAGCACAGTACAACGATAGCAGTATGCAAAAAACAAACAAAAATAAAAACAAAAATAAAAACAAGCAAAAAGAAACAAAAATTAAACACACAAAAACAGAAAATATGCAAATAATACAATGAATGCAAATTAACTAATATACAACGGAGTTAGTGGTTATAATTAAAAAAAAATAATAAAAATTAAAACCTAATTAAAATACTAATCAAATTAACAGATAATAACAATTCACTCCCCGGCAGCGGCGCCAAAAACTTGATGCGTGTACTTGTTGCTCTAATTTTTATACCCACGGTATGTCGTTGTGGTTTTAGCAGTATTCAAGTTTTAAATTTATATTTAGCCGACTTATCAATAACACACACTTTAACAAGCAGTGTACCCGGTCAGTATGAATATAATGGTAAGTAGAGTGTCGATCACTAAGAGTGGAACGTATTATCTAGTTATTCTAATCAGTATTTTAATATCTTAAGTTAGCTATACAACTAATCTAACGCAAGGGGGTTTCAGCCTGAGAGACTGGCACGGTTTGGTTATGATTAAATATAAACTAAACTAATAGGCACGAATCAGCGATTAGCACACACGTACACAGATAGATACTTGAGACAATAAGAAGACCTGTCCTGATAATTAAGTAGCTTGTCACTTGTTTTATTGCTAGTTTTATATGAAGTGTATGTAATTAACCCTTTCTCGTTGACTCTAATCTTATCGGCGAGTAAACCCTTAATGATTACTTATGTCTATCCTACTTACCCTTTCTTCCTACTTTTCTACAGACGATAGAATGCATAGGCGATAAAATAAATAGGCGAGGACAGAGGCATGGCGACCCGATCAATGCTCAGCTAGACACAGAGGTTATCAATGCACTAATAAAAGTCACCAAAGACATCAACATATAAACTTTAATTAATGGGAAAACAATTTTAAGGGGTACCCATGGTTTTCCGTAGTCACATGGAATCGGCCCATCAATCCTGATGAATTAAAGTGTACTAATACAATAAAACAAAACTACTTAATGAATTGAATACATGCAGGACCTTCTTACAGCTCTTGTATCTTCGTTTAGGGTGTGTCTTGTGCTGCTACTTCGTCTGAATTCGGCCTAGGGTTTCTTCTGTCTCGTACTTGGTATATTGCACGAACCCATAAATTCGTCTGACTTTGGGGTATTTATAGTTTCTGTCTGAGGGTTAGATGCGGTGCATTGAATAAGTAGATGCGGCGCATTACCTTAACTTCGCGTGGGGTCCAAGATTAATATATTCAGGAATATTTGTACACCGCCAGAAGATGCGGCGTAACTCCATTCTTGTATGCGGCGCATGTCCTTTGCCGTCTTGGATTATATCTGGGGAAATATTGATAGTGATGCGCCGTATATAATAAGTAGGATGCGGCTTATCTGGAGCAGAATGGTCTTGATCTTGTACATTTCAGTAGACTCTTAACTTCTTGCTTGTTTTGCTCCATAATTAGTCCAAAATCGCCAAGTTTCACATAGTACTTGTTTTTACCTGAGAATTATAAAAGTAAACATTAACGTATCAATTCTCACAGATAATATAATAAAACAAGTCAAATAAATAGGATAAATGATGGTAATAAAATGTACTTATTTGAGTTCATCATGCAGTGCGTTTGCATTACTTGTAGTTTACTTGTTGTATCTTGATATACATCAAGTGTCATAGTCTTGTTTAGTCATCTTGTGTGGATCATTGTGATCTTGTTGAGATCTTGGAGATCTCTTGTAGTTTGTGTGTTAGTGTGTTGATCAAGTGGATCAAGGGTAGATCGGGTAGATCGTGTGAAGTGTGTTGATTGTGTGATTTAGTAAGGATCGTGTGGATCGTGGTATATTGGTACTAGCTAAGATTAGTACTCAACATTTAGCTTAGTGTCGGAAATAGGGATAAGCGACGTTGTACCGTTTTCTCCTCATAAAGGGAGCTTGTTGACATAGTGCTTAGAACTCTCGAGTTGGGTACTCGGGGAGTGGAGTAGGGCGAAGAAGAGCTTCGTAGCCGAACCACTATAAATCTCTTTGTCTCGGTTTGATCTTTCCATCTCTACTCTTTATATTTGTTATTTACATTAGATAGTATTGTTAGTGTTCATATTGGTGTTGATTGATTTCACAAGCAATTGAATCTAAGTTTTTCACAAAGAAACTTTAATAATTAACGATAAATTGGCAAAAACTATTCAACCCCCCCCCCCCTTCTAGTTTTTCACAATTGGTTTCAGAGACAGGTTAGGCAAGATTTTAAAATAAAGTGTATTTTAAAACTTGAATCGATCAATTTATTTCGACAAATATCAAGAAGGGCAATCTATGCAGAGACCACCACTTTTTGAAACCGATTGTTTTATATATTGAAAACTAAGATTCGAAACTTATGTGAAATCAAAAGACATTGATCTTTGGCATGTTATTACCGAGGATGATTTTCAACCGAATGAAAAGAATCCCAAAACAAAAAGGGGTGAAATAGTTCCCTATAATAAACAAAGTAATAACCTTAAAAGAAAACTAGCCAAAAATGATGAATCTAATGATGATTTACAATGCTTTGCCGAAAAAGGAATTTGAAAGAATTTTTATGCGTAACACGGAAAAAGAAATCTGGAAAACTTTGTTAGTCACTCATCAAGGTAATAATCAAGCCAAAGAGAACAAGATAGATCTTCTTGTGCAACAATATGAACAATTTTCCATTCCGGAAGATGAATCTATTGATAATGTATTTGCTAGATTTAATACTATTATTACTAGTCTTAAAGCTCTTGATAATGGTTATTCTAGCAAGAACTATGTTAGAAAGTTTCTTAGGGCTCTACATCCCAAATGGAGAGCAAAGGTCACCGCCATTGAAGAGTCAAAGAACTTGGCGACATTATCACTTGATGAACTAATAGGAAACTTGAAAGTTCATGAAATGAAAATCAAGAAAGACTCCGACATAGTGAAAGGCAAAAGTGAAAAAGTTAGATCTCTAGCATTGAAAGCCAAGAAGGAATCTAGTGATGAGGAAAGTTCGGATTCCGATAGTGAAGACGAAGAGTATGCAGTAGCGGTTAGAGACTTTAAGAAGTTCCTTATAAGAAGAGGTAGATTTGTAAGACAGCCTCGTGAGGAATAGAAGTCGTTCCAAAAGAACTGGAATGACAAGAAAGAAAAGAGTGATAGAAAATGCTTTAGATGTAGAGATCCAAACCATCTCATCGGAGAATGTCCTAAACCACCGAGAACCAAAAACCAACGAGAACTCGTAGGAGGTTTTTGGAGTGATAGCGGTGAGGAAGAAGAGGAGAAGCCAAATGTCGAAACATGTCTTATGGCTCAAGCTTCAAATGAGATATGCTTAGGAATCGACTTGAAGCCTGATGCATGGGTAAAGGATAGTGGATGCACTAATCATATGACGGGTAACCGAAGTCTATTCTCATCATACAAGGCTTACAAAGGAGGTAATGTCACTTTCAGTAGCAAACTTAAGGGCAACATCATAGGCAAAGGTACGATTACTCAAGACTCCCTCACTATTGGAAATGTTGAGCATATAGATAACTTAGGTTTTAACTTTCTTAGTATTAGTCAAATGGTTGACAATAAGTGTAGAGTTATATTTTCCGAATAGGGTAGTAAGATCACTAAGAATGGTAAGACTATAGGCATAGGAGTTAGGAAGAATGGCTTATTTGTTATGAAAATAGGAAATAAGCCTCAGGATAAGATTTGCCTAGCAACCATAGATGATAATTCCACTCTATGGCATAGGAGACTAGGTCACGCCAATATGCGTTTAATACAATCATTGGCGTCTAAGGAACTAGTTAGAAACCTACCTAAGATAAAGTTTGATAAACACTTTTGTGACGCTTGTAAAGTTAGAAAACAAGCTCATTCTAGTCACAAAGCTAAGAATATGGTCTCGACCTCTAGATGCCTAGAACTCCTTCACATGGACTTATTCGGTCCATCCGCCGTACGGAGCTACGGAGGAAATTACTACACCTTAGTAATAGTAGATGACTACTCTAGGTACACTTGGACTAGATTTCTTAAGGATAAAACACAAGCTTTCGAGGAATTCGAAATCTTTAGTAAGAAGGTCTAAAATCAACTAGGTTGTACAATAGTCTCAATTAGGACGGACCATGTCGGGAATTTGATAATGAAGTGCAATTTAGAGTATATTGTGATGCTAATGGTATTACACACAATTTCTCGGCTCCACGCACTCCACAATCAAATGGGGTAGTTGAGCGGAAAATCGTACTCTACAAGAGATGAGTAGAACGATGTTGAATGAACAATCCATTCCGCAAAAGTTTTGGTGTAATGCGGTAGACACCTCAACTTACATACTTAATAGGATCTTGATTAGACCAATCTTAGGAAAAACACCATACGAAATCTTGAAAGGTAGAAAACCTACTCTAGATTACTTTAGAGTGTTTTGAAGCAAGTGCTTCATACTAAACACAAAAGACTACCTCACCAAGTTTGACCCAAAGTCTTACGAAAGTGTTTTCCTAGGATACTCCCAAAATAGTAAAGCCTACATTGTCCTAAATATGGAAACAATGAAAGTCGAAGAATCACTCAATGTGACATTCGATGAGAGTCATCCCCCAACTAAGATATCACCCTTGGAGGATGATGACTTAGATGAGGAAGAAGCCATTATGGTCAATGGCAAGAAAACATTAGAAAATGACATTGAGGATGAAACAGTCGTAGTTGCTGAAGCTGTCAACATTAAGGAATCTAAGAACCATCCAATAGAAAATGTCATAGGAAACCTAAACCAAAGAACCATTAGGTCACAAGCACAAAACAAAAGTGATTTCTTTTGTTTTATATCTACCGTAGAACATAAGAATGTCAGTGAAGCGATAAAAGATGAAAGCTGGGCAGTTGCCATGCAAGAAAAGTTAAATCAATTGACCACAAACCAAGTTTGGGATCTAGTACAACCTCCTAGGAATCAAGCCATCATAGGAACTAAGTGGGTGTTTAGAAACAAACTCAACAAAAATGGCATCGTAACTAAGAATAAAGCCAGGTTGGTAGCACAAGGCTACAACCAACAAGAAGGAATAGATTACGATGAAACTTATGCACCCGTAGCTAGATTAGAGTCTGTTAGGATACTCCTTGCCTATGCTTGCGCTTTAGACTTTAAACTATACCAAATGGTCGTGAAAAGTGCATTCCTAAATGGTTATGTCAACGAGGAGGTATACGTTGCACAACCTCCGGGATTCGTTGATTTCGAAAACCTGAATCATGTTTATAAACTCAAGAAAGCACTCTATGGTCTCAAATAAGCTCCCAAAGCTTGGTACGATAGACTAAAAGCAATCTTGCTTAAACATGAATATACCATGGGAATGGTTGATGACACACTTTTCACGAAGAAACGAAATTCACATCTCATCATTGTTCAAATATATGTCGACGACATTATATTCGGCTCAACTTGTCCAGAACTGTGCGATGATTTTTCAAAGATCATGCGTGACGAGTTTGAGATGAGCATGATGGGCGAATTAAATTTCTTCCTTGGTCTACAAATAATACAAATGGAAGATGGTATCTTCTTTAATCAATCTAAGTATATTGAAGAGATGCTTAAGAAATTTAGTTTAGAAGAGTCTAAGCCTATGAAAACTCCCATGTCCACAGAAACGAAACTCACGAAAGATGAAGAAGGTGAGTCTGTGGATAGCACTAAGTATAGGGGTATGATAGGTAGTTTATTATACCTAACGACAAGTAGGCCCGATATCATGTTTAGTGTCTGCCTTTGTGCTCGCTTCCAAGAGGATCCCAAAACCTCTCACCTTGAAGCGGTTAAGCCTATCTTCCGATACATTAAAGGCACTATACACTTGGGATTGTTCTATCCCAAGGGGACCGGTGTAGAAACTATTGTCTATGCCGACTCTGATCATGCGAAAGATTATGTGGATCGAAAAATTACGAGTGGTGTTTGTACCTTCATGGGTTTTTGTCTAACTTCTTGGTTCTCCAAGAAATAAACGGCTCTTACTATCTCCATGACCGAAGCCGAATACGTAAGCGCCGGAAAGACATGTAAACAAGCACTATGGATCTAACAAGCTCTAATAGACAACAACATCCATCTCGACGACATCCCTATTATGTGCGATAACAATGGTCCAATTGACTTGAGCAAAAACCCCGTTCAACACTCTCGTACTAAACACATAGAAATTCGTCACCACTTCCTTCGCGATAACGTCCAAAAAAGAAACATTTCTATGGAGAAAGTTCCCTCTCAAGACAATATCGCTGACATCTTGACCAAACCTCTCAAACGAGAATCCTTCAACTATCTTTGTCTAGGTTTAGGAATGATGGAACATATCCCGTAAATCTTATGACTATCTAAATATTTCATTGGAAATATTAAAGTCATCCCCCGTATTCCTCTAATGACTACTTACGTATTTAATTGGAAATATTAAAGTCATCTCCTCTCATCTAGTCTCGTTCATTTCGTAAAAAGAATTTATTAGGTATAAATTCTTTCCTCGTGTCAAAAAGTCTCACTAAATAAGCGAGATCTATTCGTCAAAAATCAAAATGGGACAACATTTCGTCCTAGCAGGCCACGGCACCACTAAATATAGTGGTACCGTGGATCTGATACAGCCCGTATTTCAGTCTTCTTTTCCCTCACTATTCACTTTTAAACTTTCCCAATTTCTGCCATTGTTGTCAAAACCGAGCCTCACAACCCAAAACTCAATTACACCCTTTCAAAATCAAATTCGAGACATTAATTTTCAAGATTATCAACTACTACTACTTTGTCAACATAAATTGTAAGTCATTTGACTCTAATTTTCTTTAATATTGAGTCTAGGGTTTGTTCATACATAAAAATTGAATTGGGGCTTTTCAATTTTAATTGAGTCTTTATGAAATTAAGACCAGGATTAGACAATGTATAACAATCTATTGTTCCCTATACACACTTAGAAGTAACTACAAAGTTAATCTAATTGTGTTTATGACTGAGATTAATGTAATGATTAATTATAACAAATAAGTAAAACGTAAATATAAAAACAGTAGTTTTTCAACGTTTAAATTCTTATTAGAAATCAATCAAAAGAATCCATTACCCAAGTGTTTGCGGAATGAACACTTGGGATCGAATAGACAAGGTATGGTGTGTTCTCCTCTCTAAACTCAAGCTATGCTTTGAGTGGCAACAATAATGACCCACTGAGCTATCTCAGGGACTTGGTTACTCTTTGGAGGAGAAAAGTGGTTTTGTGAAAGTCTAAGCTTTTTAATGCACAAAACTTAACCCACTTTTCTCCTATCTGTTCCTATTTATACACAAGTATAAAAGATCACCTATGATTAAAAAATACAAAAAGAATAACCTAGCGTGTCTGACAACTACAACAGTATTTGTCATTTCCAAGAACCAATAGGAAAGGCTAAAAGTCTTTCCGAGTGTCAGGTCTGACACTTCTTGACTTTAAGCCGTTTTAGGGAAGGTTTGTTTCTGGCCCGATAAGACTTCTCCTTATCTTCTCAAACTCTTCCCGCCTAATCCTGCCTTTATTTCAGACTTCTGATTCTTCAGTCTTCAATCACTTATTGTTGTTGAGGAGACTGGGGGTTCAGTGAGTTCTTGTCAAATACTCACTGAACCCATTACCATCTTCTTTGGCTTAAGTGACACTTAGGGAGTTCCACCTCACTGAATGGTGAATCTTTCTTCTTAGACTCGTCCAAACCATCTTGAAGGTAACTTACTGAGTGACTGTTCACTCAGTGACTTAAGAGTGTTTAAGGTTGATTAACACTTGGCTAATTTGTGTCCAAATCCTGTTTTCAGGATCTTGAGTACCGACGGACCCAACAATCTCCCCCTATTTGGATATAAATTATGCCTAAGTGTTTTGATCAGTTATGAGTGAGCAAATGGGCTTCTTCTCATATTGAATATACTAGAAAGCAATGAAAGGATACTGATATAATAAAAACATGGGCCATCATTTTATTAATATCATTACAAAGTCCTAACATCTAACATAATACTCAGGGTTCTTGTACTCCGCCTTCCAAGATACCCAAGAGTTCCAGTTTAGCTTTCTTCGACACTAACACCTCTTTGTCAGGTCGCTCATTCATCACCCTATCCAACAGCTTGACAAACTCTTCATTTTCAGGACCCTTCACTTGAAGTGCCAATAGCTTGTATGCTAGGAGAGTTGTCGTTTCCACAAGGTTTATGTCACTGACTTGCTGGAAGGCCGGTTGGTCAAATTCATCGACAAAGAAGATAGCATACTCAGGCTCCTTGATGACCAGGTTGGGAACAAACTTGACTCCTTGAGGAGGAATCCTGTCGCAATGAAGAGCTGCTATGAATCGTTCAGGCTCCTGACCCACAGCTTTTCTTTTCCTCCCGGTCTTCTGAGTAGGCTCAGGGATTGACAGTCCCTGAGAAGCAAGCGCCTTCTCATGATCTATTCCTAAACTCTTTGCTACCTTTTCCAGTTCTTCGTATTTGGAGTTCAGGGTTTTTAGAAGACTTGGAACGATCTTGCCTTGTTTCTTCCTCAGGATGGGCATCATCATGTCCCATTTCCTTAGCCCATAGTCTGAGAACTTGAAAGGCTTGTTCACCTCAGACTTTATTGGTCCCCTGTGAACCGTTACGCTTATAGGCTTGGTCAGGTGAATGATCATATCAGTGATGGTGCCTTCTCCCTTGGTCTTTGTCATGTGCCACATATACCTCTCATAGGTTTTCTTCCTCCTTTCTTCTCTAAGCTTGGCCTGCTGATTGTGTTCCTGAATGAGGTCCGCTTAAAGCTTGTGGAATTCTTCCCCCTTGATGACCTTGTCAGCCTCCTTGATTACCTCCTTGGCAACCTCAACAATTATAGGTCTGTTGAGTTGCTCAGCTTTTTCTTTGGCCCTTCTTATGTCCTGTTCATGCAAGACTACGACCACTTCCGCTGGAGTTCCAAAGAACTTCCTTCCACCATCCAATTCAACCATTAATGGTACATCAGGGTCTAGACACCTTTCAGTTGATGCCGGAACCAATTGCAGTTGAGGAGGATCTTCAGTCACCATGATTCCCTTACCTTTGTTAGTGGGAGGGGGTTGACTGGTGGATGTCTCAGGTACTTCTGTTGCTACTGCTTCAGGTTGAACAGGGATTGTAGCAACAACAAGTGCAGAAGATGAAGGTTGAGGAGTAGGATCATCAAGTTTCTCCCCCTCAACAGATGTGGGAACTTCAGTGTATGCATCTGTTGACTGAGGAGGTGGGGTAACCGGAGAGGCCTGAAGAATTGATAGGATATTGGAGACCATCTTCTTTATGTCAGTGGTCTCATTCTTCAGTGTGGACATTTCTTCAGCCATTGTAGCCTGAGTATCAGCGAGTTTAGTTACCTTAGTAGTGTAATGGGTGATCAGCTCATTATGTTTGTTGGAGAGCTGATCAAAGGCTGAGGATAGGTTGGTAAGGCACTCATTGGAATCAGTGACTGACTGTTGAATAGAATCTTGCTGAGACCTTATGGTTTTAAGATCCACCCCTGGAAGAAGCTTTAGAAGCTCAGCAATGTTGGTGGAGGTGGTCTTCTGAGTATCCATGTACTCTTTTAGCTTTGTGATTAGGGTTGGGTCATCTATTATTTTCTCCTGAATGGAATCAAGAGTCTTCAGGATATTGGTGAGCTGTTTGTCCTGTTCAGTACCCATACAATCAAGAGATTCCCTCAGGTCACCGAGTTGTTTATCAGTGAGTTTGGCGACCTGAAGCACTTTACCCTGAAATTCTTCAACAGTAGCCCTGAAGTCAGCATAGTTGGCTGCTGCTTCAGTATGCTATTCCCATTATTCTTCAGTAAGCTCATAAAAGAGAGCATGGTTGGCTTTGTGGAGAAACATTACCAGCTGCCTTTCAGTGAGTGGAAGAATATTATCGTACTTCTGCAACCACTGAGGAGTAGCGGGAGCAGATTGAGTGCCTGATGATGATGTTGATAGTGTTAGACTGTGGGTTTGTTGATCCTTAGGAGGAGGAGATGATTGTTGTTGCTCAGGGTGCTGAGGATAGTTATATGTTTCCGTCTCCATTTCCTCCCCAGCACCAAAAATGTCTTCATCGCCAAAGTCGACCATTTCCTCCTCTGACCCATCATCCAGCAGTCTTTCAAGATCTTCCAGAGTAGGAACCTTATGGGAACACGGCTCCCCCTCAAAAGAGGGCTCACCTTGGTTGTGGCCAGGTTCTGACCCCTCCAGAAGAACTGAGTGGGTTTTCTCAGCCTGGTCCGTAGGGTCAGTTCTCGAGAGACTGGATTCGCCATGAGGGGGTTTTGGTTCAGTATCAGTGGGTGGTCGTATGCCCCCTAAATCTTTGTCCCCATGAGTGCCTTCAAGGACTGGTGGGTGTTCTCCAGTACTATCATGAGGCAATGAGATGTTGAGGTCCCCCTTCTCAGCAGGGTTGTACTACCCTGATGAGGATTTAGAGACCGTTCCTCCCTGAGACTCTGGTTGTGATATACCAAAGCCGTAAGCGGGATGTGAATGGGTGTGGGTCCCCTTCTCAGTAGAGTAGTGCTGCTCTACCGAGGGTATAGGACCCTATACTCCCTCAGGCAAAGGTTGTGATTGACTAATGCCTTCATCGAGATGTGAAAGCGTAAAGGTTCCAGACCCCGCTGACTTGTGTATGTCAGTAGAGCCATGAGGAAAGGTTTTGCTCGAGGACACTGAGGATGATTTCTCAGTACCATCCATTGGCGTTTGTTTTAAGGTCAAGAGGGTCTCAGGAGTGGGTGTCTCAGAGGTCTTGGCCGTTGTTTGCCTTTCTTTAGGCTCGGAGGCAGAAGTCTCAAGGGCGAGTGGTTTGGGTTTAATCACCTTCTTGGACCCTGCCTTCTTCTTCTTCTTCTCCTTTTTTGTAGGAGAAGGTATTGGTGAGACAACATTTGCCCCCTGAATAACTATTAGCATGTAGTTGGTCAGGGGGACTGGTTGTACCTCGGTAAGGTCTCGTGAATAGTTGGCTTTGTGTAATACGTCAGGTTAGATCCCTCAACGTTTGGCCTAACATATTCAGAGCCTAATAAGTCCTGAAGCACACAGGAAATGAACCTAGGGTAAGACATGTGTCTTTTCCTAGATTTACCTGATAGCTTGGCTACGAGGTCTCGGAAAATTATTCCTCCGATGTCTATCTTTCTACCCTCAAGGAGGCTGAACACCATCAATTGTTGTGATGCATTCAATTGCTCCGTAGAGGATTTATTGCCTCCAAGGACCTAAATGAAAAAAGTCATCAGGATCCTCCAGAAAGCAGGAAACAATGTTTTTATTATTGGTGCTTTGGCCAACAAGGTTCCTGGGGCCACTTCAGGTTGTTTGGAGGGTTTTGGTTTGGTGCTTGAGGAAGCTGACTTGGGTTCTTTCAACTTAGATTGAGAAGGCTTCTCAGAAGATTCAATCTTCTTACTCAGCTTCCTGACAAGCTCAGCAAACTGATCAATTTTTTAATCAGGGCGTTTTGTTTTTACTTCAGAAGGGACTGAAGTTGATGAGTCATCAGTATGAACTGAGACTTCAGGGGTTTGCCTTTTCAGGATGATTTTTCCCTATCATGGCTTTTCCTTTGGAGAATGCTGAGAGTAGACCAATGGGGTGAGGTCTGAGCTTGGTGCAGCTCCCTGAAGGACTTTTAGAAGTGGGAGTGGTGTAAATGATTCTGATTCAGACTCATTGACTGACTCAGTACTACTGGGTTGGTCAGTGAGTCCAAGCATGTTGTTCAGAGCCTGACTTTCAGGAAGCAAGATTTTCCCAGTCTCAAAGTTTGGTAACTTACTGACTGGGTTGTCCCTGACAATCCAGTCATTTGACTTGGGTTCCATTTCCTGCTCAAAAGATATGCCAGCTGGAATAAAAGCCTTTTCTCTGTGACTTTCACTGGGGGGTTCAGTGAGTTGGTCTATTCCTATAACTTTCTTGTTTTCACTAGGAATTAGGCTCACAGTTTCATAGACTTTGGGGTTCTTTTTAGTCCAGCCATTAATGACAGCCTTTTCTTTGTTAAGTTCATTTTGAAGAGCTTGATTTAGTTTCAAAATCTCTGTGTTTTGAATTTGTAGTGTAACAGTTTCTAACTTGGCTTGTTTTAATACAAGCAACTCATCTCTACACTTATTTAATTCTAACACAAGATTGTCACTTGCTAAAATTTTCAGCTTCATGTCTTGGGGCAACAGCCGAATAGCTACCACCCTTTTTATCGACGAGCTGGGGCACATTAATATCAGCCATAATTGGATCTTGGTTTTAAAAACCTTGAGCACTCTTAGTTTTTTTGAAAAGATTTTATAAACCAGAGGCTCTGATACCACTTGTTGTTCCCTATACACACTTAGAAGTAACTACAAAGTTAATCTAATTGTGTTTATGACTGAGATTAACGTAATGATTAATTATAACAAATAAGTAAAACGTAAATATAAAAACACAAGTTTTACAGCGTTTAAATTCTTATTATAAATCAATCAAAAGAATCTATTACCCAAGTGTTTGCGGAATGAACACTTGGGATCGAATAGACAATGTATGGTGTGTTCTCCTCTCTAAACTCAAGCTATGCTTTGAGTGGCAACAATAATGACCCACTGAGCTATCTCAGGGACTTGGTTACTCTTTGGAGGAGAAAAGTGGTTTTGTGAAAGTCTAAGCTTTTTAATGCACAAAACTTAACCCACCTTTCTCCTATCTGTTCCTATTTATACACAAGTATAAAAGAGCACCTATGATTAAAAAATAGAAAAAGAATTACCTAGCATGTCTGACAACTACAACAATATTTGTCATTTCCAAGAACCAATAGGAAAGGCTAAAAATCTTTCTGAGTGTTAGGTCTGACACTTCTTGACTTTAAGCCGTTTCAGGGAAGGTTTTTTTCTGGCCCAATAAGACTTCTCCTTATCTTCTCAAACTCTTCCCGCCTAATCCCGCCTTTATTTCAGACTTCTGATTCTTCAGTCTAGGTCTTCAATCTTCAGTCTTCAATCATTTATTGTTGTTGAGGAGACTGGGGGTTCAATGAGTTCTTGTCAAATACTCACTGAACCCATTACATTCTTCTTTGGCTTAAGTGACACTCAGGGAGTTCCGCCTCACTGAATGGTGAATCTTTCTTCTTAGACTCGTCCTAAGCATCTTGAAGGTAACTCAATGAGTGACTGTTCACTCAGTGACTTGAGAGTGTGATCGGTTGAGATCAAGTCATATTTTCCCTAGGAAACACAAGTGAAGTATGTGTAACCCGGTTCGTTATCCCCGATGAAGGATGAATGGAATTTGTGAGATCGGGTTTGTGAATCGTGTTTGAAATATGAAAATGGAGAGATTTTGGATTTTGATTAAATTTCCTAAAATTACGGGAAGCATAAATAGGATAAGGGGAACTTAAACATATAAAAATGCAAAGGAAACAAATGAAGAAATTAAAAATGGAAAATACGAAACTAAAAACGTACGCGACGAATTTTTAAAAAACGTAATTAAAAAGTGATTTTCTAAATTTTAAGTCCCAAAAATGTAAAATAATTTTTCTTAAATTCTAAATATTAAAAGAAAATTTTAGAAAGAAAAAATTTTTTTTTTTGACTTTTTATTTATTTTTTATGAATTAAAAACTACAATAAAAGATTTAAATGATTTAAAAATAATAAAAGTGATGGGAAAAATCTAAAAAATTTCTAGTAAATTTAAAATTAAGTTCTAAGTCTAGAAAAAATAAATTCAAAACTTATCTAAACCCAGATAAGCAGTAACAGCCAATAAGCAGTTTGCAAATAAGCTTAAATTAAGCAAATCAGTGCCAAAAATCCTCAAAAACTCAGGAATAGTACCATGGACTTATTCAAGCATAATTCAACTCAAAAAGTCCAAATAAGCTCAGGCAATAAGCCAATAAGCTGCTGCACAGATTACTATTTATGACAGATTCAAGTGACTGATTGACCTACTTTAAGCCTTCCTATAAGCTTAGAAAAAGCTAATTGGGGGAATCCAGAAGCTAATTAAAAAAGCTTATATGACAGACTACTTATAAACCCAAAATGCCCAAATGTAAAGTTCAATTGCTTATCTTAATAAGCCCTAGATCAGATGGCTAAAGAACACAAAAACTGATGCAATTACTGAACAGATTAAGTGGGGCTACTTGCAGACAGAAATAAGCTAGTGAATAAGCTCTAAATTAGAATCCAAGCATAGAACCTAAAAGCTGGTATTGTAAGCTACTTAGAAAGCCAAAAAACAAACCTTAAGCTTAAGTGACTGAGCAGATATAAGCTTGTGAGAGTGAGCTTATGGGACAATTATTGTCTGGTGCAGGGCAACAGCAGCCCACAAGGGCTTATTTTAAGCTAAGGTAAATGGTCTAATAAGCTAAGACTAATCATAAAAATCATGAAAAAGCAAAGTTCAATAGCCTAACAACTAAAGAAATTAAGCAATAAACTAACTCAAGCATGATTTACTAACTACCTTAGACTCTACTGAGCACCTATCTAAAGAAATTAAGCAGTCAAATAAGCTGAGAGCTTATTGACTGTTTTTGGCTTTTTTCAAATTTCTAAGGCAAAACAGATATAGATTACTCAAATGTACTGATTATACTTAACTTAACAACTTAAGGAACAAATAAGCATAAAAAAAAACAGATAAGCAGTAAATAAGCACTAGTACAGTAGTTTGAATTCGTTGACTAAAATGGAAAAACTTCAATTATCATAAATATTAAACTACAAGACTGAAAAGAAAAATTACAATAAAGAAAGA
Source organism: Artemisia tridentata subsp. tridentata (assembly GCA_021014915.2). Taxonomy (NCBI): domain Eukaryota; kingdom Viridiplantae; phylum Streptophyta; class Magnoliopsida; order Asterales; family Asteraceae; genus Artemisia; species Artemisia tridentata. The sequence continues at coordinate 188,296,935 of CP139507.1, forward strand.
CAAGTACCTTAAATAAAAAGCTAAAAATAAACCTGCCTTTCAAGGCTTACAAGTGACTGACTATTTATACTAAGTTCTAAAACTAGGGGTCTTCAACACTTTGTGCTAGTTTTATGAGATAAAACATCAACAAAACAACTCTTGTGCTTCTTTGAACAAATCCCAGCCGTTGGATTAATGTTGGAATGATCACAGCTCTAGATATCAATTTGGCGCCCAAAAGGAGTGGTGGATTGCCAGCTTGGCAATGGTATCTCGTGAAGTAGTTTTGGCTTGGAGTGGGGTGGAGTGTGAAGGGTGGAGTGTGGCAGAGGATATGGTAGGTGTTGTAGGTAATGATGGTGGGAGATGGTCTGGGTTTTTGTGTTGGCGGGAAAGGTGAGGAATGGGGTTGACTGGTTTTTTTTATCTAAAAAGGGGTACGGGTTGGGTTTGTTGGAGGATAGGGTTTATTATTTGTTTTGGTTTAGGGATAAAAAGGTTAATTTAGGATTAGAATTTGTTAAAGTTTAAGGACCAATTTTGTCATTTCTGAAAATCCAGGGACTAAGGCTGCCAAAGACTGAAAATAATTTCCAAGCTCAATCCAATACTAAACCCCGGGTTTGACTTTGACTCCGTCTTCACATGATCAAATGCACCAATATAGTCGAGTCGATCTAAAAATTTCCGTTTTCGCTCCGTTTTCAGTCTTTTGTACCTGAAACACATAAAAACACAAAACCAAGGATATCCGCAATATATTTGGGTGTTTTTGGTCATTTTTGTGTCAAATATGGGTGTAAAATGATGAGTATTTACACACTCATCAGAGTGTTTAAGGTTGATTAACACTTGGCTAATATGTGTCCAAATCCTATTTTCAGGACGCTTGGGTACTAAAGGATCCAACACAATCATGATTCCCTCAACATAGGATTTGCATAAACCCGCTTAAATCACATATTTTGGTCCAAACTTTGTTTTTATAATTAGATTAAGTATGACTAAGAGGAATCATGTCTAGAATACTTGAAATTGGATTAGGAGTCATAAACGCTCAAATTCTTCAAACTTAAAACTCTTGGCGCCAAAACATTGAAGTCGCCAAACACCCCAATTCCACTACTTTCGAAAATTTTCACGAAACTAGGATCATGAAACATTTTTCGTGCATTGTTGATACAAACTAAAAACGTTTTCTCAAACATACATGATCTCACGAATATTGATCGAACTACATAACAACTATGTATTTTTTGACATATTCGTTCGAGAAAAAGTGAAGTTAGGAGCGTTTTTGTAATCTCATTATTTTTAGTTTTAGAGTCGAGATTACTGCATCTCCACATGGTTTGCATATAGGCACACACTAGGCACGTATCTTCAAAACAACTATTCTCAATTTTAATTTTTTTTAATAAATTTTTCATAGGTAATAAGATGTATCACATGTTTTAATAAATTTTTCATAGTTGCGGGAGGCATGTTTGATCCTAAATACAAAAATTACATACTTTAGTTAAAATTTAACGAAAGTTTAGATATGATGTTCTAGTGTGTGCCTACATGGGGACAATGTGGAGGTGCGATTATCTCGACTCCTTTTAATGCATGAAAATTTCATTAAGTAAATTTTATAACAAAAATGAGAGATAACCCAAACGCTCCTAATTCAATGTAGCTTCGATTGAATGTACCCGAAAATACATATTAGTTATGTATTCCCTTTAGCATTCAAGAGACATTATGGAAATGATTTTTAAAACATAACGTTTTTATTTGTATGAATAATGTGCGAAACCGTTTTTCCTAATAGTGAGAAGATTTTTATAAAAATTTCTCATGGGGTTTTTAGTGAATTATGGTAATGTCCTACAAGATGCAATTCCTAACTATGGAAAGCATGATTTGTTATGTAATTCAGTGAATATGCTTCATGATTAATCAAAAATATGCATAATCCCCAAGTTTTGGTTTTGTGCAAGAAATATAAATCCTAGACTCAGATCAGGAATGTAAATAGAGTTGGGATACTTACAATGTGAGTTAGAACACAAATTTGTTGAAGAAGATGACCTAGGTTCTGCTATGGATCGAGTTTTAGTTGCTTGTGTGTTTTTGGGGAATGTGAGAAGGAGTAAAGGACTGCCTGTTTAATATATTAAAAAAACTGACCCGGGAATCCATGGATAGGGCGGAACCAAAAACTGGGATCCGCCCTTGTTGTCGAAGGGTTCCGCGGGTACAGATTTTTGGTTTTTGGTTTTTATCGTGTTTGGTTAATCTAAGGTTCAAGATAAGGTTTTAACTACACATTAGGTTCCATTAATCCTAAACCAAGTCTAAGAAGGTTAAAGGGTTCTCTCTTAAGAGGTTTTGTGAGGATATCGGCAATGTTGTCTTCTGAGGATACTTTCTCAATCGAGATGTATCCTTTTTGAACATTGTCGCATAGAAAGTGATGACGAATCTCTTTGTGTTTAGTTCTAACATGTTGAACTGGATTCTTGCTAAGGTCGATAGCTCCTTTGTTGTCGCAGAAAATGGGGACGTCGTTGAGTTGAATCCCATAGTCGACGAGAGCTTGTTTCATCCAAAGTGCCTGTTGACATGCTTTTCCTGCAGACACGTACTCGGCTTCGGTTGTTGAGATTGCTAGAGCCGTTTGTTTCTTTGAGACCCATGCGGTAAGATAATGTCCAATAAAAGTACAAATACCACTTGTACTCTTTCTATCGACATAGTCACCAGCATGGTCTGAGTCGGCATACACTATGGTTTCAATTCCCGTTTCTTTGGGATACCATAATCCTAAGTGTGTAGTACCTTTAATGTATCTAAAAATCCATTTTACGGCTTCAAGATGGGATGTTTTAGGATCTTCTTGAAATAGACAAACAATAAACATAATGTCGGGTCTACTGGCCGTGAGATAGAGTAGACTACCAATCATACCTCTATATTTAGTGCTATCTACGGATTCACCTTCGTCATCCTTGGTGAGTTTAGTTTCTGAAGACATAGGAGTTTTCATAGGTTTGGAATCTTCAAGACCAAATTTCTTAAGCATATCTTTGATGTACTTAGATTGGTTGAAGAATATCCCATCTTCTAATTGTTTAATTTGGAGTCCTAAGAAAAAATTCTGTTCTCCCATCATACTCATTTCAAACTCGTCATGCATGATTTTAGAGAAATCGTCGCATAACTCTTGACAAGTTGATCCGAATATGATGTCATCCACATATATTTGAACTATGATAATATGTTATCCCTTTTTCTTAGTGAAAAGAGTGTTGTCTACTAGTCCCATGGTATACTTATGTTCAACTAGGAAAGTCTTAAGTCGATCATACCATGCTTTTAGTGCTTGCTTAAGTCCGTATAAAGCTTTTTTAAGTTTGTAGACACGATTTGGTTTTTCAAAGTCGGCAAAGCCGGGAGGTTGTGCGACATACACTTCCTCATTAATAAAACCATTAAGAAATGCACTTTTAGCGTCCATTTGGAAAAGTTTAAAGTCATGTGCACATGCATATGTAAGTAGTATGCTAATTGACTCAAGCCTAGCAACCGGTGCAAAAGTTTCGTCGTAGTCTATACCTTCTTGTTGATTGTAGCCTTGAGCTACTAGCCTAGCTTTGTTTCTAGACACTACACCATTTTCATCCATTTTATTTCTAAAAACCCATTTTGTTCCAATTATTGTTTGACATTTAGGTTGAGGGACCAATGTCCAAACATCATTTCTAACAAATTGGTTTAATTCTTCTTGCATTGCTACAACCCAAGATTCATCTTTTATGGCCTCTATTTTTGGGCTCAATTGTTGAAAAGAAACAAAAGAAATTACTTTGATTTTGAACTTTTGATCTTAAGGTTCTTTCATTAATTTCTCATATGACATTATCTAATGGATGACTTCTAGATTCTTTGATGTTGACTATTTCCTTATTTAAAGGTTCATCTTCCTTACCATTATCTAGATTTTCTTGATTTTCAACCATTTGACTTTCAACTAAGTCATCATCTACCAAAGGTGATGTCTTAGAGGGAGATGAATTTTCGTCAAATGTTACGTTCAACGATTCCTCGACTCTCAAGGTTTCTTTTTTCAAAACGATATATGCTTTACTGTTTTGTGAGTATCCAAGGAACACACCTTCATAAGACTTTTTGTCAAACTTGTTAAGATAATCCTTAGTGTTTAAAATGAAGCACTTGCTTCCAAAAACTCTAAAATATCCTAGTATATACTTTTTGCCTCTATAAAGCTCATACGGTGTTTTATTCAAAAATGTTCTAATTAAAACTCTATTTAAGATATAGGTGGATGTGTCAACGACGTTACACCAAAACTTTTGTGGTATATTTTGTTCATTTAACATTGTTCTACTCATTTCCTGAAGTGTTCTATTTTTACATTCTACTACATCGTTAGATTGAGAAGTACGCGGAGCTGAAAAATTATGTGTTATGCCATTAGCATCACAAAAAGCTCCAAATTGAGTTTCGTTATCAAATTCACGACCGTGGTCAGTTCTAATTGACACAATGCTATTTCCTATTTGATTTTGAATTTTCTTACTTAGAATTTCAAATTTATCAAATGCTTCATTTTTAGTTTTCAAAAATTTAGTCCAAGTATATCTTGAATAATCATCCACTATGACCAAAGTGTAGAAATTTCCTCCATAACTTTGTATAGCGGATGGACCAAATAAATCCATAGGCAATAGTTCTAAACACCTAGATGTGGACACCATATTTTTAGCCTTATGGCTATTATGAACTTGTTTCTCAATTTTGCAAGCATCACAAAAGTGTTGGTCGTATTTCAACTTGGGTAGGTTCCTAACTAGTTCCTTAGATGATAGAGATTGGATTAGTCTCATATTGGCGTGACCTAGGCGTCTATGCCAAAGAGTTGAGTTGTCGTCTAGAGAGGTAAGACAAAGTTTGTCTTTAGATGTTTTATCTAATTTCATAACGTATACGTTATTTTTCAAAACACTTTTACCTGCGGTTTTACCGTCTTTAAGTATTTTACTTCCGTTTTCACTGAAAATGACGTCATACTTTTTACGGCATAGTTGACTAATACTAAGCAAGTTAAAACCTAAGTTATCTACAAGAGCAACATCATCAATAGAGAGAGAGTCATGAGAGATTGTACATTTTCCGACGATTTTTCTTTTAAGCTTGCTACCAAACGTAACATTACCTCCGTCGTATGGTTGGCAGTGTAACACCCTTGTTTTTGATATTCGCAGCGGAAATATAAGTTGGGTGTTACTTCAAGTATCGTAGTCATGATAATAGAAAACGACTCGAAAAGAGACGTTTTAAATTAAATTGTTATCATTCATTATTTAAATCAGAGTACATAATATAGGTCCCAGAGGGAAGTTCGGAAATACGTTATAGAGTTACATTATTCATTGGAATGATAACAAAATGGACACTCTTTTTATAAGAAGAAAGTCCACAGCCACTCCGTGCCAAAGTCATACTTCTAGTTAGCTGAGATAAAACATTCTAAAAAGTCAACACAAAGGTTGAGTGAATCCATAGCGTTTAAAGTTATAATCAGTTTGAACACAAGCTAAATAAAAAGAAATTAGTTATATCACAGTTCGGTATATTGCACTAAGCCTCATGACACGCAATGCGTTGACAGTTTCCAGTCTTACTAACATATTAAAATGAAAGTAGTTTGCCCCCGAGTGGGAGTTTGCCAAAAACTCTTCATAGATTTCAAATATAATGCATTTGTCTAACCGGCTACCACAAAGATATCAATCCGACTAGTACAAATGGGTCGTCAGGCCAATAGATCTATTCACTATATTCGCGCTCACCGAGCAGGTGACTAATGACGCATGATATGAGGGACTTTTTAAATATAAATAGGCAACAGTTAACTTAGGCAATAACAATCAGGAAAAATACTTGTGTTCGGTTTAGTAGCATGAATCTCCCCACAAGTTTGGAAAACGTATAAAGAAAAGTGGGACTATGAACTCACCTTGACAGTATGAATGGAAAACAAAGTTTAAACAGAGTTGATAAAGGTCTCCGGCACGCAACCTGGGTTGGTATGTCAAGTTTCAGTAATCGTTTCTGAATATATATATATATATATATATATAAGTTATATATATATATATATATATAATCGTATATATTCTGAATATATATATATATATATATATATAAGTTTTATTATTCGTTTCGTAACGTTTTTGGTTGTCGATTTGAGACAACATGATGTCTCTTCAAAAGTTGGATAAGATTTATCTTATCTTGTATTTTATGTTTTTGTTCCGTTCGTTCGTTAATTATTTCCCGTTCGTTTGTTATCGAGATAAACGTAGTTTAGTTTTTATTAGTTTTTATTATAAATATATTTAGAATATATTAATTATATATAAAATTACGTTTTCTACCCTATAGTTTCTCATATTGACAGTTTATACCCCTGAACTTTCATAAAATGACAATTTTTACCCCTCAACTTTTATAAGTTTGCAACTTTTACCCCTCAACTATGGTCAAATGACAGTTTCTACCCTATAGTTTTGAAATTGACACTTTTTACCCCTGAGTTTTAAGTTGATAGCCACTTAGGTCCTAGTTATATATCTATTTAGAGTTTTGGCAAAAATTACCCTTGAGACTCCTAGGTCGTTACACCCGACGTCCTTATTTTATTCAAATGCGTTATAAGTTACGGGAAAAAGCGAGACTTTTTACGACACTTTTATACACTTTGTTTTCAACTTATTAAGGGCTTATTTACAGCTTATGGGCTGGTCATTCGAGCTTATGAAGCTCAAAATAATTATTTAAGGGTGCGTTTGAATCGCATAAATGGGACAGAAAAGAAAAGCGAATAACTTTGTGAATACTTAATCTTTTTACGACGTTCTTTTTCCTAAAATTAATTAGCTAGGTGGTCTTTAAGTTTGCAAATTTTTAGAATTTTTAAAGTTCGTTTGGTGGTCGAATTTGTGGTCAAAAGGTTGGGGTCTGGGCGAGTTTTGCGACAGGAAGAAAAAGAAGAAAAATGAATCGGGTTTTTGGTTTTTAAGCTTATGGACTAATAAAATTAGGGTGTGTTTGGTCTTGCTCGACAAAGGAAAAGAAAAAGAAAAATCAAGTTTTTGGCCTAGTTTCTTATTAGGGTATATTTAGTGATATTTTAAGAGTGCTCTAAAGTATATAATTGAAATGAAAAGAGTAAGATCACTTACTTGTATTTATATTCGACTAAGGGAGTATATATGGCGTATGGACTTGGAATTTGTATGCTAATGGCTCCCTTCTCTCTAAGCTTTCTAGGATCCTCTCTTAGGCTTGTATAAGGCTGTTTTGATCAGTAGCAAGTGAGTGTGTGGGCTGTTGGGGTTGTGTTCAAATAAGGTTGGGAGAAAATGGGATATTGTGGTCGATATTTATAGAAAGAGGGAGCTAGGGTTTCTATGGTGTTCTAGGGTTTCTTATGAGGTAAGAAAGGGGACAAGAAGATGTGTTTTAACCCTTTGGATGCCACATGGAAGGAGGGGGAGGGAAGGATGATGTGGCATTTCCCCCTCCATGTATGGTTCCTACCATTTTTGACTCGGGTTACTTTCTAGAGACATGGAGATGTGGAGAGTTTTGAGGCCTTAGAAGATAACATGTGATGTATAGGTTGCTTGGAGTTTTGAAAAAGAAAGGGTTTAGTTTGATGTTGGTTGGATTCGAACTAAGGAGCAAGTATAGGGTCGAATGGAGCTTTAATGGGTGGTACATTAGGTTATGTCGAGTGGTACATTAGGGTTAAGGATGTAGTTAGTTTCTAGGGTTTGGTTTAAGTAGATTATTAGTTGGAAATAAATTTTTAGAGTTTATATATATTTAGTTATGTATATCGAATTACTTAGAATGGAAAAAAAAATAATGTTGTGCTTTATGGAGTGGTACTATAAGCTTAGTAGAGTTGTACTAAGGTTTAGAAAATAGGAAAAATATATTTTTAATGTTTCCTTAAGTTATATAAATTTTATGTAATTTTTATTAAGTTTTAAAATATATAAATGAGATTTTAAGGTTTTATGCATTGAAGGGTTGTACATTGGGTTTAAGGGCTTGTACTAATATTTAGTAAGTCTAATAAATTTATTTAAAAAAAATTAGTGAATGAATTTGTTGTACAATATGCTTTAAAATAAATATTTTGAAGGTTAATATAGTATTTTTATTAATATTTTGGTTTTATGCTTAAATGACTTTTACTTTGGTTTAAAGGACTTGTACATATATATTTTATAAAAATCATGTATACATTATTTAGGGTTTGTGATTTTATTACATAAAATCATAGTTTTGTGAAATTAGGGTTTGTATCGGGAGTTATAGTGGAATTAGGGTTTCTGTGTTTTAGTGACTTGTACATTACTCAAATAAGTTGTATTTTAGTATTTTTAGGGTTTTGTTATTCATATATGTTGTTATAATAATTTAGGGTTTCTTGGTAACTTTATTTATTAAGAAATGTTTAGTTTAAACGTATGTTAACGAATTAACGTAAAGTGGCAGATGAGGTATCGTAAAGTTTTATACTGAAAATGTTTATATGAATAAACATTAAATAAGTTAGGGTTGGGTTGCGTGTGAGTACGTTTATCGAGGATGTGAGCTACGTCACATTAGATAATAGTTATGATCAGATAATTAAAAAAAAAATTATACGTAGAAAAAGGATAAGTACTCTTTATTAGAATATAATATAGTTTATTATGTAGTGGAATTCTTACAGTGGTTACAGTATCCCCCCGTTGAAAGGAATCTCGTCCCGAGATTCAGTCTACGTTGGTCGGTGAGTTAAGAAAAAGATGTGGGTACTTTGCCCGGATTTGATCTTCTCGTTCCCAGGTAAATTCTGGTCCTCTCTTGGAGTTCCATCTAACTTTAACGATGAGAACACGGCTTCGCTTTAGCTGTTTGATTTCTCTGTCCATGATTTCCACAGGTTCTTCCACAAAATTAAGCTTGTCATTGAGACGAAGCTCTTTCATGGGAATCACAAGTGTTTCATCTGATAGACATTTCTTCACATTAGAGACGTGGAAGATATGATGTATTTTAATGAGCTCTACAGGAAGTTCTAATCTGTTGGCTACCGGACCGATTCTCTCCAGAATCTTAAATGGCCCTATGTATCTGGGATTCAACTTTCCCCGCTTTCCGAATCTGACCATGCCTTTCCATGGTGACACTTTTAACATTACTCTATCTCCAACTTCAAACTCCATAGGCTTCCGTCTTACATCTGCGTAGCTCTTTTGCCTATCTCGGGCAGCTTGCTAATGTTGTCGGATTTGTACTATTTTATCGGTGGTTTCTTTAATTATCTCTGGTCCAGTAAGTTGGGATTCTCCGACTTCCGCCCAGCAAACAAGTGACCGGCACTTTCGTCCATAAAGTGCTTCAAACGGTGCTGCTTTGATACTTGCATGGTAACTATTGTTGTATGAGAATTCTGCCAAAGGAAAATGTCTATCCCATCCTTTACCAAAATCTATTGCACATGCTCTGAGCATATCTTCCAATGTTTGAATAGTTCTTTCGCTCTGTCCGTCGGTCTGTGGATGATAAGCCGTGCTCATATCTAAATTAGTACCCAAGGCTTTTTGAAGCTTTTCCCAAAATCGAGACGTGTACGATCCGAAATAATGGAAATTGGTACTCCATGTTGTGATACTATCTCCTTCAGATATAGTTGAGCTAAATCTACTACTTCATTAGTCTCTTTGATTGGAAAAAAGTGAGCTGATTTCGTAAGACGACCAACTATGACCCAAATAGTGTCATACCCGCTTGACGTCCTAGGTAATTTGGTGATGAAATCCATAGTTATCCTTTCCCATTTCCATTCAGGAATCTCTGGTTGTGTCAATAAGCCAGAGGGCCTTTAATGTTCAGCTTTAACTCGTGCACATGTCAAACATTTACTGACATAGTCAGCTATGTCAGCTTTCATGTTTGGCCACTAGTAAAGCTTTTTGAGATCCTGGTACATCTTTTCAGATCCTGGGTGGATAGAATACTTGGACTTATGTGATTCATGCATAATCACATTTCTTAAGTCACCAAAGAGCGGTAACGAGCTCCGGTTCCTTATGCAACGAGTCCTATCAGGACGGAGTTCAAATGCCTTGTCCATACCCCTTAAATTTTCAGCCTGAATATTTTCTTCCTTCACTGCTTCATCTTGTGCATTGAGAATTTGGGATGGCAAGTCCAAATTAATGGTCATGACTAAGGATCTGACTCAAAGTCGCTTAATTCGTTCCTTCCTGCTTAAAGCATCTGCTACAACATTTGCTTTTCCAGGGTGGTAACGAATTTCACAGTCATAGTCACTTAGCAACTCTAACCATCGGCGTTGCCTCATGTTTAATTCTTTTTGGTCGACAATATGTTGAAGGCTCTTGTGATCTGTGAATACGACGCACTTCGTACCGTACAGATAATGTCTCTAGATTTTAAGAGCAAATACAACTGCTCCTAGCTCAAGATCATGAGTCGTATAATTCTCCTCATGAGGCTTGAGTTGTCGGGAGGCATAAGCAATAACTTTATTTCTTTGCATCAACACCGCGCCTAGACCTTGGTGTGACGCGTCGCAGTAAACAATGAAATCATCACTTCCTTCTGGTAAAGCTAGAATTGGAGCTTCGCAAAGCTTTTGCTTTAACAGCTGGAAAGCTTTTTCTTGATCTTCTCCCCAAACGTACTTCTTGTTCTTCTGAGTCAATTCCGTTAGAGATTTGGAAATCTTCAAAAATCGCTCAATGAATCTCCGATAATAGACAGCAAGTCCTGAAAATTGTCGCACCTCCGTGGGAGTTGTAGGTGTCGGCCAATTTTTGACTGCTTCTATTTTGGAAGGATCCACGTGAATACCATGGCGATCAATCACGTGTCCAAGAAATTGCACAGTGTGAATCTAGAAATCACACTTTGAAAATTTGGCGTACAGCTGCTCTTTCTTGAGCAATTCCAAAATAATCTTTAAATGCTCCGCATGTTCTTCTTCGCTCCGAGAATAGATAAGAATATCATCAACGAACACAATCACGAATTTGTCCAAATAAGGTTTGCACACACGATTCATGAGATCCGTGAACACAGCCGGTGCATTAGTTAACCCAAATGGCATTACTTGAAATTCGTAGTGACCGTGTCTCATTCGGAAAGCTGTTTTAGGAATATCTTCTTCCCTAACAAGCAGCTGATGATAACCGGATCTTAAGTCGATTTTCGAGTAAACACTTGATCCTTGCAGTTGGTCGAACAAATCATCGATCCTTGGTAATAAATATCGATTCTTCATTGTAAGTTTATTCAACTCCCGGTAATCGATACACATCCTAAGAGATTTGTCCTTCTTTTTTACGAATAGGACAGGTGCTCCCCAAGGCGATGAGCTTGGTCGAATAAAACCTTTATCCAATAACTCTTGCAGTTGATTGGATAGTTCTTGCATCTCCGATGGCGCTAAACGATAGGGTGCTCGTGCTACTAGCGCTGCTCCCGACACTAAGTCAATCTGAAATTCTATCTGACGAACAGGTGGTAGTCCAGGTAATTCTTCAGGAAAAACTTCCAGAAAATCTCGTACTATAGGCACATCTTCCAGTCGTTTTTCATCCATCTTTTTCTCAGTTACATGAGCTAAAAACGCTTGACATCCTCTGTTGATGTACTTCATGGTTTTGATGCAGGATATTATGCTTATTCTGGTCTTGCTTCGATTACCCCGAATAATCAAAGTCTCGCCCTCAAAAGGGATGTGAACCACTTTCTCGTCGCATAAAATCTTTGCATGGTATTTGGATAGCCAATCCATACCAACGATTATGTCGAAGTTTCCGAGTTCGATGGGCATGAGGTCAATGTCGAAAGATTGATTTAATAGGGTTAAAGTGCAACCTCGGATTATAGAGTTAGTGCCTACTAATTTTCCATTAGCTAGTTCGATTTCGTGTGCGTTGTTTAAGGTAGTGGGGGTAAATTTAAGTAAAGTAGCGAAGGTAAGAGATATAAAGCTTTTATTGGCTCCGGTATCAAATAATACTCTAGCTAGATGTTGATTGAGAGGAAACATACCCGTAATCACGTCCGGGTTCTGCTGCACATTACCATCTCCTAACACATATGCTCGTCTGCGGGCACCATTGTTCGTGTTAGCATTCAGCTTCGGATACTGGTTCCTATAATGCCCCTTCTCACCACATCCGTGGTAAGTCACGATCACCGGCTGCAGATTCGCTCCAGTTGCCTTACAGTCTTTGGTCTGATGTCCGACCTTCTGACACTTTACGCACTTAATAGTGCATGGACCATAGTGGTGCAACAAGCATCGATTGCATGACGGCTTCATTCTGACATAACCACTCTTCTCAGCAGGAGTGGCAGCATAGGCTTTGGCAGTTTCCTGCCGACGGTTCTGTTGGTGATGGTATTGGTTACGGTTTTGGAGGTAATCGTTTTGATTATGGCGGTTATTGTTGTGGTAGTTGTGGTTGTTGAGACGGTTGTCGTAGTGATGGGTATTTCTTCTATCATCAAACTTTCATTTGTGATCACTATTTTCCTGAGTATAATTGCGCTTGATTTCCCGATCCATCAGCTTCTTGGCTATGGATATCGCTTCTTCGAGCGACTGAGGCTTTGAAGCAGTAACATTCCCCTCGACGCTTCGAGGCAATCCTTCAGTATATTTCTCCAACGTCTTCTCCAGATCAGGCACAATAGTGGGACATAGGAGAGCAAGCTCCTGAAACCTTCTATTATATGCCTTGAGATCCATTCCTTTCACCACTAGCTGGTGAAATTCATCTTCCAACCTTTTGATTTCGGTACGGGGACAATACTTTTTCAGCATTTTATTTTTAAGATCATCCCAAGTGAGTTGATGAGTTGCTTCTACACCCATGGTTTGGGAAGTAGCAGACCACCAAGACGGGGCATCATCTAATAAAGTCCCTGTAGCAAAAGCAACTTTGCAGTCATCGGTACACCCGCTCCTGACAAAGACTACTTCCGTACGTTCAAACCAACGAGCTAATTCAGTAGCTCCTTCTGTTCCCTTAAAGAAAGTTGGTTGGCAGTTTATGAAGTCTTTATAAGTGCACTTGCGAGCATTTGCTGGTTCGCTTTCTCCATTGGGTCTACTAGTGCTTCCAGTACGAGCGAATTCTGCTGCTTGAGTCTCAAGTGCCGTAGCAACACTGTCTGCAACAAGTTTTCGGATAGCAGCTTAGGACATGGCTGGTTATGGGGATTTGCAAGACATATTTCTATTAATACCACAAGAAAACACATGTTTAGATATTTCATAGGGTCACAGCATGTCCAAATATCGTACATGTATATAAAATGATCGGCACTGGTCCATATCCATTTATATCATACACAACAAAACATCTTAACCACATATAGTCATAAATAACTTGCTAATTTGTTATATATAACAAAATACAATCGTCGCATTTATGCCACATATCCCTTGGCTAAGTACAAAAGCTGTCTGATATAAACTAGTGCTACGTCTATACAATAGATCCCAAAACTGAGACATAGTACAAAAGATAATATATAATGATCTGATCTACTGACTACCAGAAGTTCTCCTAAGTCGACTCTCGAGTTCGACTATCATACTAACGAGAACCTGCATGTACTCCTGGTACTGAGTCTGCATCTCTGTCACTGTCGTCTCCAGAACTGCAATCCGGTTCTCAGTTGTTGCCAATTCTTCATTTCTCTTGATCATTTCTTCTATTAACTTCAACTCGTTGTCGTAAATAAAAGTTATTTCCCGTCTGACCTGCTCGTAACGTTTCTCGGACTCCTCACGATTCTCATCTATCTTCTGTTGTATAGTTTCTTGACCCGTCATCAGATCCTCTTATATTCGATACCCTCAATACGTTCTAATGGTAATTCATCCAAATGACCCAAAGCAGTCTCAATCTGCTCTTCTTGCCGCTCTAGTCGCGTCAGGAGAGTGGAGACGGTCGGCTGTCGTTCTTGGGCTGCTCATGAACTTTCTCCCACCTCAAATACTCGTGGCGGAGTAGAGATGTCGGGAGTAGGTGATCGGGGTAGAGCACTATACCGGGCGATGATGGCTCTGACCTCATCACTAAGTTCAAACGGGACGGATGGAGGAGTGAAGCTGGTAGATGATGGGAATGAAGGCGAGGATGTAGGGACAGGTGGCACATAAGTGGGTAGCATATAAGGATGTGGTAGTAATGATGATGACGTAGGCACAGGAATAGTTCTTATTCTTGCCGTTCTTCGGACTCTCTCTGAAGAAACTAGGGGTATCTCCGTAACCGAAGGAGAATCTGGCTAGGATGGCTCTTCGTCTGCAAAGGTACGAACCCTCTCTCTGGCCTGCAGGTATGGATCATCAGGAAACGGTGCGACATCAGGCATCAAAGTATCCTCAGATGGCTCTTCGGAAGGATCTGACTCGGTATCTTGCCCAAATGTTGCAGAGATCTCAGGCACCACGGAAACGTCTTCTGATAAATTTGACTCTGTCGCTTGTCTAGGTACGGTCGTGATGTCCGGTACAGTCGCGATATTTTCAATATCCGAGTCCGACATAAGAGTGATAGAATGAGGAGGGGAAGTCATAGCTTTGTAACCACCCGGTAATTATGAATATTCCACTATGTAACTAAATAATTAACAATAAATCATGTATAAATAACGTTTCAATAGCATCGTGGCACGGAGGACTTTGGTTTAGTTTGTGAAAATTGGTTATAGTTTAGGTTTAAACCTTGTTCTCTATAACCATGAGCTCTGATACCAATCTGTAACACTCCCGTTTTCGATATTATCAGCGGAAATATAAGTTGGGTGTTACTTCAAGTATTCTAGTCATGATAATAGAAAACGACGCGAAAAGAGACGTTTTAAATAAAATTGTTATCATTCATTATTTAAATCAGAGTACATAATATAAGTCCCAGAGGGAAGTTCGGAAATACGTTATAGAGTTACATTATTCATTTGAATGATAACAAAATGGACACTCTTTTTATAAGAAGAAAGTCCACAGCCACTTCGTGCCAAAGTCATACTTCTAGTTACCTGAGATAAAACATGCTAAAAAGTCAACACAAAGGTTGAGTGAATCCATAGCGTTTAAAGTTATAATCAGTTTGAACACAAGCTAAATAAAAAGAAATTAGTTATATCACAGTTCGGTATATTGCACTAAACCTCATGACACGCAATGCGTTGACAGTTTCCAGCCTTACTAACATATTAAAATGAAAGTAGTTTGCCCCCGAGTGGGAGTTTGCCAAAAACTCTTCATAGATTTCAAATATAATGCATTTGTCTAACCGGCTACCACAAAGATATCCATCCGACTAGTACAAATGGGTCGTCAGGCCAATAGATCTATTCACTATATTCGCGCTCACCCAGCAGGTGACTAATGGCGCATGATATGAGGGACTTTTTAAATATAAATAGGCAACAGTTAACTTAGGCAATAACAATCAGAAAAAATACTTGTGTTCGGTTTAGTAGCATGAATCTCCCCACAAGTTTGGAAAACGTATAAAGAAAAGTGGGACTATGAACTCACCTTGACAGTCTGAATGGAAAACAAAGTTTAAACAGAGTTGATAAACGTCTCTGGCACGCAACCTGGGTTGGTATGTCAAGTTTCAGTAATCGTTTCCGAATATATATATATATATATATATATATATATATATATATATATATATATATATATATATATATATATATATATATATATATATATATATATATATATATATATATATATATATATATATATATATATATATATATAAGTTTTATTATTCGTTTCGTAACGTTTTTGGTTGTCAATTTGAGACAACATGATGTCTCTTCAAAAGTTGGATAAGATTTATCTTATCTTGTATTTTATGTTTTTGTTCCGTTCGTTCGTTAATTATTTCCCGTTCGTTTGTTATCGAGATAAACGTAGTTTAGTTTTTATTAATTTTTATTATAAATATATTTAGAATATATTAATTATATATAAAATTACGTTTTCTACCCTATAGTTTCTCATATTGACAGTTTATACCCCTGAACTTTCATAAAATGACAATTTTTACCCTTTAACTTTTATAAGTTGGCAACTTTTACCCCTAAACTATGGTCAAATGACAGTTTCTACCCTATAGTTTTGAAATTGACACTTTTTACCCCAGAGTTGTATGTCGACATCCACTTAGGTCCTAGTTATATATCTATTTAGAGTTTTGGCAAAAATTACCCTTGAGACTCCTAGGTCGTTACACCCGACGTCCTTATTTTATTAAAATGCATTATAAGTTACGGGAAAAAGCGAGACTTTTTACGACTCTTTTATACACTTTGTTTTCAACTTATTAAGGGCTTATTTACAGCTTATGGGCTGGTCATTCGAGCTTATGAAACTCAAAATAATTATTTAAGGGTGCGTTTGAATCGCAGAAATGGGACAGAAAAGAAAAGCGAATAACTTTGTGAATACTTAATCTTTTTACAACGTTCTTTTTCCTAAAATTAGTTAGCTAGGTGGTCTTTAAGTTTGAAAATTTTCAGAATTTTTAAAGTTCGTTTGGTGGTCGAATTTGTGGTCCAAAGGTAGGGGTCTGGGCGAGTTTTGCGACAGGAAGAAAAAGAAGAAAAATGAATCGGGTTTTTGGTTTTTAAGCTTATGGACTAATATTTTTAGCATGTTTACAGTATAATTAACATATTTAAAAAATCTTAACATTTTTTAAGGTTGCTTGGTTTGAAAAATAAAATTAGGGTGTGTTTGGTCTTGCTCGACAAAGGAAAAGAAAAAGAAAAAATCAAGTTTTTGGCCTAGTTTCTTATTAGGGTATATTTAGTGATATTTTAAGAGTGCTCTAAAGTATATAATTGAAATGAAAAGAGTAAGATCACTTACTTGTATTTATATTCGACTAAGGCAGTATATATGGCGTACGGACTTGGAATTTGTATGCTAATGGCTCCCTTCCCTCTAAGCTTTCTAGGATCCTCTCTTAGGCTTGTATAAGGCTGTTTTGATCAGTAGCAAGTGAGTGTGTGGGCTGTTAGGGTTGTGTTCGAATAAGGTTGGGAGAAAATGGGATATTGTGGTCGATATTTATAGAAAGGGGGAGCTAGGGTTTCTATGGTGTTCTAGGGTTTCTTATGAGGTAAGAAAGGGGACAAGAAGATGTGTTTTAACCCTTTGGACGCCACATGGAAGGAGGGGGAGGGAAGGATGATGTGGCATTTCCCCCTCCATGTATGGTTCCTACCATTTTTAACTAGGGTTACTTTCTAGAGACATGGAGATGTGGAGAGTTTTGAGGCCTTAGAAAATAACATGTGATGTATAGGTTGCTTGGAGTTTTGAAAAAGAAAGGGTTTAGTTTGATGTTGGTTGGATTCGAACTAAGGAGCAAGTATAGGGTCGAATGGAGCTTTAATGGGTGGTTGATCCGTCCGAAACTATCTATCTTTTATTTCTCTATCACACAAGTCAACCACTTGTGAATGGTCAACCGTGATAAATGATAAAATATAAACAGCCTCAGAACGAATACTCGTGTGTAGTGTGAACCAGGCAAGTGATCACCTGGGTCGTTTCCCAACGAGGTGTGAATGGAAAACTGTGAAAAGCTTTGGATTAGAGTGATTTGATGAATCAAATATTTGATTTTGCTTTTTGATTAATTCTAAATAACAATTTAAAACAGATATGCATAATAAAATTAAACGCGAATTATACTAAACTAAAACGCGTAACAGAAAATCTAAAACGGGACAAAAACTGAAATTTATAAAATTTATGAAATTTTAAAACTTAAAAATGTAAAATTACTTAAAACTTATTTAAAAACTTAAATTATATTTTTTTATACTTTTTATTTAATTATTATTAATTATTATTTTTTAATTATTAATTAAACTAATTTAAATTATAAAAAATACTAAATGAACAAAGAAAATTCTAAAACTTTTTCTAAAAATATTATAAGATGAGAAAAAGCTAAGAAAATTATAAAAATGAAAATTACTTAATTAAAATTTAAAAAGATAAATTCTATTAAATAGAAGCTATCACTTTATTTCTATTTTTGGTTTTTCTTAAGGTCTAAAAATATATTTATATTTTTCCTAGATTACAAATAATAAAAGAAAATTATGAAAATTGGATTTATATTTTTCTGATTATTTTTCTATTTATTATGATTTAAATACTATTTTAAACTAATTAAAAAGATTAAAAATATTAAAACTATTCAGAAAATTATGAAAATTTATGAGTAAATCTAAAATAATATTAGAAAGATAAGAAAAATAAAAGTGGAAGCTGGCTAAGCCTAAAAAGCAGATTTGGGCTAATAAGCAGTTAACTAATAAGCCCAAAATAAGCTAATAAGCAGGAAAATTGACCAAATGATCAGGACAAGGTTAATATGCTATAATCTGCTTAAAACAACTTAATAATACAAATAAGCTATAGGGAAATAAGCTGATAAGCAAGATGGTCAGCTGTGACTTATGCAGAAATTGTAGAAAAGTTGCAGACTTGCAGACTAATATTAAGCAGTTTAATAAGCTGACAAGGAAAACCTAATGGGGGCAAAAGTAAGCTTATACTATGATCTATCTAAAAACATGAAAAGCCCATCAGAATCTTTCCAATTGAGGTCCAATTGAGTGCTAGATCAGCAATCAAAAACACATAGTCTGCTGTGTATGCAGACTTTGTGCAGAAAGGCACAAATCAAAGCAATCCAATTCAGCCTTCTGTCACTACACTAAATAGATCAAATGGTCTCAGTTGAGCCAAGAAAAAGGGTCAGAATAAGCTTGTGCTTGCTGAGGGCTTATTTGAGCTTTTCACAGCTCAAAATTTTCACAGCAAACACAAATATGGTTTTTTTTATAGAAATGACTTATTAAAACCTACAAACAGCTTATAATGATCAAAATAAGCTAGAACAAACTTAATCCAATGGTCAATGAACAGTAACAATGGGTTTTGCCCTTGAAACTGCCCTAAACCAAACACTCCTTTCCAGGGACTGTTTGGGTATTTTCCAAAGAAACAGGCTGTTATTAACTATAGTTCTGATTCTAATGTTGTTAATAAGTTAAGTAAACTATAAAAAGTGACTTATGACTAAAAATTAAGCAGATTAATAAGCTAATGCCTTATTGGCTATTTTTGACTTTTTATATGATTTTTAAGTAATATAAAGAAAAAGCTATAAACTACTGATAAGGTAGATCAAATACACCTAGAAACTAATAAAAAGCACAAAACAATAACAATAAGCTGATAATAAGCAGTTATACAGTAAAATGCAAAAATAAACAAAAAAATGAGAAAAAGCTTACAACTGATGGAAGCAAAGAAACATGAACCAAGGACCAAAAACCCTTCCTAGCTTGTTGTCAACAAGCTAGGAACCAGAAAAGCCATCCAGTTTGGCTTATAACCCCAAGAAACAACTTATTACACCTCCCAGTTGACTTTTGTTGACTTTTACTCAAATCTTGCATAGAACTGAATTAATCTAATATAAGCTTATCAAAAAGCTATGGAAAGCTTATGTGAGCTTATAGAAAGGGTATGTATGGCTTTTGATTGGTTCTTAGTGACTGAACATTTAAATTCGAATTAACAAAGAACATGGAAATTTGAAATTCATTAACCTTTGGAATAATTACAATACAGAAGTGAAATATTACTTGAAACAAACTTACATTACAACTGAAAACCTTAATTTAAATTGAAATAACATTTAAGCTACTTTCTATACTAATTTTGGTCCTAATCTACTGACAAGCTTTTCTCTGTGCTTCTTTTTCTTTTATAGCAATCCCAATAGTTTCCTTGATTAATTCCGAACACATCCCCACCATTTAATTACTTTGAATTGATCTCAATCGTTCATTGGCATTTTTGGCGGGAAAGGTATCATGTGGGATTTTTGGCTTTTTCCTGAGTCATGTGGGCAAGTAGGTTTTAGCAAAGAGATAAGGAGGGGGAAACGTGTATAAGTGAGAAAGGTTGGCCAGCTGGGGGTGGTATTGCAGAGGTGAGGTGTGACTGGTTTGTTGGCGGGGTGAGTGGGAAAGAGACGGGTCAAACAAGGTTTGACCCTGGGATATTTAGCAAAAAGGATGGGCCGGGTTATGTGGGATTGGATTTGGGCTTGGCTGGGTTTATTTAAGGGTTGGGTTTATTTAATTTTGGGTTTAGGGGTAATAGTGGGATCCGGTTTGGTTTAGTAAATAAATCACAAGGACCAATTTTGTAATTTCTGGATTATTGAGGGGTTGAAATTGTAAATTCCCAAAAGTAATCACAAGGACCATTATTGTCAAGTTAATTAAACCAAAGGACCTATTTTGCATTTATTACAATTTAAACACCCGAGGATCATTTATGTAATTTTCCAAAGTTTGAGGGGTGAAATTGTAATTTCCCAAAAGTTATCAAAAAAGGTTCCAAATTGTCATTCATGAATAGTACAAGGGTATATTTTGTCAAATTTCCATTTTTAAATACCCAGGGACTAATTTTGCCAATTTTGTAACTTGAGGGGTAAAAGTTGCCATTTTGTGTAAACTTTTATCCAGGGATCATTTGTGAACATTTTTGGTTTCCCAAGGACTTAAGTTGACTTTTTGCTCATTTTAAACATTCAGGGACTAGATCTGCCAATTTGTGAAACTCTAGGGACTGAAAGTGACAATTGTGTAAACTTTGTTCGTTTTTCATCTGTTTTCAATCTTTTTGTTCCTGAGTCATATAAAAACACATTTTATGATATTTTCAGTATTATTTGGCTTTTCAAAGTGTTTTTGGCTGTTTATGTGGGTTTAAACAAGGTAAATATATGTGTATTTAGACACATATCAAATCCCCCACACTAAACTATTGCTAGTCCCTAGCAATCTTTTATGAAAATTTAATGGATTTTATCTCTTTACCAAAAGCCATTACTTCTGGAGTAGCCAAATGTTTCAGTTCAAGTAAGAACTTTGGTACACTGATAACCAAATGATTTTGAGCAAATCATCAGCTGTCAACGGTTTTGATTTGTCTTTACCAGAAGCCGTTTGCTTCTGGACTAGCCAACTCTTAGATAAATTATCAATATTATCTTTGGTGAGCTGATTACCAATCATGGATTTTCACTGCCTTAACCACAAGCCATAACCTTGCGGGCTAGCCAACTCTTCACTTATAAAGATATGGTGAGTCGAAAACCATACAATTTTCGGCAAATTGTAAGCCATAAACGGATTTGATATATCTTTACCAAGAGCCGTTTGCTCCTGGATTAGCCAATCCTTATGTGGGTTAGACATGGCGGACTGATAACCATTTATTTCGTTCTAAGTGAGAAAAAATTTTAAAATTTTGGTCAAAACGGGGAAAAAGGGCATAAAAGGGTACATAATTGATCAAATTCGCCAGAATTCCCCCCCACACTTAGAACTGAATATTGCCCTCAATATTCAAAGAACCGGTTGTTAAACCAACACTTAGAACGTGAAAGGGAAATACTAATAGCCATTATTTTATATACACACATTTTTTTTTTTTTTTTTTGAGATATATACAACATGTGGGGCATCCCCCCCACACTTAGGTGAGACATGGGTGAAAACCCATATTTTGCTACTGTTTTTATTAACCGAGTCGCTAGCTTGACTCGACCCCGAATTCATTGGTTCATGGGGAAGCAAGTGGAAGAAACCATCTCCATCGGACTTTCATTCAAGATGTTTGGATAAACACTGAAGTACTTGAAAGTTCCACTCCGATGAGATATACACAGATCCGGCTCATAAATGATAAATGAAAATGCCGGGGTCAAAAACTTTGTCCTCACTCCCGAATGAGTGAAGAACAGGAGAAGTCACCGTGTAGGTGAAGAAAAGAAAGAAAGTCATGATAAAAATCATGACTAACTCATCATCATTAGAAAGAGAATTCATGATTTCAGTATCATGATTCTCATCATTTAAGCTCAGTTGATCAAGACAATTCAAGGGTGGGAGGGATGGGATTGTGATATCAATCAAATTCTCAGTGTTGAGAATATTTCCCTCCGAGACATAAAGATTTTCTTTGTCAAGATCAAAGTAGAAGTTATCATACTCCGGAGGAGATATGATATGAGTGAGTTCACTGGAGAACTCCTCAAAGGTGAATGAATCAATATCGGGGAGAGAATTATGAGAATGAGAAGTGGTATTGCCACTAATTTTCTCTCCCATCTGATCAAAACAGAAGGCTTCCATTTCTGGAAGAGAATCATCGGAAAATATGTCACTATCCTTTATGGGGATAGGAGATGAAATGGATTTTTCTTTGAAAGCCTCAATTTTAGAAATGAGAAGATTGACAGTCAATAATGTTGCTCGAAGAGCTTCATCTTTGATTTCAGTGTCAATTTCTTCATTATTCTCTTCTTCTAAGCTGACTGGCTCAGAAGGAAATTCTTCAACATAATCGATGTCCTCACAAAATAAAGAATCATCATTACTTGAAGTATAATCATCGTCAGAATTGGAAAACATCTCAACATGATCATGTGAAATGTCTAGAAGAGGCAAATCACACATATTATCAGAGATACCCTCGGACTTACTTGGGATTGGGACAAGGATTTCAGCACTAGACTTTATGAATTCGTCCGATTCCTTTTCAGGAATAGTGCTAATATGCTCATCCCCCATAATAAGAGAGTCTTTGGGGTCCAAAGCTGGAAAGAATGATGGGATTGAAATAGACTGAGGGAGTTGAGAAATGATGCCACCCAAAGGAATAATACTCTCCTCGTCGCCCTCCTTATCAATATTGCTAGCATAAATGGCTTTCATCTGTTCGTCGTTTAGCAATTCTGCAATAGTCTTGTCTTCCTGCCTTTTCTGGACAGGTGTAATTGCAGCTGATGAATTCTCGCAAGCTCCGCACATAGAATCATCATCATCGTCATCGTAAATGAAAGTTTGACGATATTTGGAACTCATTCTAGCTGTTTGTTCTTCTTCAGCTAGAAGCTCTCCAATGGTTTTATGATGATCTTCTTGGGTATTTTTAACAGCCAAATCATTAAGTGCATCCATCATATTTTGGAGTTTTTGGGATACATTTTCAAAAGATTTTTCAAAAGGAGATGGCTGAGGTTTAATCATTTGATACTGTGGAGGCTGGTTATGACAAGAATAGACGTAATTGTTACAAGGGACCTGCTCATAGACAAGCGGGGACCTTGTTTGACAATCGGATTCATAATGTGGACCACCACAGTACTCACAACAATACAATTGCTGTGACTGATTCGGTGAATCATATGGATATTGGTCATACCCGAAATTTTGATTACATGGATCTTGTTCATAGACAGACGTATTTCCTGCTTGACAATCAAAACTTGGGTGAGGACCTCCACAATATTCACAAGGATCATTTGGCATATTTTGAAATGATGTATCATCGAAGTTTTGATAACACGGCTCTTGCCAAAATGAATCCTGAGAAGGGGTACTGAAATCGTTGTGAAAATCTGGATAATCAAGTGTGAATGGCTGATAAGTGCAAAAACATTGCTTACACTGTGAATCATCCCCCAACGGATTTTCACACATACAACAATTAAGCTGAGTGAGTGAAGATGGCTGAGGTTGTGGAGGGTGTTCGGGAAATTTGATGGAATTAATGATGCAATTAAGCTCTCTGTTACGGGCTACTTCACACCAATGACAAAATCCTTCTGGTGCATACTCTCCACACTTCTCACACTTACACTTGGAACAACGATTATTATCATCCAGCGGACCTTTACAATTACAACAGTGATAGTCTCGCGACGACATGAGAATTAAATATTAAGGAGGGTTTAAGAAGATAGAATCAAACGGATAGAGGGTAAAGGGATAAAGAATCAAAAAGGGTAAGAGGGTAAAGATGAATATTTTTGGGTTTTTGGTTTTTTCAAAATTTGATCCGTCCGAAACTATCTATCTTTTATTTCTCTATCACACAAGTCAACCACTTGTGAATGGTCAACCGTGATAAATGATAAAATATAAACAGCCTCAGAACGAATACTCGTGTGTAGTGTGAACCAGGCAAGTGATCACCTGGGTCGTTTCCCAACGAGGTGTGAATGGAAAACTGTGAAAAGCTTTGGATTAGAGTGATTGATGAATCAGATATTTGATTTTGCTTTTTGATTAATTCTAAATAACAATTTAAAACAGATATGCACAATAAAATTAAACGCGAATTATACTAAACTAAAACGCGTAACAGAAAATCTAAAACGGGACAAAAACTGAAATTTATAAAATTTATGAAATTTTAAAACTTAAAAATGTAAAATTACTTAAAACTTATTTAAAAACTTAAATTATATTTTTTTATACTTTTTATTTAATTATTATTAATTATTATTTTTTAATTATTAATTAAACTAATTTAAATTATAAAAAATACTAAATGAACAAAGAAAATTCTAAAACTTTTTCTAAAAATATTATAAGATGAGAAAAAGCTAAGAAAATTATAAAAATGAAAATTACTTAATTAAAATTTAAAAAGATAAATTCTATTAAATAGAAGCTATCACTTTATTTCTATTTTTGGTTTTTCTTAAGGTCTAAAAATATATTTATATTTTTCCTAGATTAAAAATGATAAAAGAAAATTATGAAAATTGGATTTATATTTTTCTGATTATTTTTCTATTTATTATGATTTAAATACTATTTTAAACTAATTAAAAAGATTAAAAATATTAAAACTATTCAGAAAATTATGAAAATTTATGAGTAAATCTAAAATAATATTAGAAAGATAAGAAAAATAAAAGTGGAAGCTGGCTAAGCCTAAAAAGCAGATTTGGGCTAATAAGCAGTTAACTAATAAGCCCAAAATAAGCTAATAAGCAGGAAAATTGACCAAATGATTAGGACAAGGTTAATATGCTATAATCTGCTTAAAAAAACTTAATAATACAAATAAGCTATAGGGAAATAAGCTGATAAGCAAGATGGTCAGCTGTGACTTATGCAGAAATTGTAGAAAAGTTGCAGACTTGCAGACTAATATTAAGCAGTTTAATAAGCTGACAAGGAAAACCTAATGGGGGCAAAAGTAAGCTTATACTATGATCTATCTAAAAACATGAAAAGCCCCATCAGAATCTTTCCAATTGAGGTCCAATTGAGTGCTAGATCAGCAATCAAAAACACATAGTCTGCTGTGTATGCAGACTTTGTGCAGAAAGGCACAAATCAAAGCAATCCAATTCAGCCTTCTGTCACTACACTAAATAGATCAAATGGTATCAGTTGAGCCAAGAAAAAGGGTCAGAATAAGCTTGTGCTTGCTGAGGGCTTATTTGAGCTTTTCACAGCTCAAAATTTTCACAGCAAACACAAATATGGTTTTTTTTATAGAAATGACTTATTAAAACCTACAAACAGCTTATAATGATCAAAATAAGCTAGAACAAACTTAATCCAATGGTCAATGAACAGTAACAATGGGTTTTGCCCTTGAAACTGCCCTAAACCAAACACTCCTTTCCAGGGACTGTTTGGGTATTTTCCAAAGAAACAGGCTGTTATTAACTATAGTTCTGATTCTAATGTTGTTAATAAGTTAAGTAAACTATAAAAAGTGACTTATGACTAAAAATTAAGCAGATTAATAAGCTAATGCCTTATTGGCTATTTTTGACTTTTTATATGATTTTTAAGTAATATAAAGAAAAAGCTATAAACTACTGATAAGGTAGATCAAATACACTTAGAAACTAATAAAAAGCACAAAACAATAACAATAAGCTGATAATAAGCAGTTATACAGTAAAATGCAAAAATAAACAAAAAAATGAGAAAAAGCTTACAACTGATGGAAGCAAAGAAACATGAACCAAGGACCAAAAACCCTTCCTAGCTTGTTGTCAACAAGCTAGGAACCAGAAAAGCCATCCAGTTTGGCTTATAACCCCAAGAAACAACTTATTACACCTCCCAGTTGACTTTTGTTGACTTTTACTCAAATCTTGCATAGAACTGAATTAATCTAATATAAGCTTATCAAAAAGCTATGGAAAGCTTATGTGAGCTTATAGAAAGGGTATGTATGGCTTTTGATTGGTTCTTAGTGACTGAACATTTAAATTCGAATTAACAAAGAACATGGAAATTTGAAATTCATTAACCTTTGGAATAATTACAATACAGAAGTGAAATATTACTTGAAACAAACTTACATTACAACTGAAAACCTTAATTTAAATTGAAATAACATTTAAGCTACTTTCTATACTAATTTTGGTCCTAATCTACTGACAAGCTTTTCTCTGTGCTTCTTTTTCTTTTATAGCAATCCCAATAGTTTCCTTGATTAATTCCGAACACATCCCCACCATTTAATTACTTTGAATTGATCTCAATCGTTCATTGGCATTTTTGGCGGGAAAGGTATCATGTGGGATTTTTGGCTTTTTCCTGAGTCATGTGGGCAAGTGGGTTTTAGCAAAGAGATAAGGAGGGGGAAACGTGTATAAGTGAGAAAGGTTGGCCAGCTGGGGGTGGTATTGCAGAGGTGAGGTGTGACTGGTTTGTTGGCGGGGTGAGTGGGAAAAAGACGGGTCAAACAAGGTTTGACCCTGGGATATTTAGCAAAAAGGATGGGCCGGGTTATGTGGGATTGGATTTGGGCTTGGCTGGGTTTATTTAAGGGTTGGGTTTATTTAATTTTGGGTTTAGGGGTAATAGTGGGATCCGGTTTGGTTTAGTAAATAAATCACAAGGACCAATTTTGTAATTTCTGGATTATTGAGGGGTTGAAATTGTAAATTCCCAAAAGTAATCACAAGGACCATTATTGTCAAGTTAATTAAACCAAAGGACCTATTTTGCATTTATTACAATTTAAAACACCCGAGGATCATTTATGTAATTTTCCAAAGTTTGAGGGGTGAAATTGTAATTTCCCAAAAGTTATCAAAAAAGGTTCCAAATTGTCATTCATGAATAGTACAAGGGTATATTTTGTCAAATTTCCATTTTTAAATACCCAGGGACTAATTTTGCCAATTTTGTAACTTGAGGGGTAAAAGTTGCCATTTTGTGTAAACTTTTATCCAGGGATCATTTGTGAACATTTTTGGTTTCCCAAGGACTTAAGTTGACTTTTTGCTCATTTTAAACATTCAGGGACTAGATCTGCCAATTTGTGAAACTCCAGGGACTGAAAGTGACAATTGTGTAAACTTTGTTCGTTTTTCATCTGTTTTCAATCTTTTTGTTCCTGAGTCATATAAAAACACATTTTATGATATTTTCAGTATTATTTGGCTTTTCAAAGTGTTTTTGGCTGTTTATGTGGGTTTAAACAAGGTAAATATATGTTTATTTAGACACATATCAGTGGTACATTAGGGTTAAGGATGTAGTTAGTTTCTAGGGTTTGGTTTAAGTAGATTATTAGTTGGAAATAAATTTTTAGAGTTTATATATATTTAGTTATGTATATCGAATTACTTAGAATGGAAAAGAAAATAATGTTGTGCTTTATGGAGTGGTACTAAGGTTTAGAAAATAGGAAAAATATATTTTTAATGTTTCCATAAGTTATATAAATTTTATGTAATTTTTATTAAGTTTTAAAATATATAAATGAGATTTTAAGGTTTTATGCATTGAAGGGTTGTACATTGGGTTTAAGGGCTTGTACTAATATTTAGTAAGTCTAATAAATTTATTTAAAAAAAAATTAGTGCATGAATTTGTTGTACAATATGCTTTAAAATAAATATTTTCAAGGTTAATATAGTATTTTTATTAATATTTAGGTTTTATGCTTAAATGACTTGTACTTTGGTTTAAAGGACTTGTACATATATATTTTATAAAAATCATATATACATTATTTAGGGTTTGTGATTTTATTACATAAAATCATAGTTTTGTGAAATTAGGGTTTGTATTGGGAGTTATAGTGGAATTAGGGTTTTTGTGTTTTAGTGACTTACATTACTCAAATAAGTTGTATTTTAGTATTTTTAGGGTTTTGTTATTCATATATGTTGTTATAATAATTTAGGGTTTCTTGGTAACTTTATTTATTAAGAAATGTTTAGTTTAAACGTATGTTAACGAATTAACGTAAAGTGTCAGATGAGGTATCGTAAAGTTTTATACTGAAAATGTTTATATGAATAAACATTAAATAAGTTAAGGTTGGGTTGCGTGTGAGTACGTTTATCGAGGATGTGAGTTACGTCACATTAGATAATAGTTATTATCAGATAATAATAATAATAAAAAAAAATATACGTAGAAAAAGGATAAGTACTCTTTATTAGAATATAATATAGTTTATTATGTAGTGGAATTCTTACAGTGGTTACAGGTAGGTTGAGAAAAGGCTTTTGTTTCTCGTCATGTGCCTTGAACACCCGCTGTCCTTAATCCACTCGTCTGGTTCCAATCCAACTTTCTAGCATACCTAAGTTAAAGAAAAACTCTAACATTTGGTCCCCAATATCTCATGGGTCCATTTGGGTTAAACATCCCATCTACTTAATTCATGTAAGGAAATGGTGGATATGGGTTCCATGGCATGTAGTTGGGACTTTGATAGTTCCTAGGAATGTTTGGGTTCCAACTATTTTGATAATGATGTTATGTGTTGTAGTTAAGTTTTGGAAATGGGCGTTTGAGAATATTAGTCCTAGGTCTTTGTTGAACAATTTTGGTTCTAAAATCATTTTTAGTTTGTCCTATTCCTATAGTAACAGCTGGTTTTTGTTTGTTAATAGTTGAACTAGAACTAGGTTTCCTTGTGACTTTAACAAACTCAGTACAAGCCGAAGTGCAAACTTTCTGTTTAGCAACAGTACCCGCGGATCCCTTCTCCACTACTGGCGGAACCAACGATTTGGTTCCGTCGGATCCGTGGGTCTCTAAAACTGTTGGAACAATTTCTTATACTTTTACGGCTAGTTTCTTAAAACTACTTACGTCTCCTAATTTCATAAAACCTAGTCCAGTTTTATCATGAGGTAGTTTTTGAATTTTCATTATCTCATCTGCTAAACTAATATTTTTATCAAACCTTTTAAACTTAGAGTTTTGTTTAATAAGTGTATCCTGTGTGTCCTTAAGCTTTTCTAATTCTAGTTTAAGCTCTTCACATGAAACACATGCTTCGTTAACAGCTTTACCTTTTTCTAATCTTTTAACTTTTTCCTTTAATTCATAAACTTCGTTTTCTAGAAATTCCTTTTTGGTTTTCAAAAACTTATTTTTGTTTGTGATTTTAAGACTAAGTTCACAGAGATTGTTATATTCCTTTTGCAAGGTATCATCATCAATAGAAGAATATGACGAGTCAGAATGTACCTCTTCTGAGTCATGAGCCATGAGAGCAACTTCGTCGTTCTTAGGCTCGTCGTCATTACCTTCACTGTCACTCCAAGCCCCACTAACAAAAGCACTTTGAGTCTTGTTCTTGGGCGGCTTAGGACACTCTCCTATTAGATGACTAGTATCTCCGCACCTAAAGCACTTTCTTTCTCCTTTACCTTTCTTATCATCACGGTCTTTCCGGAAGGATTTCTTTTCTTCTCGAGGTTGTCTTACGAACTTCCCCCGTCTCCTAAATAACTTCTTGAAATCTCTTATGGCCATGGCATACTTTTCATCTTCGGTACCTGAACTAGACTCTTCATCATCACTTGAATCTACCCTAGCTTTTAAGGCAATGGACTTGATCTTTTCCTTTTTGCCTTTGACTATCTCTAAATCCTTTTCCATCACCATCTCATGAACTTTGAGATTTCCTATAAGCTCGTCAAGTGACATGCTTGAAAGATCCTTGGATTCTTCAATCGCCGTCACCTTTGCTCTCCACTTCGGATGAAGTGCTCTAAGAAATTTCCTGACAAAGTTCTTACTAGAAAAAGAATCGTCAAGTGCTTTAAGAGAAGTAATAATAGTATTAAACCTAGCAAATGCACTCTCAATGGTCTCATCTTCAGGGATACCAAATTGTTCATATTGTTGAACAAGAAGATCAATTTTGTTATCCTTTACTTGTGAGTTCCCTTGATAAGTGATAATTAAAGATTACCAAATATCTTTAGCGGTTTTACACATAAATACTCTTTCATATTCTTTCCTAGGTAAAGCATTATAAAGCATCATTTTAGCTTCATTATTTTTGGCTATCAACTTCTTTTGCTCATCACTGTGACGAGTAAGAGAAGTATCCTAATCTCGACCACTTGATATATCTTTTATTATGGCCTTATGGTCACCTTCTATAATAATGTACCATAGATTTATATCCTTTGACTTCACATAAGTTTCAAAGCAGTTTTTCCAATATATAAAACTATTTGGTTCAAATAGTGGTGGTCTTTGCATAGATTGCCCTTCTTTGAAGTTTTTAAAATCCATTGATCGTTTCAAGTTTTAAAATACAATATATTTTGAAATTCTTGAGTAACGTAGCTCTGATGCCAATTGTGGAAAACTAGAAGGGGGTTGACTAGTTTTATAGTTTTAAAATTCTTTTGCTTTGAATATTTAACGTGATTTCAAAGTTATGCAAACAATAAGCAATATATAACAAGTAAATAGAGAAAGAAACAATCAAACCACAACACGGATGTTTATAGTGGTTCGGTCTACAAGGACTCTCTTCCTTGCCCTACTCCACTCCTCGAGCCTCTAACTCGAGAGTTTTTCTTCAATAAGAAACAAGCTCCCTTCTCGGCGGAGAAAGCCTTTATACACGTCGCTTACACTTTTTCCGGTACAAAGCTAGATACCAAGTTCTTTTACAAGGGCACAACCACTCCCGACACTCTATGTATTTTAAGGACTAAAATACTAACCGGACTCTATTGAGGTATATGAATGATTGGTACAACAATGATGTGTGACAAACTACTAATTCACACAGTGATTATTCTAACAAGTCTTGCAACGCTTAGTTGAAGCTTGTGATGCTTTGATCTCTTTGCTACAAAAGAATGATCACTAAGAATGTAATATGAAATATGAATGGGTTAGTAATGAATGAAAAAATGAATGAATGAATGTTGTTTATGCTAAAAGTGATAAGAAAACATGAATGAGCAGCTTGCTATTTATAGGCAAACTGATCAAACATGCCGCGGATTTGGCGGATCCAAAATAAGGGATCTGTCCCTTATAGACTTTGGTTCCGCCAGACCCTGACAGCAAATCTTCCAAAATCTTTCCAAATCTTGCAAAGATATTACCATATCTAATTCTTTGTGTGAAGATCTAACCATGATATTCTCAAGATCTTCACGATATCTAAAGATCTCAATATGATGTTTGCTATGATGTCATTGTACAATTTCCATTTTAAGAAATAAAATGTAATATGTAAATGTAAAATGTATGTAACATGTATGAACTAGTGATCATGTATGTAGCATGTTATGAGTTTTAAAAGGTTATAACTATATATATAAAAGACTTAACTTATATTTATGCTTTGCTAAAGATAAAATTTATAATTGTCATTAACAAAATATAGCAAAGATCGTAAAATATAAATAACGTTTTTAGACGATATTTGTATTAACACGACATTATACGGTTTTCTCCGCCTAAAGGGAGCTTGTTGACATAGTGCTTAGAACTCTCGAGTTGGGTACTTGGGGAGTGGAGTAGGGCGAATAAGAGCTTCGTAGCCGAACCACTATAAATCTCTTTGTCTCGGTTTGATCTTTCCATCTCTACTCTTTATATTTGTTATTTACATTAGATAGTATAGTTAGTGTTTATATTGGTGTTGATTGATTTCACAAGCAATTGAATCTAAGTTTTTCACAAAGAAATTTTAATAATTAACGATAAATCGGCAAAAACTATTCAACCCCCCTTCTAGTTTTTCACATATATTTATCATTTCAACTATATACATATAACACATCAATTGTAGAAAAAACTTGATATCTATTTTTTGTACAGAGTAAATGTTTTAACTAATTGTTGTTATGTTTTATTTTAAGTTGAATTATTGTATGTTAAAAAATTTACATTTTGATTATTTTACATGTATGCAAAACGTTACACGACTTTTTTTTAATCAATTCATAAAAAAATAACAATGAATCCCGGTCTTTTTTAACTTTTAGTCACAATCCCATTATTGGGCGCCTCATAACAAACTACTGATTATAAAGTTGCGTGCAACACCATATGTGCATACACATTACTTTTTGTGTTATCCATATCATATTTAAACACAATTTTAAGTTTGTTAATCACTTCCTTTTTACGATCATCCAAAAGAAAAAAACACTTTTGTGTTTTTGGCAAGTTGGCATGTTATGAAAGGTTGACCTTTTTAAACATCCATGTTCAATAATGGATAATACTAGCTAATTGTTATTGGCATGTTATCGAAGGTTGACTAGAAGAAAGAACGTGCTTAAGTATGCATAAATCTATATACTGTCCGTAAACCGTACTCCCGTCCAAACCGTACCACTAAATTCAATAACTCAATCACATGTTAATATTCTTTGCATATCTAAACAAGTTAACTTATGACAGAAGTTGTAGTTTTGATAAGTGCCATACACTATCGATCTTCAGAATTCTCTTTTTAGATGAAACTTATTGTTGAAATCCCCATATGCCATATTAATCATCCATTTATAAGACGGACTACATATAACCTTAATGGGCTCTAAACCCACAACCAGACTTAAGCCATTCTAATATATTACTGTAGTTAATACACTGAAGTAATAACTAATTCGTTGATTGTATTGGATTTGAAATCTAAAAACACTAAAGCTTGTATTGGATTGAAATCTAAAAACACTAAAGTAATAACTAATTCGTTGATGAAGGCACCCGGCACCAAGTAGATACAAATCTTCAAGCAAAAGCATAAATAAGTAGCAAAAGCCTTAAAGAAATATAAATTTGTTGTTGAAAATTTCCGACAACAAGTGATATCAAATCTTTAAAAAAAAAAAAAAATCTTTAATTCATGGCAGCCGGATTCCGGCGGCGCATGGAGGCGCGTCAGATGTCCGGCAGAGGTGATATAGGTGGGGTTTTGTGTAGAATTAGAAAAGAAAAAAAAAAAAATGACGCTAACCGCGTCAGTTATCCCCAAAGGGTTTGAAAGTTATGACCAAAACAGTACACATGTGATGTTTTGGCGGAAACTTACATAGTTTTTTTTTAGAGAAGAGATAAGGGGCCGCTTGGTTCAAAGGGTGAGGAATGCAAAGGGAATGCAATGCAATGCATTCCCTTACCCCCCAAATTGTTGGGTAATGGGTCATTGCATTCCCTTAAACCAACCATCATTAATGATTATATACCCATTACCCACCCCCACTATCCCCCCAACCAAGCGGCCCCTAGAGAAGAGATAAATGATAGATAGGGTTTGACGGGGTGGCGTAGAAGCAACTGCTCTTGGTGACCGACTAGGTCTCTGGATCAGACCCGCACTCGCTCATGATACCATGTTAAACAATGAAACCTATGAGAAAAGCATAATTTTTTAATTAATGAAATCCCAGTAAAGCATAATATTTATTCATCAATCATTTACAAAATAAACTACATAAAACTCTAATTGACCATAAGGCTATGTGTAATGGTAAAGCCCCACCATGGGGCATTTTCTGTTATGTGGCAGCCCAGTCAGCAAAGGGGCTTGAGGGCTTTAGGTGTGTAATGGTGGGTGGGGCATTTCGCGACACGTGTCATTTTTGTATATTGATGTTGAGCCTAAATCAAAACTAACATGAATGTTCAACGGCTAATTTTTTTGGAAACAAGCTTGGGCACCAGCGCGAGTATGGTAACGCCTTGGACATTTTCATAGGCTTTAGCACCCCTATGTAATGGTTCGGGGCGTGAAAAGGACGCGAATGGGGCAAAAATGGGGTGCTTAGCGCCCCATTACACATAGCCTAAACCTACAAACGGGCGTGGCCGATCTAATCTATCATTTATGGAGATAAACTTCATACTTATGAGTTTTGAATCAACAGTATTTCATAAGCTCATAAGCAAGTAGCTATTTAAGGAGATACACTTGATCTTAGGCCAAAGGCAGATAAAAGTAAAACTGGTTTCAAAACTTACCAAATTATAAGTTCCTTCTAAAACGTAGAATGTATGTATGTTGTGTACTTGTGTTACTTGGTAACATGTTACTTACTAAATTTGATCTGTCTATTGGCACTTGCTCGGCTACTTTTCATGCATATTATATTCAAGTTGTAATATTCCTTGTTGATGACTTTGAATATCATTCAAGTTATCAATTTGTCAACTACTTATAATGGTGATGATATGATGAGGCCACAAGAACTGGCTTAAATGCCGGGGAAACATGATTGTTGATGGTGGTTATGGGCGTTGGGGATGATCATTGATGAGTAATGTTATCTGTGACATTTAATTATATGCTATCCTCAACCAATCAAAGAATATTCAAATATTATTATTACGTCAACTAGTTCTTAATTAGTTTAAATTAAAACTTTACAATTGTGACAATGTGAGTTTGGATCTCATTAAAGAGTTAAGATAAGTGAATATGAGTTTGTTTTATCTATATAGAATTATAGCTATAGATACTATATCTATATAATGTATTTAGCATGTTTATTTTTTTAAATCGCAGAATTTTTAAGTTTACGCATTTTGCTATTTAGTATCTTATAATTAAACTTCAAAAATACAATAATTGCACATTACTTATTAGCATTATAGCTAATGCTACAATAATTTTATATAACTACTATAATGAATTTTTTATATTTATAGTTTGAAATCGTAACTTTTTAAATTTACACATAATAATATGACATATTAAAATTCTTCACATTCTTGCACTACAAGCTCATGCGCGACCACAAAACTATCATCCATCACTGTACAATGTCGTCAATAAAAAAGAAGCAAAAAAATCACCCTAAATATATTACTCGCCTCCCACTGCTTTGCGCGAGTAGTATTCTAGTCATTTCAAAATAGATACAGTAGATTGTTTATACTAATGAATTGGATAAGGATCCTCTCATGTTCATTTGAACATGAGAGGTAAAGTTATGCATGTTATGATTGTACATGTGAATTAAAATAAAATAAATATTTTGCAATGATGGCAATGTACAATTATAACATGCATAACTTTACCTAACATGTTCAAATGAACATGAGAGGATCCTGATACAGTAGATTGTTTATACTAATGAATTGGTGACGTGAAAATCTAATGTTAGTTCCTTGATGTCTTTTTTATAATGGACTGAAATTTCACTAACAACACCTTTATAGTTGAGGAAATTTCACGTTCCTTTATTACAGTTCTTTGTTGATCATTTTCAGTTAGGCCATTCGTTAATAATATTGGGCTGAAAGCTTTTTCTTGAGGGCCTGGGCCTGAGCCGGTTAGTTATAGAATATTGGTTTTCTTTTTAGCATTGTATATTTTCAAGTGTAAAGTTGAAAGAAAGTTTTTTTGGTACATCGAGTTAAAACTGAACCTGGCTTGACCTTTCAAGCTCGAATACAAAAACTTTACTTAAAATATGTTACGAGTTAGCACTTAGCTTATATTTTGAGAATGATTATCCAAAATGAAGGTTTCTTCATATACGCACTTTTTCATTGCATGCACATCCAAAACTCATGATGGGGGCTGTGCATGAATTTTCCTTTCTCTTGCTGCATTTCGATCGTAATCAACTTGATCGGACACTCACTATCTATTTTCAGTGTTCAACTCTTTAACGTAGGGCTTGGATGAAGATGTTTCATATTTTTGGAGATCCAACATACTATGTGGGATTAAAGCATTGAGCATATCCTTTTCTCGCTCTCACTACATTCCAACATACTCCTGATTTTGTTATGTAGAGTCATCATTACACCTCGAATCAAGCTTTCAAGTCCCTATATGATTTAACTGGAGTTGCAACCAGACAAACTTTCGACTTATTCTAATTAAACTTGACTCCGGCCAGCTCATTCAAGTCAAACTAAATCAAGCTCTTGCAGTGAGGTTGAGTTAACCGTGCTTAAATGACCATGTGTATAGTCAATAACTTTCGAGCGTTTTACCCTTTCTATATAAGCATATATACTTGATAGATTTGAGCTACGATCTTCGTTGAACCTGCATCATGAAAATAGTCTAGCTATTGAAGCAAGTTCGAGCTTAACTTATCAATTTGGCTAAATCACTATTTAAACAACATTTATAATAAAAATATCTAAAAAGAAAAACTGATTAATGTAAACTATACTAGTTTCAAACAAATTCAGCACAATATGTCAATATATATATATATATATATATATATATATATATATATATATATATATATATATATATATATATATTATATATATATAATATATATATATATATGCATATCGTTTTTCGTCATTTCCTTTCAACTGATTGTCTAAAAACTTAGTTACAAAACAAAAGATGTCTAGTCTAGTGGTAAGGGCTTGGGATTCTCCGGTTGAGGTCTCATGTTCAAACTCCGTTGGTGGCAACAACTTTGAGATTAGCTTTCGGCCGTGTGTTCCACTAACACAAATGTTTTTGTGAGGCCGGAAAGGGAGGGCTTTTTGTGAAATTTTTCATGAGGTTGATCCCAGCTCGCAGGAAAAGCTTAAAACCACCTGAGGTGCTGTCCTTGAGAAAGAGTCGCATCGGGCCAAAAAGGACCCCGGGTAAGAGTTGCCCCTCAAACCAGCTTTCTTGTGAAAAAGAATTAGCTACAAAGTTCCAAGCACAACTTTTGCATCTCAATGGTGTCATTAGGGTCCTCAAGCATATAAGAATTAAATCTTCCATTTGGTAGACATGTCATGTTCACTTGCTTGTCTAATTGCCACAACTGAAAAAGAAAAGGGTTAATTGCTTGAAAATGTATCATATTTGTCGCTTTTTGTTATTATGTGTACTGAATTTTTATTTTTCTTATTGTGTGTACTAAACTTCAAATTTCGATTATTGTGTGTATTTTGCGACCATTTTACCCTTACTTTTTTCAAATTTTGAAGGGTAAAATGGTCATTTTACATGGCTGAATAGTCACAAAATACACAAAATAATCGAAATTTGAAAGTTCAGTACACACAATAAGAAAAAAATAAGTTCAATACACACAATAATAAAAAGTGTCAAGTATATACATTTTCAAGTAATTAACCCAAACGAAAATAACACAAGTTATACTTTAACATGCTTCCAATTCTATCATTTTAATAATGTCATCTTTAAGATCAAATCAAAATTAATCTTGAAACCCTTACACTACAATGTGAGCTGCAAGTCCATAGAGGAGTAGGGATACAAGTCAAATAGTGGCACCATGAGCAGTAATCATTTCCATCGACCCCACGATATAGAAGAATCAAACTAACTATGAATCTGCAAATATGTGAACTAATATAAATACACAGCTTGAGCACCAAAAAAAAATAATGATATACATTAGATGAAGAACAAGCTTACCCTACAAGTAGAGCAATTAGGGAGAGAATCAAAAGTATGCATTGATAACTTTTGTATTTGGATCTTGTGGTCGGAGCAACATAACCAGGAGGAACGTGTTTCTGGTTAACCCATTTGAATTGTGGACGGATCAGAATAACAAATCCTAGAAAAAATCCGGTGAAAAATCCTCCAATGTGTGCGTAGTTGTCTACGTGTGGAATAAATCCGAAGACAATGTTAATGAGGATGATCAAGATGAGAGTCAATAATGCAGCAAACTGAGAATATAAAAAATAAAGAAATGGTCACAACTCACTAGTCTCAAATTGTATTTGATCTTGTTAGAAATATTGTATGTAGAACAATTTGGTTAAACGAACCTTATTAGCATAAATTGTCCAATTTGTAAGGAGTTCGGAGAGCATTGCTCCAAGTAGACCGAATAGAGCTCCAGAAGCACCAACGGAGATGGTTTTTCTAATAAACAAAGTCGATAAAACACTACCACCAATTCCAGATAATACGTAAAGTACCCCGATTCTCACTGAAAAAAGCATTGTCCCATAACTATAATAAAGTTGTTGATTGATACATGTCTCCTTGAAATTGAATGTTGTTCGAGTGTTATAATAATGTACAAAGGTACTTACAATATCCAAACTCTTTCTCAAGGCGAAACCCTATGAAAGCGAGACCTAACATGTTTGCAAAAATGTGGAACACACCGGCATGTAACCACATACATGTAAATAGACGCCATTCTTGTCTTTCTTCAAAGGCCTTCTTAAATTCTAACGCGCCCATTTTCACCAACCTATAAGAAAGGTACGAGACTTAATGAATAATTAGGCTGCACAAGCAAACACTTTGATTCATAAAGAAGAAAAATACGTAGTAACCTACAATTAATATAGATCTTATAGTGAGCGACACAACTCGTTTTTTACAACAAGTACAACATATGTTCTAATTAATCTGGTTGAAAGAAATGAGTTGGAAAAACACTATCAACATGAACTCCCAAAACTAAAACATAAAACCCCCATAGAAAGTTTTAAATTTTCATGCTAACTTAACACAAGAAAACATTAGAAAGGCTGCACACGAAAATGAGATAGAATTCATTAAAATGGAGGAGATAAACATACGTGGTTGACGAAGGACCAAGAAGAGGGTTTATCTTCATACTCTCAAAAGCAAATCGCTTTAGAAATCCTGGTGCGATGCATTTATTGGAATGGGAGGGACAATTGTTGATGAACATAGAAACTAAGAAAAGAAAGACATTGATGAAAACAATGGTAGGCACTAACCATGAATCCCAATCTTTAAAGGGTTTGAATTCATGTGAAGGAGAAGGTGGTGGTGGGTTGCTACCACCACGAGGATGCACCTTGATCTCAATCACTGGTGACTCCCTTGTGGACGACCGAGCCATGTTGGTGGCTGGTCGATCCTAAGGGAACAAAACCGTATATATGCAAATGATGGGTGTGATCAAAGAGGCGGTTACTTGGGCTTAATCATTATCATCAATTTTTTTGGTTAATAAGGAAATGTTAAGAAAGGATGTTAAAGATGAATCATGGGTGGTCGGAAAATTGGTACACGAGGCAAAGGTGTCGAAGGAATCGAATCAAGGAAGGCAGATAAAGCGAAAATATTACTTCTTCCGTTTCAAAATAGATGTAAATCGTTTATTTTGCATGCAATACTCCAATAATTCTTAAGAATATGTCTTTTGGTGTTTATAAAAAAAGATAAATAGTATGTTCGAAGGAGCAAAACTGAAAAAGTCATGTTACTTCACATATGCATAAGAGCATAAGGTGTGGTACTCGCCGAGGCTCGCCACTCCACGCTGGCACCCTCACCGGTGCTCGCCACGACACCGCCTAGCCTCGCCACCCTTCGCCACTTTTCCCTTCGACGTCTGCACGACAAAGCTAATTACCGTCCTTTTGGTACCGTTTTGTCAATGACTTTTTTTTCCCTTCTTTTCTAAACTTGTAATGTTTATACTCCCTCCGTCCCAAAATAAATGTCCAGTTTGACTTTTCAGAGTCAAACTGGTTCAACTTTGACCTTAACTATTTTTGTGGATGTTATATAATATTTGATGCAAAATATATGAATGGATTGGGTTTTAAGTGTATTTTTCAATGGTATAATTTTTCATCAAGTATTATATAACGAAAAGGAAATATTTAAGGTCAAAGTTAAACCAGTTTAACTCTGAAAAGTCAAATTGGACACTTATTTTGAGACGGATGGAGTATATTTAGGAAGTGGTGGGACCAAAATGAGTAAGTTGTGATTAGTTGTGATAAGGGGGTCTGTAGAAGTGGGTTTGTTATAGTGATGTGGCACCCCGTGGGCCATAAATGAATATACCTTGTGCTCTAAGCGCGCACATATACATTATACGTACCCACGTTTCATCCGTAATTAAAAACTTTCATGATACGAAATTATATTTTATTTGCAAAATATTGTTAGAAATAAGAAAAAAATCTTGTTATTATCCAGTTTTAAAGTATACGTAAGTTAGAAAAGTGATTTAAACTTCAATGACATTAGTTTTCTTTTTACCTTAGAATTAGAATTTTGTATTGGTACATCTGAATTTAGTTTGTTTTGTATTTAATTTGATTATTTGTAATAAAGTTTCCGCTTCTTTGGCGAATTTATTATTTGTTGTCGGTATAGATTGAAGCAGGCAAGGGTGTTGGTTCAATGAAAAGACATTATGAATAAATAATCTTAAACGACACATTAAGCAGATAAAAAACAACGTATAATCATCAATCGGTAAGATATTTATATAAAAAATAGCTAACATATAAAAGTCGGACTTATTATATGTTTTGTAATATGGGCTTGAGGGCAACCAACGAGTATCGACAAACACATCATCTGAAGTATCGAGTGTTGATACCCAGCTTTAAAAGGAATGAATTATATCAGAACTGTATCCTTGTAAGTACTAAAGCGTTTGTAGTCCAACGGTTAGGATAATTGCCTTCCAAGCAATAGACCCGGGTTCGACTCCCGGCAAACGCATTTTTTTTGCACAAAAGATTGACTTTTACCACTTTTTGATATATGTCTGAGGTAAAGATCCCTTACCCCTGGTTTAGGTAGATCATAATTTGTGATAGGTCACGGGTGACATTATAATCTCTGAATTCACAATTGGGTGACATTGTTACAGTCACTAACCACCTAAAACAAAAGAAAAGAGAAAAAAACACATGTTCGTTTGCTCGTGGTCCAGATTACGAGAAAGTTGCAATGACATCCACGAGTGACCATGAACACGAAGAAGGCCACCACAAACTCACTATCAACCGTTGCAAATGCTTTCATGGTTTTTTCTCTTTCAATCTACACCTATTTTATGTTAAATTTATGTATCTTGTAGGCGTTATGGTCGATATATGTGTTTGATTAAGCTGATTAGGGTTTGACCCGTTTGTGAATTTTCTTACCTATATACGTTGATGATTTGTTAATGAGAAGGTAAAATGGTAAATGGATGAGATTTTCTCTATCGAGGTTACTTGAGGAGGGCGAGGGTTTTTTTTTTTTTCAATGTGGCTAATCTATGGACCATTTCCGACCTTTCACTGACCATCCTCAAATGCACACACCTAGTAAATTTTTTTTGAACCGTTGTCCGCTTGTGAAAAAACCAATAACGACCTTACTAATAGGCAATTTGGTAGTGGTAAGCAAAATATCACATAGTAATCGGCGTGACATAGAAGAGGGAAAGAGTGGGGACGGGTCTCCACTTGTTTTGAATCATTGTTCATTTTTGTAGATAAGCTTCGTCAATCTTATACAACCACTATTCTGCCCGCGTAAAGTGGCAACAACAACAAATAGTATTTGAGGGGTTTTCCTCTTTTTATTTTTTATTTTTATTTTACTTTTTTTTCTTCACAATTTTCATCGATTATAGTACAAGAGTGAAGGTGATGTGAAAGACAGCATGATATAATCATATAATTAAGTAGACAATGTGATATGCCACATTATTGCTGGTTTTAGAAATAAAGTTTGAATGAATTTTAGGACAAAGGCGACTAAATATGTAATTAAAAATAGAGTTAACTACATTTTTTGTCCTCGTGGTTTATCGGTTATAACGATTTTGGTCTAATAGTTTCATTTGTAACGGATCATGTCCTATTTTCTCTGACCCGTAACGGGTTTGGTCCAATTTCACTAACACCGTTACTTTGACTTTGTTTGACCGTTAAATAAGAGGGTATTATTGTCCTTTCATACCCACAACACACATTACCCTACTTTTAGAGTTTATCTGTTTTCTCTCATTCTACACAAACAAAAAACATACATCATCCCTTAGTTCTCTTTATGAGAATCGACCATCACTACCAGGCCTGACCACCGCCACCTCCATGGTTGGCCACCACCATCCACCATCATATTCATCTATAATACAAAAACAAACCTCACTTAATCATCCCAAACACACATAACACACATATCTACCACCAACCCGCCACCAAACCCTCACCACCGCCACCTACCGCCGGCCAAACACCAATCAAATACTTACCCATAAACAAATTCATTAAATACACGAACATGAATGGTCTTCAAGATCTTTGATGTCTTGGGTAGGTTTTTTTTTGTTTTGTTTGTTTTTTTTTTTTTTTTTTTTTTTTTTTTTTTTTTTTTTTTTTTTTTTTTTGTTTGTTTGTTTGTTTAAGATCTATGACGGTTTTGTGTTGGATCTGTAAGGATCTTTTACTTGTACATGATATACCCGAGATCTTTGTTTAAATTCTTTTCCGTTTTGGTTCTTGATCGATGAGGTTGAAGTTTGTTGTTATAGTTGGAGATGGGTTAGGACAAATTTGGTTGTTTGAGTAATTTGGTTTGGGAGGATGATGATTTAAAGGTGGTGGTTGTTAGGAGTGTCATTTTTGTGAGTTTGAGGTGTTTTTTTTATTCAGGGAAAATGGGGGTTTGCTTTTTGATTGATGATGTTTGTAAAAATCTCGTGGCTGATGGTGGTTGTATTTTTGGTTGTAGGTGATAGATGGTTTTTGTGTTTTATTCGTTGTTGGGGCGCTTTTGATT
Source organism: Artemisia tridentata subsp. tridentata (assembly GCA_021014915.2). NCBI lineage: Eukaryota > Viridiplantae > Streptophyta > Magnoliopsida > Asterales > Asteraceae > Artemisia > Artemisia tridentata. Next base: position 188,339,689 of record CP139507.1, read on the forward strand.
GAGTTGTATTCGTTGTTCGGACGTGTGGAGGATGCAGAGAACGTGTTTGGTGAAATGCTTGTGAAGGGTTGTAGTTGCTGATGTTTATGTGTATACTTCTATGATTAGTTGTAATTGTAAGGCGGGGAGGATGAAGAGGGAGTTTGCCGTTTCGGTTTAGTGGATTAAGGAGTTTACGTGTTTTGAATTTGGGGTTTAATAAGGTTTCGGGTGAGATACCGGAGGGTTTATCGGAGGTTAAGAGTTTGCAGGTGTTGAATTTGGCTGGGAACCGTGTGAATGGGTCTATACCGGTGTTTCTTGATGCTTTAGGGGATTTAAGAGGGTTGTACAGTCGCTTTTGCTGTATTCGAATTTGCTTCAAGAAGAATTGGGGGTGCTTGTGCTAGCTTGGAAATGGTCAACTTGGGTCAGAATCTATTCATTGGTGAAGTCTCTTAAGGATTTGATAGTTGCAAGAAGTTACATTTTCTTGAAGTGAGCTGGAATAAGTTGACGGGAGAGATAAGTGATAAACTTCGTGTTCCTTGTATGACAGTTTTTGATGTTAGTGGTAACCATCTTTCTGGTTCCATTCCATCTTTTCATGATACAAAATGTGAACCCGTGATTTACAACTTGCTTATGCATGTATCTTGTAATGACTGATGTTTAAAGATTGTGCATATATTTTTCTTTTAACCTCTGCTTAAAATCAAGTCTAGCAACATATGATTTCACTTTTACTTTGGAGTCGTGTTGGATTAGCGCATTATGCTTTATCTGAATTGGAATGTGTAGAGGTGTAGCAGAAAAATGGACCAAAAGTGTTACAAACATCCGAGGGTATTTTAGTCATTTCATGTTTTTTTAACGAGTCAAACTAACAGTCAACAAAAATTGGACCAAACCCATTACGGGTAAGAGAAAATAGGACATGATCCGTACAAATGAAACTATTGGACCAAAATCGTTATACCCGGTAAACCACGAGGACCAAAAATGTAGTTAACTCAAAAATTTATGTAATTAAAAATATGTACTAACGTAGTATTTTACAAACCACAAGTATTTAAAGACCAGAAAAATATCTACTACAAACTTGCCAAAATCTGAAAGGCCAATTTGGACATTTCATTTTCTTCATTCCTGACCACAAACAAATTAAACACCAAAATTCCGTTCACAAAAACCACACGCACACTCTACCGGTGGGAGATAATCCGATGGCCGCAGGAACCAGCTCTAATGTCCCGTGCCCACACGTGATGGGCTCAACATCAAGAAACACCAGAACCTTAGCTCCGGTTCGTATATCTTGTAAGAACAGTAACAACAACAGCAGCAGCAGTTTGTCTGTTAGAAGAGTGTCTTGTTCTTCCTCGGATGATAAAGTGTTGTTGACTGAAGGACCTTCTTGTATATTTGTGGGTCCCATTGAAAGTGCAACCCAAGAAACCCTTGAAGCTCTTTATCGCCAAGTATGTTTCCACTTCATTATTACATACTTTATTTACTTTAGTAACTGTTAATTCAAACTTATTAGTGTGTTGGTTTGCTGATGAATGGTTGTTTTTTAAGTAGTTTAGAATAAAAATTGGAATACCTGTTAAGTTGGTATACTTTAGTTTGAGCTTAATAATTTGAGAAACCTTTGGTTTTGTGTACATATGCATCGTGTAACTAGTTGAATTGTCGTAGAGGAGCTTTGGTTTTCATAGACTGAATTGTGTTCTAGCGGTACTCCATCTCATTAGTCCATGAAATAGTAACTACTTTGTGGGTCAAATTTCTTGTGGTCTACACTGCAACTTGCACTATTATCTGGTAGAAGGATCGGTTTACAAATTAAGTTTTGCTCTATCAAATATCGTAACCAGATGGAAATGGAAATGTTGAACTTAATCATCTTGTCGTCATGGTAAAATCACATTAGAGAACCTTAAAGATGAAACACTCAAAACAAGTTTTTTTTTTTTTTTTTTTTTTTTTTATCTGTTTCAAACGGATCTGACCATGTTGCGGAGGTTCTAATATGCCATGATTGCTTTCTTTATTTGTAAAGGTGTTATCTTTCCAGAGCTGATTCCTTGGTTAACTGCCAATCTATTCTTATTTTTAATTGTCGTAGTGCACGAGTTGCCTTCTGTTTACTGTGTACTAATCAGTTTCTCTTAAAACATCTTAAATTAGGCACGGGATGCGTACTATAGTGGGAAGCCATTGATAGTTGACGATATGTTTGATAAAGTTGAGGTAATATCAGACCCTCTTTCATTTGCATCTATCAATCTTCATTAGGTACTAATTGAGAAACTCAATTGAAACAGTTAAAGTTACGGTGGTATGGATCAAAGTATGTTGTCAAGTATCCACGTTGTAGTTTAAGGCAGCAGTCAACTTATGCTGATGCTGAGGTAATTATGTGCTTATCAGCTATAGCTATAAACAGTTTTTAGTTTTCTATTATTGTCTCTTTCAGTTGTCATACCTTGATATGAGTTTTTGTGATTTGTATATAAGTATTCATCCACTAAGACGTCATATGGCATGGATGTAGGGCAGGAAGATCCTTCTCAGGTTTTTGCATTAGCAAGTGTGTGGCTGTTGTTTCTCGGAATTGGAAGTTCAGCCTGTCTTGTTCCTGTTATTTACACTTTTGGTCAAGCCCTTAAAGATGCTCTTGATTCTGAATTTTCCAATAGTAGCCAAGCTCCTCTCATTGAGTTCATTGCCATATTGAATGGCATGCTCATAATGACGCTGGGATCAATGATCGGCTATCCAGTTGCCTCAGCTTCTGGTAAGTGCAAACTCTGATTGCCATCATTTCACAATATGTACTAAAATAAAGCATCAGTTAGAATCTTCATACACATGTGATAAAGATCCATTCCTTCAACATGTCATTTTTCAAAATCAACTTGTTATAATTCTCAACAGTTGGAGCACTTCAAGGACTTTGGAAAAATGACTTGGTGGCACTGAAAGGGGCGTGCCCAAATTGCGGGGAGGAGGTTAGTTTTAAATAAAACTCAGTTACGTGTAATCAAGTTTAGTTTCTAAATTTTTTTCTGTCACTAATGATGCACTAGTTTAACGCTTAGATTTGCTTTTTGATATGCAGGTATTTGCATTTGTAAAATCGAAACCGTTCAATAATTCCCCACATAAAGCTGATTGTCATGTATGTGGATGCTTATTAGAATTCCGCACCAAAGTTGAGGTATTTGCCAAAATTCCTTTCTTTATAGTAAATACTAAATAATCATACTTGAGGAATCCAGGTTCAAACTTATCAATGTTTCTATTCTTTACTAGATAAATTAATGTCGCCGATTATATTTATGTGGCATGCTTGCAACTACAAACTTAACAACTTTCGTTTATTGTAAAAATTTATCAGTGTCTGTTTTTTTTATGCAGAGATCGATTGCACAACCAGGGAAAAGGTGGGTATATGGTCGAATATATTTAATCCGAAGAAGAAGAATGAACAGAGGACAAAGCTGGACTTGATATGAATTCATTTTGGATAGCTATGATTCTTTGGTTCACTCCTATTTTTAGACGCAAGTATGCTCTTTATGCAAGTAACTATACAAGTAGCTGCGGAATTGTTAAATGTGCATCCTAGCTATGACATGAACTAGATCTTCAGTAAATATAAGTTTTCAGTACTTGTTGTACTCTTCTTTGACAGATTTATGTTAAACAAAAGTTGGTTTTATATTCCAAATTGATTAACATTGAGGGGTGATCTAAATTTTTTTTATTTAACTTTGGTATAGAAAAATATGGATTCCGCAAATCCATAGACAACAAAAGTTATGACAATTCTTCTCTCGTCTAATCTTTATGGAATAAAGATAATACATGAAACCTAAGTTTGAGTGCTTTTACATCACCACACAACATTTTCATCTTTAAGGGCAGGGGGAGTCATGACATTCAACCCTCCCAAATTCCACAAATAACATCTCTCCAACTCATTTTACCCTTCCAACCCTCCCAACCAACCCTCCCAACTTAATTCTTAGGCATTCATCACATTTTCAACCCTCCCAAAAAAAAATTTTCATTTAAAAAAAACTAAAAAAAAAAAAACTACACAAGTTTGATCAAGAAAAACAAATAGCATCATCAACCTCCACGTTGCCATCATCCGTCGGTTCATCATTTTCACAAACACACACACTCAAAACCTACACGCTTTACCTTCCTTTATTCTTATAACATGATGATCATCATGGATATTTCATCTTAACCTTGCTTCAAAACCAATCATATGTTTCTTCTTGTTCTTGTCTTTTAAGGTTTGATCAGCGTACACTCTTCATGTTTTCTTGATTCTTTGCTCAGCGATTGCTTTTTTTAAGTGATAAGGTGGGATAGCTTATCCAGTTAATTGAAGTGAAAGAAGCTGTGTTAAGCTTATTAAAAAGCAATAAACAGATACGTAGTTTTAACAAGCGTTTGGTTTTTGGACCGTTCAACGGTCGAATTGGGCAGAAAAGAAACCAACCCGCAGCTGGCTTCCCTACCCGTGAAGTCCAACCCGTTGGGCAACCCGCTGGGTCGGCGGCGGTGTTCCCCAGCGGGTTAACCCAACCCGCTTGCAACCCGAGGACCACTCCGTGTGCTCTAACTCACCATGTAAAAAAAACCATAAAAATGAAAGAATTACGAGTAAAGGAATAACACCATGACATTCACAATTCTTCACTTATCTTACTGCAATGTGCTTTGACATACCGCCTAACATGAGATAGTACAGCCACAATAACAAATTTTGAATATTTGATAACTGTTAAGCAACTAATTAAATGTCGGCAACATCTCCATTGACTAAATCATATCATCCATTTGCATGATAGAACTGAGATGTTGCAATTAATACGACACAATTGCAATTAACATTCAATGCACACCCTATCTTGTACAATGTGATGGTTGAAATGTGATGTTCATTGACCACATGGGCAAGGAAAAGAAGGCTAGCATTACTTTTGTTGCATTAAAACCATGCCTAGTGGTATGTGCTTTTGAAACCACTATGAACCTATGGTAGGTGATTAGAAACAAACCAAATCAGAAATGACCCAAGCTGTATACTAGAGTCCAAGCCAGCTGAAAAAAAGAACAACAGATTGTAAAAACCAGTAAAATGTAACTGAATTACAGCAAGCTTTCCATGGATTAAGGAATTTACCAGGAAGAGTGTAATTGACGCAAAAAGTCCCTCTTGGAGAAGGGGTCCATGACCCCCGAAATCTTCTTCATCAACCTTTAATATGATTGCATAGTATCCATAGACTATACCAGAAGAAATAAGCAGGAATCTGAAACGAAAGACAGTACATGTTACGAAAGAACAGCAATAACCTGTATAATTGTGTTGAGCCAAAACAACTATTTTGTTAATGGGAAATCCAAATTTGCAATCCTTTCTTTTATTTTCTATATTTTATGGAATGATACAATTTAACTATGAATAAAAGCTTAAAGATACTTTTGAATCCATGATTGGTAGAAAAGCTATTGACGAAAGATACTTTTTAGGCAATGTCTGAGAGAAAATTTATTGACGGGTATTTGAACCAGTGATGACTCCACTAGTCCACTAACAGTTTTTATAAAGGAAGAGAAAGCAATTCTATATAATATGTCGGAAATTCCCATAGGCTAAAACCAGGTCCAGTTATAATATTAATATCTAAATGGTGTACAAGCATTTAGCTTACAAAATGATCCAGATGCCCCCAACCAAAGGAATAGAACCCCACAGCAACCCACACACAATAGCCATGACTTGACGAATCCAATGAAGTACATCTCCTAATTGATCCTGCAGAGGAATATGGCGGTTATTAACTCGACTTCTAGAATTATGGTTAAGAGAAAAAGAAGCAATTATATGATATCTCAAATCCAAATTGGCATCACAAATATTTATCTCTAACGTTGTCTAAAAATCGACCTATGTCAAAATTCGCCACACATGCTGCTTTAAAAATCATACAAGCATATTAAAAACGGATGAGGTTTTCACTATTCAGGTTACCCGGGGAGGGCGAGCCTTTTGACTCGGATGCACGCCGCCGAAACGAGGTATACCCGATTACCCGTGATCGTTTCCGACCCTTTCCTTCCCCAACCCCGAATGTGTACCTAGTAAGGTTTGAACCCTAAACATGAAAGCATGGAGAATATCTTATTAGCAATCCAATTTTAAGTTTCTATGAACTCCAACTTTGTGCATTCTTAACTTCTTATGGATTTTCAAGATTCCTATCTTTTCAAAGCTCAGCATAATAATCAAGGAAGTTACTATAAGCGAAAATGTAGTGATGGAAAGCTGACCCAAACACCTACAAGTATGACATGAGCTGACCCTAGATGTTAACAATATCCCAACAGAAAGTCTTTGTATACATCAGTTAACTACTTGAACCAACCTTGACAGATAAACCTTTTTATTCTAGTTTCTCCAAAAGGTTTAAATCAGCGAGGAAACCCTGACCCCATGCACCCCTTGATTATTAGTCGGGTGTTGGGATTGATTCACAGAGCCGTCTTTGAGGGTGTGCAAGGTGAGCGACCGCAAAGGGCCCAAAACTTTTAGGGGCCCCAAAATTTGTCCCGTTAATAATTATATGCATCTGTACATATATTTTTCACGAAAAAAACGTATTTAGGTTAAATGAGTAATATATTAGAACGTTTAGGTAACTAATTGCATTATATCATATAAACGGTGACACTTTATACATAATATTCCTTCTCGAAATGACTCATTATTTGATTTCATCCGGGGCCCTCAAAAATTTCATAAATTCATGGGACGGCCATGGGATTGAACTAACTACTTATCTCTCCAAAAGCAACAGGACCTATTCTAGTTTAAACCTAATATAAACTAAATCTCACAATCTTGCAGCATCCATATTGGGAGTCCGTAATCGGGTAAGGGTGTAACTATCAACATCGTAACCCCCCCCCCCCCCCCCCCCCCCCCCCCCCCCCGGTCTATTGGGTATTGTTGTTGTTGTTTTAATCTTGCATCAATATTCCACAAGACTATGATCAGTAAAATACTCACAACCATCAACATCAAATGATTATCATACATCCTACATAAATAATTTAATTTCACCAAAATGCCATTTGTCAAATGAACAAAAACTATTGACTATATCAAACCAATATAGAATCTTGTTACAACATAATAAGGTTAACTTACGACAATCATACTAAAAAAACTGTAACATAAAACAGACCTTGTCCCAAGAAGCATCTGGGTTAAACAATTTATGAAAATTGAAAGGTGAAACATGGCCGCTGTCATGTTTAATACTACTAGTCGATGATTTTGCACCTGATTTCATTTTCATAAATTTATATTGTAAAATTTCAGATACTCAATTTATATCAGGGTTTGGATCAATTTCATACTCTTAAACTTAAGGGGTGTTTGGGAGGCTTATTAGAAAAAGCTGCAAGAAAACAAAGGGGAAGAGCCCAAAATCACCATGCAAAACAGGCCCAAAACAACATAATTGCGATTGGCATTTTTATTTTTTTAGGGTAATTTACCATATAAAAAAAGGAAAAGTTAAGTTAAGCTTACTAAGCTAAAAATGATACTATTTAGTTTAGATAATTTTCTATTTTAATTATCGTGTTTTAAATGCTTTTATAACTTTTATTAAATAAAGAAAATTTGTGTCTTGTTAGAAAAGTCATTTCATAAAATAACTGTAAACGGGTTAATAGAGAATGACCATTGTTTAGGTTATCTAAAATAAGTCGAGTTTTTTTGCTCGTGTATGCGTGACCTAACCGTTATTCCCTTGGCCATCGTTAGACTCTCCCCTGGCTAGTTCTGAACATTTATCGAAAGAGTTTCTACTATTCTCTTTTCTAAGGTTTTTTATAGGCTTTATCACTAAACCACTTTGAAGTTGATTAATTACATATAACAAGTCACATAGACACTACTATTGCACATGCACATGACTCGCGAGTCCACGACCTCTCTTGCTTGATAAGCGACAGACATAAGAGTAGATCGAAAGCAAGTAAAAATTATGATAATCAGCCTTAATATTTTTGTTCGGAAGTGTATAATGTTTGCAAGTTGCCCATCCTCTTAGGTTGGTCACTATGGAGGTGGTGGTACCACCACGCGCGAAACCCCATAACACCCAAGTATTAAATGATAAGATTAGTATGGCCTAAGTTCGGGTGTGGATGTAGGGTCCATTAAGGTTTTATGTAGTTTGACGACCTATAAATGGTTCATGAAAAAACATTATGCCGAGAATTAACCTCAAGCTTTATCCCATGTTAGATTGGGTTAAATCCCCATGAGGCATAATGTTTATTCATGAACCATTTATAAGACAAACTAAATAAACCCCTAATGGACCATACACCCACAATCGGGTTTTGACCATGCTAATTTTATCATCTGATACCAAGCACCACCGCGCGCGGTGGTTGCTTTTTCGTCCTTTTTGGGTGGTCTCAACCACCACTCAACGGTTTCCAAGGAAAAAAGAGCGTTTTATTATATATATATATATATTTTTTTTTGTTTGTAAGTGTGAGGGGTATATTGTGGGGTATGTTTTTATAAAATTAGATATTTTTATATTTTAGCACATGTTTGGTGGTGTTTTTAGTAGTGTGTTAAATGATGATGTGGCATTGATTTGAAGATTGTGGGTTGGTAACTATAGCAATGATGGATTTGGTAGTGTGCTAGATGATAATGTGATGCTAACGTAAAAACGGTGAGTTTTGATAACCATAGCACCCGGTCTTAGCATGTATAATGTACCTGCTTTTTTATATCAACAAACTTTTTGACGTCTAAAAAGTGGAATGAGGACGTCTCTCTAGTAAGATATCATTTACTTTCATCTATACAGTTTCTAATGTTGTCACTAGTTTCCTTTTTAGGGGGAATTGCATATATAACCCTCTAAAGACTAAAAATTGCATATATATCCGACATAAACTTAAAATTGCGTATATATACTTCCTAAACACAGAAATTATCATATATATCCAAATAAATATTATATATATTTAATTACAAAAAACACATGATAATTGTAGTTAAAATACAAAATGACCATTATACCCTCTATTTATAATTAAAAAAAAAAATAAAAAAAATTAATAAAAAATCCCTCTAAACTTTAAATTGACTAAGATAAATCATAATTGGTTTGATTATACTAACTTTTCATAAATAATGTTTTCATTATTCTTCTTGTTTTTGCTTGATCGAATGTTTCTTATTCTTAAAGATGTATGCTCAAATGAATTAATCCTTGAAACTTCAATTCTAATGGAATCAATTTTTAGTGATGGAAAAAAATTAGAATAAATACCATCATGTGGAATGTTAATATGATCCCAGTAGGCCAAAAACAAGGATATAATCTTTATTAAAATTTATGGGATACAATATTTGTGCGTCATATTCAATGAAGTTGTTTCTTTTTTTTCTTTTTTTTTTAATTAAAAAAGTTAGATGATATATTTGTAATTATGAGAAATGATAATTAAAAGGATATAATGGTCTTTTTGTATTTAGATTTTAATTATCATGCATTTTTTGGTTGTAAATATATATAAAAGAATTATTTGGATATATATATATTCTTCTTCTTTAAGAAGGATATATATATATATATATATATATATATATATATATATATATATATATATATATATATATATATATATATATATATATATATATATATATATGACATTCTTCTTCTTTAAGAAGGATATATACGTAATTTTAAGTTTATGTTGGATAAATATGCAATTTTTAGTCTTTTTTAAGGATATATATGCAATGGCCTCTTGTTTTTATTGAACGTATGAAATCATATATTTTGAAAGAAAAATGTTATAATTTGTTAAATCATTATATTTGGAAGTGTCAAAGAAACTAGATAAGCCTAGGTGGCTCTATTATTCGATACTTGATGTCGTTTAGAATGTTTTAATGTTTTCTTGATTGGTATGTACATATATATATCACATCATATCCTTCGCAACATGTTAAAATTAAATATAATATTTGACTTATCAATACCCATGCCCCATATAATCGTTATCTCATTTAATAATCAGAATGATTTACATTTATTTTGATAGACATTGACAAAACACGCACTATATCTATGTTATAACTTATAAAAGTTGTATCAAGTAAGACGAAATTCCGCTTGAATTTAATAAATCAAACCAAATAAACATCAACATAACATATAATGTTCAAAAAAAAAAAAAAGAAAAAAAAAAAGATAACATATAAAGATATAATACTATTAGACAAATTCATTTAAAAAAATGTGACAAAATAATAAATTTAGTTCATATGAAACGTAAACATTACAAGAAGAAAATGTTGCTTCTACGTCAAGCAACTCAGGATCGGTTACGTGGTCTTTATAAAGATGCAAATTTGTAGTGATAAAGTCAAATTACAACTTAAAGAAATGGTCCACCGACTGTTGTATAAGTTGTAGTTGCATTTGTTAAGAATTACTACTCTATTGACTACAGGTATTTTCAGATAGAAAAATGACTTGCCTTAATTATAGTTTGGTTCTTGTTGCCCAAAGCACGTGGCAAAGCATCTACAATGCTTAAAAAAAAAAAAAAAAAAAAAAAAAAAAAAAAAAAAAAAAAAAAAAAACCTTTCTACATATCCGAAGTTATCTATTTACAAAATTTTACTGGATTAGTTTAACTTGTGCCTAGTGACACAAGTTTTGAATTATTAGATGAACTATTTCTTAAAATAGCTTTAATTTCATATAAAAAGTAATAAACTTAATAAATGTCATAAAATTTTAAAACTATCATTATCAACTAGCTATAAATATGGTAATATAACTTCATTTATTGTCACTAAACTTGTGCCACCATAAGAGCATGCGGTATGGTAACTTAAAGGTGAGTTAAGGCTTAACTTTTTGCTGCGTTAAGGGTGAGTTACCACACCGTGTGTGTGCATTAAGGGTGTGAGTTAAGGGGAGAGTTATGGTGTTAACGCAGCGTTAAGAGTGTGAGTTAAGGATGAGTTACCACATTGTAGTTTTGTTAAGTTATAACTCGAGGCTTTTTTTGTTGAGTTATGATAAAAGTGGGGCCCAAAATGTGGAGTTATTGTTGAGTTATGATAAGGGGTGTTTTTTTTAGTTAAAGTTGAAATGTTAAAGCTGATGTGGTGCTGACGTGGCATAGAGTTAAGGCTTAACTTATGGTCATTGCACCCGATGCTCTAACAAAAATTATATGACTCCGTTTTTATATCCTTCAAAGTTAGCTTTGTAAACTTCCTTCAATTACATAAACTATTCAAAGATTTTCACGATATGGATGTAATTGAAACAGAGAGAACAACAAATTAAACATTAATATTTCTAACTTCTTTCGAAAATTTAAAACTACAAACTTTTACCAAAAGCTTTGTAAAAAGTATTTCATTAAAATACTAAAAGGTCTTTAGAAAATTTGTTACAAATAGTAAAAATCAAGCATTGTAAATGCTTTTATATTACTAAAATCAACTATATAGAATTTTGCTAACTTTCGTTCTTTCTTATGTTGAATCCGAGTTTGTTCAAGTGCAAACAACTACCTTACTAATTAGTGCAAATGGCTTTAACTAGGTACGTATTTAAAGTTGGTCTATAAAGGAAAGACCAAGGTGTAAATATGTAAATATGATAGTGTAGGGACTGTTTTGTAAATAGTTTAAATGTTTGTTGTAGTCTATTTTTCCCTCATTAAATACCCTTGTAACAAACTCATTTGGATCGATGAATCAGTGATTCTTTCTCCCCAATTCTTGTTTTCATTTCACCATTTTACTTCACATGGTATCAGAGCGTAATGCTGACTCTGAATACCTAATTTCACCGTAAACCGTCGTACAACCACCATTAACTGTCATTCAATCACCGTTAATTCACTATAGTTGTTTCAAATTGTGTGGGAATTTATCAATTGATTGTGTTTTGATCAACTGATTGTGAAATTCATCACTGTAGATTTTCAATTTGTGTTTAATTGAGATCTTGATTGTGTTATGAAATTAGGTCAAATTTTGGGGAAAAGTTGTTAGTGTTAATTTCCGTTGTTTGTTGTGATGGATCCAAGCAATCCTTTGTATATTCATCCTTCTGATGGTCCATGATCATTGCCTATTCAGGAAAAGTTGATTGATGCTCAGAATTATAGATCTTGGAGAAGGGCTGTTGAAATAGGATTGTCAATCGAAAGAAAGCTTGGATTTGTACTAGGTACTGTTCTTAGGCCTCCTGCTATACCTGTTCCTCCTACTACTCCTGCTCAAAATGCTGCTAATATTGAATTGCGGGAAACTTGTAACAAGTTGGTCATTAGTTGGATCATGAGTTCAGTTTCTGAGTCCATTGCTAAATCTTTTATGTTCATTGATTTTGCATGTGAAATATGGATTCAATTGGAAACTGGGTTTTCTTTAAGTAATGGTTCAAGGAAATACAAACTAAGTAAGGAGTGTTTTGAGATACAACAACATGGAGGATCTGTTAGTGAGTACTATACTAAGTTGAAGTGTGTTTGGGAAGAATTGGATTCAATGACTGTGTTGCCTAGGTTAGTGACTATAACACCTGAGATGTCTGTGTTTTTTATTGCTGTGGAAAAACAAAAGGAAGAACAGAGGTTGTTTCAGTTCTTAAATGGGCTTGATGAGTGTTATAGTGCACAAAGGAGTCAATTATTGCTTATTATTCCACTTCCTAGTGTTGAGAATGCATGTGCTGTTTTACAATAAGAAGAGTCTCAGAAAGATGTCTTTAATCATGGTAATGGTCCTCTTGTTGAAACAACTGCTCTGTATGGCAAGCAAGAAATCAAAGGGAAGTGTGCTTTTTGTAGTTTTAAGTGGCATCCCCCTGAGAAATGCTGGGAGAAAGTAGGCTATCCTATGTGGCATCACAAGTACAAGCAACCACAGAACAAGATGAGTGCTCAGTCTAAGCCAAAAAGTGGTGAAAACACTGGTAATTTCAAGAGAACAGCAGCAACTGTGACTAGTGGTGCAACAAGTTTTACTTTTACTCCTGAGCAGTTTGAGAGTTTAATGAGAAGTGTGCTGAATGATGTCAAGAATAGTGGAACTTCTGGAAATGACTGCACTGATGATGAACTTGAGTTTGTAGCAGGTATGCTTTGTCTTAGTGCAGCAACTAATAATAGTCTCTTGTATTATTGGATTCTAGACACATGTGCTACTGATCACATGACCCCTCATTCTAAGGCCATGCTAAATGCTAAACTGATTAATTTTCTGCCTAAAATTACTTTTCCAAATGGGCATTCTTCTGATATTACACAGATAGGACAAGTTAAGTTGAACAATGGGATTGTACTTAAGGATGTTCTGTGTGTACCATCCTTTAAGTTTAGTCTTTTTTCTATTCCCAAGTTGACAAGAGATAACAATTGTGTGGCAATTTTCTTTCCTAAATTCTGTGTTCTTCAGGACTTGACAACAAGGAAAGTGCTGGGTCTGGGTAAGAAGATTGCAGGCCTTTATCACCTTCTCAATGTTCCCATGGATTCTGTTGATGGGAGGATTAGAGAAATGGTAAATTCTCATATGTCTAGTGGTTTGTTTTCATGTTCAGCTGGTATATACAATAAAGTTGTGTGTCCCAATATGTTCAGTTTGTGGCATCATAGATTAGGGCATCTACCTGTATCAAAAATGAAACAAATTCAGTGTACTGATGTTCATAGTGTGAATGATACTGGTTCTACTTGTCTTACTTGTCCCATGGCAAAATTGACTAAATTGCCTTTTCCCTTGAGTGATTCATACAGTACTACTGTTTTTCACTTAATTCACATGGACACTTGGGGTCCATATAAGGTACCAACTAATGGAAGATATATGTACTTTCTAACTATAGTGGATGACTATAGTAGAGCAACATGGACCTATCTAATGATTAACAAATCGGATGCATTTGAAATTTTGAAAACCTTTTTGAAGTTTGTAGAATTGCAGTTTAGTGCAAAAGTGAAGTGTATAAGATCTGACAATGCATTAGAATTTGTTAAAGGTCCATGTGTTGTGTATTTAGCTAGTCAAGGCATAGAGCACCAAACAACATGTGTAGACAGGCCTCAACAAAATGGGAGAGTTGAGAGAAAACATAGACACATATTAGAAGTAGCAAGAGCTCTGAGATTTCAAGCTAGTTTACCATTAAGATTTTGGGGTGACTGTGTAACTATAGCTACTTACCTTATCAATAGATTTCCCTCACCCATTTTGAAAAACAAAACACCTTATGAACTTCTTCTTAACAAAGTCCATGATTACTCAAATTTGAAAGTGTTTGGTTGCTTTGCTGTGGCTACTAATCCTCCAAGAATTCCTGACAAGTTTGCTCCAAAAGGTGTGCCATGTGTTTTCTTAGGGTACCCTGCACATCAAAAGGGATATAAATTGTACAATCTTCTTACTCACAGTTGCTTTGTAAGTAGAGATGTACAATTTCATGAACATATATTCCCATTTACTGAGTCAAGTACTTCTCAGTTTCATCAACATATGCCTGTTTCTATGCCTAAGCCAACAGCTGTTTATGATGATCCTATTGTTCTTCCTTCTTCATCTGGTTTATCTATACATGTTGAATCACCATCTGAGAGTTCTTCTGAGAATGTTTTACCAACTAGAAATGTGCATGTTTCTGAGCCTACTACAAGTGTTCCTCTCAGAAAATCTTCTAGACACACAAAGCCTCCTGGCTGGACTAAGGATTTTGTTGTTCCTACCATAAAACATGTGGCTAATCAAGTTACTGCTCCAATGTTGCCATCTAATTTTCAATGTCTTCTAAGTGCTCTTGAAACTAATAGTGATCCCAAGAATTTCAAAGAAGCTATTGTTGACCCTGGTTGGTGTGAGACAATGGACAGTGAATTGAATGCTTTGGAGGAGAATGATACTTGGGAGGTTACTGAGTTGCCTCCAAACAAAAGGGAAATTGGATGTCATTGTCTATTTAAAACTAAGCATAAAGCTGATGGTACTGTTGAGAGAAAGAAAGCAAGATTGGTGATTCAAGGTAATAGGCAGAGAAAAGGTGTGGATTATGAAGATACTTTTGCTCCTATAGCAAAAATGGTTACTGTGAGATCTCTGCTAGCAGTTGCAGCTATGCAGGGATGGGATATTGTTCAAATGGATGTATCCAATGCATTTTTGCATGGAGATCTACTAGAGGAAGTTTATATGCAGATGCCAATGGGGTATGTTGGTAAGGGGGAGAAGGTGCAGAATGTGAAATCTAATTTTCCTAAAGTCTGCAGATTGAAGAAGTCACTTTATGGCCTCAAACAGGCACCAAGACAATGGTTCTCAAAGCTATCATCTGCTCTATTGTTTTTTGGATTTCAACAATCAAAAGCTGACTACTCATTGTTTACCAAGAAAGAAGGTGAGTCTTTCACAGCTGTTCTGGTTTATGTTGATGATTTAATGATTACTGGTAATGAAAGCTTGCAAATAAAGAAGTTTAAAAGTCAGCTTAGTACTACATTTCACATGAAAGACTTAGGTAATCTTCATTATTTTTTGGGATTGGAAGTAACTAAGTCTGAATACGGGTTGTTTGTTTCACAAAAGAAGTATGTTTAGAGTTGTTGCAGGAAGCTGGTGTCATGTCAAGCAAACCTTATAAACTTCCCATGGATCCAAACCTTAAGTTACAAGCAGATATGGGTACTTGATCCGTGTGTGAGTATATATATAAATATAGTATCGGATACACGTGATACGCGGGAATCGACAAACCAACCCTTTAGGAAAAAGGTTAACTTGCAAAAACTCACGCTTGTGATATGTGTGATACCGGGCAAGTGTTACCCAGGTCGTGTCCCAGCGAGGTTAGAATCGAGGATATCGTGTAAGGTTTGGAATTAAAGTGCTCGAAGTGTGGATTTTGGATTTTTGTATTTTTTAATTCTAATTAATAAATGAGAAATAAATTCTAAGAGGAAAATTAAGATTAAAGCAAATTAAACTAAAAACGCGATTCGGGAATTATAAAAACGAGCTTAAAAACCAAAATTTATAAAAATTAATCCTACAAGTGTAAATCTATTTTTCCTAAGATCTATATGACAAAAGAAAATTTTGGGAAAAAGATTTGTATTTTTCTGGTTTTTATATTTTTTATTATGAATTAAAAACTAAATGTAAAAGAAAAATAAATTAAAAATACCAAACGAAAATGGAAAATTATGAAAATTTCCAGAAAAGTCTTAAATTAAATGCTGGTCCTAGGAAAAATAAAAGGAAGATGTCAGCTTATTGGAATAAGCTGAAATAAGCCGAATATGGAAAATAAGCTTAAGGACTGAAAAGAGGGTTAAATAAAAAGGAGTGTATGGTTTAACTGATAAAGACCCTAGGGCAGTTGGTAAGTGTGTTGGTGTGTGAGTTAAGAGACCAGGGTTCGAATCCCTTGGTTCTCTTTTTGCTTTTATTTTATTTTTGGATTTTTCTGATTAAAACTCAACAAGCACAAACCAATAAGCAACTTTTGTAAAAGAGATTATTTTTGAAAACCCAAAATAAGCTCAGAATGAGCTGAGAAAAGCTGATCAGTGGGCTATAAAGGAAAACAAGCTAAGATAGAACAAAAGGGGCTGAATAAGCTAAAAATAAGCTAAACTGGGAATTACAATAAGCTGAGTAAATGAAAATAAGCTAAAGTGAAAATGGAAAAGCCACAATTACAAACAAATAAGCACTGAAATCTAACAAATAAGCACTAAAGGTCTTAAAGGCTGATACAATGGGAAATTCAGTCTCACAAAGGCAACTTTGAGCTTATTTATAAGCACTTATATGACAACTAAACACCACAAAAGCTGATGAAACTTAAAGCTGACCTAGCAAGGATCACTTAGGACCAAGAATCAGACCATTAAAACCTTATTATATGCTTATAATTAAGCTGAGAAGGTGGCTAGTTTGGTCAAGTGTACACTGAATTCTCAGTGTATACTTGGCTGAACAAGCAACTTTTGAACTTGTTTATAAGCTATAATAAGCTAAGACTAGTTCTGAAAATCATGAAACAGATTACTCAATAAGCCAACAACTTAGAAACATGAAAATCAGGCCTTATGAATTACAAATAAGCACTTGATTGGGGTCTAGAAAACTTATGCAGACTGCAGTTATTTGGTCTGGTGTGCAGACTAGATTTTTAAGTCCAAAACCTTTCAAATCCAAACCAAATTAATCCAACTCTTGAAAACCTACTTAATGGATGCATGGATCTCAGAAATGCAAAGAAAAAAAAGTCTAAAAGAGCTTATTGCTGAATTAAGCTAATTTGATCAGTTAAGAAGCCTTAGATTGGAACAGTGGATCTAGAACTATGTAATCTACCAAATTGGCTCAAAACAACTTGGAAACAGCTTATTCTAACCAAGTTGAGCTAGATTGAAGTTAGCAAAATGGCATATGAACAGTGCTAAGCTAATTTGACCCATTTTGGGTTTTAACCCAAACAGTCCTTTTTGAGGGACTGATTTGAATTTTAAACTAGAAATGCCAATTTTAAGCCTAGGTTTCTAAACATAACTGATTCAATAACTTATTTATACACTGATTAGTAATTATCAACTGGATATAAGCACTAAATAAGCACTACCTATGTTTAAGCTATTATTGGCTTTTTTAAGGTTTTTAAGAAAAATAAAACATAGGCTAAGTTAAACTGATAAAATAGATAAAAGGCACTCTTAAACTATCAATAAGCAGATAATTTATAAAATAAGCTATAAATAAGCTATGTAACAGTAACTAGGAAAATAGTGCAAGAAAATGGAAAATGCTTACAACTGTTTGAGGTTATGAAACCAAGGCAATTGATCAGAACTACACTAGGCTTGACAAGAATAAGCTAGAACACCAAATTACTCTTCCAGAACAGCTTATTCCATCTGAACTGCTTATTGTGAGCTTCTTTGACTTTCATTGACTTTTTGGTTTTTCTTGGAATAGAACTGAATTGAACTAAAATAGGCTCATAATAAGCTATATTAAGCTTATATGAGCTTATAGAAACAGAAAATAGGCTTTTTCAATTAACACTTAACTTAATTCAAATTTAACAGGAAACTTGAAAACTTGGAATTTCATTAACTTGGAAAATTAGTACAATGTGAAATAATTAAAGACGAATAGACTTGAAATAAACTTGAATTGATAACTGGAAACTAAAATTGATAATGCTTAAACAATTAAACTACAATACGATTAAGTTAAAAAAACTACTTGCCTTTTAAGGCTACAAAAGGGTCCTATTTATACTAATACTGAGGTGGGATATCTCTTATCTTCTTCTCTGATCATTTTCCAGCCCTTGGATAGCCTTGAAATCATCTCAGCCTTCCTTTGCAGTTTTGGCGCCAAAAAGATATGAGTGGGAAAAACCCACTTGGTTCTGATAACTTGATGGGAATGAAGCATTAAATGCTTCTTGGTTTGTTAGGTGAAGTGTAGAAGAAGCTTGGAGTGGGTGGGTTTGTCAGGGATAAGGGTGGTGATGGTGGTATGGTTTGGCGGGTATTGGTTTCGGAAGAAGGATTTGACCAGGTCAAACTGGTATTAGCTAAGGGAAAGTGGGTCGGGTTGTAGGGTTTTGGGCTTTGTGTGGAGTTGGGCTGGATTTTTAGTTTAGGATAGAAATGGGTTGGATTTAGTTTATGGTTTAGGATTAGGTTTGGATTAGATTTAACTTTGAGGGACCATTGTTGTAATATTCTGAAAATCCAAGGACCATTTGTGTCATTTTGGTATTTTTGGGGGTTGACTTTGACTTTTGATCAAATGCACAATTGTTGCCAAGTCGATCCAAAAATACTCGTTTTCGTTCCGTTTTCAATCCTTTGGTACCTGAAACACATAAAACACAAACCAAAGATATCTGCAGTATAAATTGGTATATTTGGCCATTTTTGTGTCTTTTATGGGTGTAAAATGATGAGTATTTACACACTCATCAATCTCCCACACTAAACTATTGCTAGTCCCTAGCAATCCGATCATATGAAGTAATGAAAGGATCAAAAGAATACCAAGCATACCCCGTTTTGATTTTTTTATACAATGCCAGAAATTTAAACTTAGAACAAAATAGATAACATGCTTGATTTCCAAAAATGGTATCACGGAACGGGATTCACACAAAATGGGTGTCTCCAGGGAATTGTAATCGTCATCCTCCTTTTTATACTCCCAACTAAGCTTAAACTCAATGTGCAAATATTTTTTGTAAAATGCTAACACTACTTATACTAATAATCTATGTAAGCCGAGACTTAACTTTTCACTCCCACAGTTATTTAAGTTAGGTGAATGTGCTTGATTTTCAAAATTTTGATAACAAAAATCGACGTTTTTATAAAATTTTGACTAATACTAGTTAAAAGATAGATTTAAAATTTACAACAAGCAAGTTTCAAAACTTATTGCATTTTGCAATATCATTCCATTTTCTTTTCTTTTCATTTTCTCATTTTTTCATTTTTTTTTCATTTTTTTTCATTTTCTTTACTTGTGCGACATAAACTAACGGAGTTTCACGGGAACCAAGACCTTACACCCTCTGGAATAAAGGATCCAAGGGTCGTTACAACGGAGAGTTGATCAGTGGGCTATATAGGAAAACAAGCTAAGATAGAACAAAAGGGGCTGAATAAGCTAAACTGGGAATTACAATAAGCTGAGTAAATGAAAATAAGCTAAAGTGAAAATGGAAAAGCCACAATTACAAACAAATAAGCACTAAAGGTCTTAAAGGCTGCCAAAAATGAAAATTATTTCCAAGGACCATTTGGGTCATTTTGGTATTTTTGGGGGTTGACTTTGACTTTTGATCAAATGCACAATTGTTGCCAAGTCGATCCAAAAATACTCGTTTTCGTTCCGTTTTCAATCCTTTGGTACCTGAAACACATAAAACACAAACCAAGGATATCTGCAGTATAAATTGGTATATTTGGCCATTTTTGTGTCTTTTATGGGTGTAAAATGATAAGTATTTACACATTCATCAGTACTCCTCTGCAGGACCATGAGATATACAGAAGATACATTGGGAAGTTGATATACTTGACCATCACAAGACCAGATATTTGTTATTCTGTCCAGTTACTAAGCCAATTTATGCAGAATCCTACTTCAATTCACATGCAGGATGTGAAGCATTTATTAAGATATATCATAAACTCTCCTGGTCAGGGTATTCTTCTTGCACATCACTCAAAAGTTCAGTTGCCTGCCTATTGTGATTCTGACTGGGCAAGTTGCCCCATGACAAGAAGGTTAACAACAGGTTATTGTATACTTTTGGGGGATTCACCTATATCATGGAAGTCCAAGAAGCAAGGTGTAGTATCCAGAAGTTCTACTGAAGCAGAGTACAGATCCATGGCAGTTACATGTTATGAAGTGAATTGGCTACTTAGTCTCTTAAAGGACCTTGGGCTTAAAGACTTGCACCCAGTTACTTTACATTGTGGCAATCAAGCTGCAATTCACATAGCAGCTAACCCAGTCTTCCATGCTAGAACAAAACACATAGTGGTTGATTGTCATTATGTGAGAGATCAAGTCAAAGAGGGTACTATCAAGCCTGAGTATGTGTATACATCAAAACAGTTGGCTGATGTATTCACAAAAATTCTTCCTGTTGAGCAGCATCACACTCTTTTACACAAGTTGGGAGTTTCTTCCTAAGATAACTCACAACTAGAGGGGGAGTATAAAGGAAAGACCAAGGTGTAAATATGTAAATATGATAGTGTAGGGACTGTTTTGTAAATAGTTTAAATGTTTGTTGTAGTATGTTTTTCCCTCATTAAATACCATTGTAACAAACTCATTTGGATCGATGAATTAGTGATTCTTTCTCCTCAATTCTTGTTTTCATTTCACCATTTTACTTCACATGGTCAAAAGAATGGTTAGAAACAATTACATGTATACCTCGAGTAAATTGCGTATTCACGTATAATGAGTCAAATAATCACGCATCTCCGGATAACTTAAACAAGAAAAATCTTTGTCCTTATTATAAAAAAAGTTATGAGTAATGATTTGGGTGGGGTTTTTGTTGATGGATCAAAACATGTCTTTAGTAAATTTTAAATAATATGTCAAGCACTAACCATTAGCTAATATTTTGTTTATGTTATGTTTTGAGTAATATAAAGTCTTAACTAAATTTTACTGAAAAATAAAAGGTTGCTACTTATAACGTCACCTCATTTGTATTATATAAGGCTCCATTCGTGTTCGGCTGTTCGTTTACAATCTATCTAAATTGTGTGTTTGTTAACATAAAACTTGTGTGTATTCTAAATCGTGTGTTTGTTAACATAAAGCTTGTGTGTATTCTAACATTTTTTTGTTAAAGAGTGAAGTGTTATTTATTAGTTGAGGGTTTATAGACAGATAAGTTACCCAATTTTCCAATTTTATTTGCCTAAGTTACCAAACTTTTTTTTTTGTGCAAACGGGGTATTGGACTACATGGGGTTGACATTCAAGTTACTGAATTTGTAAAACGCGACATCTAGGTTACTTAACTTAACTAAAAAAATGCATTCGGGTTACTTTGATTACACTGAAAAAATAAAGGTTGAATGCTTAATTAAAGTTCAGTAACCTAAGTGAACAAAATGAAAGTTTGCTAACTTAGGCGAATAAAGTTAGAAAGTTGGGTAACCTATCTGTCTATAAACCCATTAGTTGATAGTTAAAAATGAAACTAAAACTAGAATATAATTTATCAAATCACTTTAAGTATAGGGGCTTGTATGAAACTTTTTTAAATATAACGAAACGGGATTTAGCTTTTCTAATGAACGAGCGGGTTTGCCCGCGCGTTGCTGCGGGGCGGCCGTGTTTGTGTTTATTACAATTATGTCTATTCCTTTTAAACTATCTGGTCACCTTACCTTTTCTTTACACCATACTATTGAAATGAAGTGACTTTGCATTTCTTTATGCAGTTTGTTCCCACATCTATTTTGCACCCAAACATAGTGACTATTGATTTTTTCCTTCTTCACCTGTTCCTTGTCTCTGATAGCAAAGTTATTAACAAAAGGTTAAGCTAAACATGTCACTATTGTATCCAAATTTATTTATTTGAGCTACAGGTAAAGATGTATAATCCAATTTTGAACCAAAGGTACTACTCAAGAACAAAAGCCATAGGTTAGAACCCTTCAGCTTTAAGAGTAAGCAAATTCAATACAATATTCATAAATACTGTAAAAGAAAAGGAAAGTGAGACCAAGAGTGGATCTTGCACTGTAAGTAATTTTTTTTATTAGCCTTTCACAACAGAATAACATGTGAATACAAAATATTATAGCTCATTTTGTTGCGTATTTATTTCTTGTACAATAAGTTCGAATACCTTGGGGGCCTCTTTTCAAGGGATTCTTGGACATGTGACAATGAAGGTTTGAAAAGATCGAGGCTGGCGCCTAAAGCTTTTTCAAAAGCGACTGTTTCACCCATTGTTCTGCAATCTTGTAACAATTAACATAAACAACCAAAAACAGAACATGGGAACAAATATTCTTATATTGTATGCACACCTAGCAGCCCATTCGGAAACAGCTTTGACGGCTCCACAAAATTCAGCAAGTTCATCAATGCCCTCATCTACGCATCAGCTTTTTTGCCATAAGTCAAGAACCTCTAAATGTTTAACAATAGCTCAGTTAGAAAGGTGATTATAATCTTGCAAAAAAGATATATTATGTGACCTATAATACAATCAACTCGTTGACTACCTTATGATTGTAGCCATCCGTAGCCTTGTGAAGGGCAGTCTGCTCCTTGTTATCAATCCTTAAGGAAATCCCAGGTGCATGCTCCTAAGTATCTTCACCAGCCTAAGATGCCCATTTCTTGAAGCTGAATGAAATGTTGTTTTCCCATTACTTTTAGTTATCGATGCCAGACTACTCTGTACTTCCAAATAAAGGGATGCCTGCAAATACATGATCAAGTAAATTTTCAACAAAACTATTCATTTCTCTATATACAATAATATAAACATCAGGTAAGAAACTTATGTACTTTTGAACTCTGAACCCCTTCATTACGTCAACAAACATGTCGTATTTTTCTCTTTGGTCCATGCAACATGTCCTTAACTTGCTTTAAATACGATAATGTGTCATTGGTTATGAGCTTTGGTGAACTACTTCAAACTCCAGCCCCTCCTCCGCCTCCTCCTGCACTTAGCTGAACCTCCCATCACTTCGCCAATTCCTTGTTTTACTCGGAGCCAAAAAAACGCGATGTATTCAATGCATAATATATTATTTTTAGTGGTAAAGAAACTATTAAGTAGCAACGTACGCATATTATGAAGTTCTGAACACAAAGACCTCCTATATAGATAAGCTTTTTAATACAGTATCATTTTTGAAAACACATATAAAGGCCTTCAAAAAGGAAGATAGAATGAAAAATTACACAGCAAGAAGAAGATTCATAGTCTAATCATATCAATGAATTGTAAGGTTAAGCAATCTCAGAAAGGCTTCTTTTCTTCCACAGTAACTTATAAGACCTAATAGAAATACATAATGTGTTTGATAGCTTTTTCTGAAAACATAATAAGCCCTTATAAAGGGAAATGGAATGATAAGGGGGTGTTTGTGTTGCCTTCGATTATTGAGTGTAGGACCTTAAGTAACTTTTGAAAAGCTCAAAAGGCAACCTTTTTCCGCCTATCAAGTTATGAAGTAGAGCTTATGACAACTTAGTAAACTCATAAGCCGAGAAAAGTGGGCTCATGAGCGTTTCAAAAGTTACATTAGCTCATAAGCATACTAAATAAGCTAACACAATCACCCCTTAAAAAATAAACTAAAAAAGTCTAATCTACTCCTACTGAAAGTATCTTCATACCCAGACACCCCCTAAACAAATAAAGCAAAGATGTAAAGGATTTAAAAGGAGGTTATTTGATTACTTTATTATTGCAAGCTATATGAGATGGATGGGATATTATAAAACTAATAAACTGGTTGTAACTTTGTATTGTCGATTATAAGATGCCCAATTGAAACGATAATTGCCCAAATGGGAAACAATTGTGGTTAGTGAGGGCTGATGACATCAAATAAGTACATTTTATTAGCATCATGTATCCTATGCATATTGCTTGTTTTTAGGGCTGATCTACCTGTATCTGAAGGAGATGCGGCGCATCTGGTCTTTAGATGCGCCGTATTGGGAGATGCTCCATATCAGATTTATAGATGCGCCATATCGGGTCAGTTTCAGACTTGGAGGCTACGTTTACATATAGATGCGGCGCATCTAACTCTCTAGATGCGCCGTATCGACCCAGATTTCAGAATCTATAAATACCGAACTCATTAACGAATTAGGGCATCTTTGGGAACCCTTAGGGCCATTCCTAGACGATCAAAGCCACTCAAAACAGTAGAAGATCACCCTTGAAGACCCAATTATACTTGAAGAACATCTCTTATCATTGTTATATTACTTAATCATTCGGTTAGCGTATCATATTCTTTATGTTTAATACTCTATTCGTCTTGATTATATTTTTGTATTTTGTTATAGAGATTATGGGCTAACACCCTTAGGTGTTAGCCATTTTTATGAAGTTTTATTAGTTTTTATGATTTTGTCGATGTGTTTGATTTGTTATTGGATTGGGTGCTTGTCGATAAAAACTCATTTATTGCTTATAACTAGTAGAAGTCTATGTAACTAGGTTATTATCCTTATAACTTCAATTGATGTGACTTAACTACCTGTAATTGTGGTTGCTTAGGTTGAGTTATATGCGTATTAACCCGAATCTCTATTAGGAATCATTGTTTGGCATAAACGGAACGTGTCTACAACCTAATAGGACTAGTAGCGTGTAATACCGAACTAGGTTAGATGGTTTAAAGCAATAAGTTAGTATTGATGCTAGACGAGTCACTATGATCATGTCCTCTTTCCCACCACGATGGTAGGTTATTTAATCGTGACAGGATTAATAATCGGATTGGCGACAAAACAATTGAATGAATTAAAACAAGTAGACATAAGCATGTATAACTATAAAATGGATTAGACGTGGCTAACCCGTTCTTCCTATCTATCTTCATCTATCTTTAATTTGCTTTTAATTAGTTTAATATTTATTTTCTCGTATTTAGTTTAATTAAACACACAAAATCGTGATAGCCTCTCAGGCTAAAACCCCAAAAATATTTACTTGCTTTCTAGGTTAGTTAGTTTAGTAATTAGAATACCTTTAGATCACTTTAGCTTCGCTCCTAGTGAACGACCCTTGCTTACCTAAAAACTATCTACATTGATCGGGTACACTGCTCGTGAGTGTTTAGAGTCTATAGGTTAGTTCGGCAATAAATAAATTTAAAACTTGGTAGATTTTTATAGACCTAAAAAAACACATCAAGGGCTCATCATGGGAATGATATAAAATAAACCATTTTGGTAATCGAATTATGATGCCTGGTTACTTGTTTGTTATACTTAAACCAATGTGTAATTTAGTAAAGCTTTGGTTGTATCTATGAAAGAAAAGTATACCTAAATATTATGGGACAAATAATGACTTTCGAAAAAATATCAACTATTGCAACAAAGGCGAGTACTTAAGTGACTTAATAAGGAAAAGACAATATTTGCACAATATACCTTAATGCATCCTGCTTGTGTTCAATACCCACAGGCCATTGGAGTCTGATATTTAAACCCCCATTTTGTTCGCAAAGATCTAGCAATTCCACGGTCTGCAATTTAACGATGTACAAAAAATGTATCGATAAGTAGCGGTAAAAAAGAAAACACAGACTGAAATTTACTCCATCATAGTGATGCAACATATTCATTGGCTAAGATTGACATACCTCACCGATCAAGAGCTCAAAACGAAGCTTAGGACCATCATAGTGATGCAAGACTGGCCTAAAGGCATTTTCCTCCAATGGTC
This sequence comes from Artemisia tridentata subsp. tridentata, assembly GCA_021014915.2. NCBI lineage: Eukaryota > Viridiplantae > Streptophyta > Magnoliopsida > Asterales > Asteraceae > Artemisia > Artemisia tridentata. The sequence continues at coordinate 188,365,803 of CP139507.1, forward strand.
TGCAAACTTTCCTGATACGCATTCTCACCTGCTGTAGTAGAAACTAATGAGATAAAATGGAGCAAACAAAGTTCACACGTCAACGTTTATCCACCTGTATGCACTTATGAAAAAGATTATGAGGGTGTTTGGATTAACTTATTTTCCGGACTTACCACCTATGACTAAAACTTTAATGATAGTAACCAATAACGGAATAAGCAAATAAGCAGTTTTATTTCACTTTACTATATAATTAGTGGAATTGCTCATACAAAATATCCTTAAACGGCAAGCAAGCATCAACATACTAAGCTGCAAGAAACCATCAAGAAAGTAATAATTTTTTTTTTTTTTTTTTTTTTTTGCCACGCGCATAAGCTTAAACTCATGTCTTATAAATAAGACATACCCTCAACTAAGCAACCTAATCATCTAAAAAGAGTAATGGTATGAACTTCATGAAAAAAACTTAAAAATCAGAAACCATACCCAATTGAACATAATCGGAAACCAAAAAGATTGAATCTTTATAATAATAAAACTATGATTAAACCTTGAGATAAGAGAAAATGACCAGCTTCATTATGGTGTGGACCGCCTTTCTTGAACACGCCGGATGTCTTGCTACACCGCCGCCTCTGCTTCCCATCAGATATAACAATTGATTGATGGATGTTTGGATATAACAATTGCTACACCGCCGCCTGTTGCTTCCTCTCCTCTTGTTATTATTATTATTATTATTTATTTTTCCCCCCTCGAAATGCTGAAGTTTTGGTTATGGTTTTCTGGCAATGTTGAGCTGCTTGTTTTACCTATGTGTTTGTGAGTTATAGTGTAAACCTAAAAGATCAAGTATCATCAAGAAGGTTCTATTAGAGATTTAACCTGCCTTAGTTATGTGCAGTTTAGTTTGACAAATGTGTGGCTGAAAGATCAAGTATCATCAAGAAGGTGTACATGTGGTATGTTTTTGGTGATATCGTACAAAGATTAAGGGTTTGTTTAGCTTCCCAATGTTAACGTACAAAGATTAAGCCGTATTAGGAGGTGATTACGGGAAAACGGGGCATGAATAGTATTCACCACCACACAAAGACAAATCAAATTGTGACAACATGTGAGCCCATTCATTGTTGGGCCTCGAGATTCTCAACCCACAATGGAACCACCAATCAGGAGGTGTATTAACTTGTAACGGAGCACTTAAAATTTTACTAATGACCCCGTTAAATTTTGGGTTTTAGTATATATATATAATAGCACTTACAACTTTTAACATTTTTCATGCATGTATAATAGTGTAATAATGTAACTGACTGGGGTGACTATGAGCCAAACAAACAACTAGCTGTGGGCATAAAAAAATCTTAAGACGTGGATTTGTTTTGTTTCTAAATTTCTTTGTTGTTAAACTTCATTTGTGAGTTAACATCTATATCTACAAATCACATTCATAGTTAACAATATAAAAATGTTACTTAGGAGTTAGGACCTCAAGAGTTATAGTTTAAAACCAAAAAAACAAACTATTTTCTCCGTGCCACAACAAATGTCAATTTCACTATTTACATTTGTCTCAAATCCATGTTTTTTTTTTTTTTTTTTTTTAAAAAAAAAAAAAAAAAAAAAAAAAAAAAAAAAGGCTTTTAAAAAATTAAAATTAGATCTTATTAGTCAACAATGACTTTATTAAAGTTGTGCATCACATCTATATTGAATGCTTAGTACGAGACTAAACGAGTAAACTATAACTATAAGACTATAAGAGCACTCGTATGCACAAGTTATAGGGTAAGTTATAGGCCTATAACTCAGCCTTATAGCTCCAATCCACGCTCCACCTCGTTCTATAGCTTCTCGGTTAAATCCACCGGCACAAGTTATAAGGCATTTATTTTTTCTTCTTCTTTTTTTGTGTTTTATTTAAGTTTTATTGGGTTAAAGTGTGGGTCAGATGGTGTCCTATAACCTGAGTGATAAGCGGAGACTGTCTTTTGGTTAAGTTACAGGTTGTGAGTTATAAGAGAAAAAACTAAGTTAACAACACCTTTTGCTATAAAATGCACCTTATGGCTCATAGGTACCCATAAGCTATGATGTGCGTTTTATAGCAAAAAAACAACAAATTTCATTAAATTTAATATAACGATACATTAAAAATACGAAATTAAAAAAAATACAAGTTAGTGATTAAGGTTCCATAGATGCTCCACAATATCTTGTCGAAGGTCATTGTGCACTCTCCTATCCCGAAGTTCTTTATTTTTCCTTCGATGCGTGTTGCACCTTTCGACCTAAGTGCTTTGCAAATTTGGTTGTGGAGAAACATACAATTCGTTAATTCGCTTATCGCGAATTCTTGATATTTCAATATCATGTTATGTAATATGATTAGCTATACAAGATACTTCGTAGCATGTTGATTTCGTAAGCACGTGCAGGTTGTTGTAAGATTCCCCAACGACCTTGTACGACTCTGAAAGCTCGTTCAATATCTTTCTTGCACTCTTTAACACTTGATTGTTTTTTCATCCCTATTTACTACAAATGGAGCTTCGGGAGCAATATCGTTAATAAGGTCATCAAATAAAAGTTTGAACTACATAGAATATTGAGGTCGTTATTTTCCCCCGCAACACCAAAATATGCATGTCAAATCCGCAAATCATGTGATGCAACGACTTCAAGCATTAGAATCGGGTATCTATGATCACGCATTTTGAATTACCCATTTAATGCCTTCGGGCATTTTGTCTATTCTCAATGCATACAATCAATGCTCCCAAGCATTCCCGGGAGTCTATGTTTTTCTTCGTGCAATGTATATATATATATATATGTCGAATGTCATTAAAATCGGATGATCTTAAATACTCCTCTAAATATAAAGTATATATGTGTTTAGTGAAGTTTTGTAAACAATCACGTGAACAATGTTCACCAACTTGCAAGTACTCGTCAAATGCATAGGTTGATGTGCCGTATGCCAATTGGCGCATGGCCAATGTGCATTTCATGAGATGATTAATACTTAAACGACCCAAAGCATCCGGTCATTGTTTGAAAAAAGAAGTTTTCAGGAAGAGGTTCAATATTGTAATTGATAATATCATTGAATATTTGTTAAAAAAGTTTTAAACTCATACGATACATTTGCGTAAATTTCCTATACGAGTATTTAGGTGGATTATTTTCGTCGCCAAAACAATCTTCCAAAAGCCATTGTTTCTCAACCTCTCGTTCACATGGTATAAATGCCCTTGTGCGAGGACCCGAACTCTCAGCTTGATGATCACCCAAAGCTTGAAATTGTTCATAAGCTTGAAATTGTTAATCAGCGTGTGCCTACTCGGATCGTCTTGTAAGTAAACATCGTAATTGTAACACCCCCAATTTCGTGATACGCATCAGAATTCAAAATGGGTGTTACTTCATGGCACAACAGTCATAACAATAGAAAACGAACTCTAATAGAGTCGTTTTAAAAGATTTATCTTTCGAATTATATAAATATCAGAGTTTACAAAATGAGGTCCCAGTAGTTTCAAGGTTTACAAATTACATTAAATGGGTTTTCGAATGATAATAAAATTTATAGCCTTCTTGAGTATCCGTGCTCTTCCGGGGCAGCCTCATTCATTATGGACCTGAGATAAACATGCTAAAAGTGTCAACACAAAGGTTGGTGTGTTCATAGAGTTTACTTAAATTGTTGAATACAATATTCGTAGTGTGAGCTGTATAGTCTCACACTCATAGTTTGAAAACAAAGCATTTATTATTTCACTAAGCTCATGTTACTAACATCTTAACACAACATCAATTTAATACGTTTTGTTACCTACCCGGCTTAACACAAACGTTTTCAAATATAGTGTGTTTGGTTACCTAACCGGCTTAACGCAAACATCTTTAAATTTAGAGCGTTTGGTTACCTAACCGGCTTAACACAAACATCTTCAAGTATAGTGCGTTTGGTTACCTACCCGGCTTAACACAAACATCTTGCTTTCAAATAGGTACTTAAACGGTTCATGATATTAGGATTTAACAAGGTGAGTTTTGACATAGCATATAAGGTATCAATAATAATTGATATAACACATAACTCTTAAGTACATAATTCCAAATATCAATAAAGATTGATATAACACATAGTTTTAAGCATATAGCATAGTTTTCAAGTAATTGTGATTGTTATAAAAGTAGTTAAGAATGTATCTCCCCTAAAAGTAATTCAAAACGTTTAAAAGTAGGGGCTATGGAACTCACCGTGAGTGGATGATGTTTAAGGATATAACAAAATTGCTCGATAAGCTGGGAAAACCTCTACGTGCAACCTAGAATAATTGTTGCATCTCAGATTTGGAATAATGTCTAGGAAAACATAAACGAGCCTATATACGTCTTTATATCGATCATGATGTAGTACTTGGTAGTTTGTTTATATCGTTTTATAGAAACGGGTTTATGCAACATTTATAGTTTATATATCTCGTACTACCTTTCGGGCCATCATAATTCAGAGGTCAAGTAGTAAACGTTCGAGGAGCTAGGACACTTTAATTCGTAAATCCAGCAACTTGTCGATCCGTTTACCCAAATGAAACCCCTCACATGAAGCTCCCTAGTTTTGTAGTGTTTGATATGGAAAAACATATGTTTTGCTTGTTTTGATTATATATGTAAAGTGGTTACATGGTTTACAAAGTAAATTTGGTCATGTTCCGCAAATGAGTTTGGGTAAATGTAAATGTCTAATGAAAGTTATATGGTATTTGATTTAGTGTAAGTAAATTAAACTTAGGAAATAAAATTAGGAAAGTTTATTTTGAATGAAGATTATTGTTTTATCAAGTTCATTATGTTTAGTGAGTAATTAGTTTTGAAAATCACATGGTTCATAATTACTTGACAAGTGAAAAACTAAACTTTTGACGCCGAAAAACTGTTTTACATTTTGAGGCAGAAAACTGCCTTTGTTTGGTGTTTTCAGTCCGAGTTTCCTAATAGTGGACGTAAAAAATCGTTCCGGACAACTTTCATGTTTTTACTTTTTTATGAATCGGACTAGAAGTGCCTCTAAAATTTTCCAGATCTGGGCAGTGAGCTTGTTGGCAGTTTTTAGGTTCTAAGTTTCGCTAACTTCTTTTTATTATAACTTTTGACTCGTTTATTTGTTTTGGGTGATTCAAATTGCTACGTTTTCCTTGTAAAATCCTCTTTAACAGTAAGCAATTTCCCAAGGTCATGGGTGTTTAGTTTGGTCGTGTTTCATAGCATAAATTCACTAATTTTACTTGTTTACTTACATAGGTTAACATATAAATGTAAGCTTGATTTCTAAGGATTTGCACATCATGATATCAATATAACTAGAAATGTATAGCATAGATTAACATGAGAAAATATGTAAATAGGGTTGATCATGAGTGAGCTAGGTTTTCTTACAACTTTTGGCTTTCAAAGAAAGGATAAACAAGGACAAGGACTAGGACTAGAACACAACTCCACTCTTTAGAAGTCTTCCACACTTCTTGTGAGCTTGTAGGACTTATGCTAGACCTTGGTTACTTAAGTAGCTTTAAACTTAAGAGAAATGACCAAAGGTTTGCTAAGAAATGATAAGGCTTGCAAAGGACTTGATATGAATTACTTGTATCTTCAATCTTGTTGTTAGAAAGAAAGTTATGATATGTAGTGGCGTACAAAGAAGGGGAGGGGGAGGGGTATTTATAGACTCTTGAGGAGGTTAGATGATACATGACTCATTTTAATTACTAAGTAAGAAAGACATATGTCTTTAGATTAAGAAAACTTAGTTAGGAAGTTTTACACATGTAACCATCTAAATGATCAAGGTTTAAGATCAAGACACGTGCCCTTGGTTCCTTCCTTGATAAGCTTCATGAGGCTTTCAGGAGAAGCTTGATAAGTTTCTTGCATTATCATGCTTTTACGGAGTGAGTTTTGGTCCCGTTAATCGCTAACTGTAAGTATTTAAATTACAAAACGTAGAACAGGGTATCGTAAAAATACGAAACTTGTATAAATGGTTAAACTTATCAATATACTCATTATTATCTCATAAAAATGAGTGATAAGTTTAATAAAATCTGAAAATGTAGGTTTAAAACGTTCAAATCGCGTAAAACGCAAAAATCGGAAAATATAAAATTCCAGAATTCTTGAGAATGTCGTAGGATGTGAAAAACACATATTTCTCTTGTTTGTATTGTCGTGTGGACATATCAGGATGTTTAAATAATGTTTAAACCTAAACGTAAATCTCAGACACGGTTTTGCGAAACTTGCAAAAATGACCCGAATGTCAAACTCTCGTGTTATTATGAAAATAGGTTAACTTACAAGAATTTAGAATATAATTTTGGGAGTGAATAGTAAAAGTAAATAGTAACAATGAATAGTAATCGGAAATGCGAATTATTGCAGTAACTACTCCTTAAAGTGAATTTCGGCGGAATTCAGTGTATTTTATCTGGTGGTGAGGAGTCTAGGAAAAGTTTTGGGTAGTTTCGGGATAAAGGATGTATCTTACAGTATCTAAGTCAACTAGAGTTTGAAAGAAACGTGATACTGTGAAATTTTACATACTAACTTTATCTTATTCTGGTATTTCTCTATCATCCATGAAATCTTATAATGGGTTCAGATAATGATGTGGTATGTTGATGAATAGAAGAGTATAGTGTATTCTTACCATTATTATTGGGTAATGATGTCAAGTTTGCTTTACAAATCTTAAGATATTTTAAAGGTTTATGATGGAATGATATCCTTAGGACCTAAACAGACTAGTACTTCTAAGGAAATAAAGAGAAGAATCGATGAATATTCCAAGATAGTAGTTCAGATTATTTCATGTATGAAAATTTCAAGAACGAAATTCGGTAGTACAAATAAGATCTTAAGATCTTGCTGAGTGGTAAGATACTATCGTGTGTCTAGATCTTTTTAATGAATTCTGGTGATTATCGAGTTCAAGTAGGAATTTAATCTGAACATAACCCTAGTACAACTATTCCCAGTATTTGAAATAATTTAAGTCGAACATAGGTATTCAGACTATGTTCTACCGTCCCTAGGTTAAATATAGGTGACTAGACTATATTTAGCCGAGGTTCGATAAATTTTTCAAATACCTAAATTAGGTATACTTGTGATATGTCCGTTGCTTTTGTGAAAATGTCCACAAAGAAAAGGCGATATCAAACCATTCAGTTGCAAGTCCCGCCCATACAAGACTTGTAACCTATGTTTTCACATTCCATTGCATAGAAGATAGTACGGGTAGATACGTGTGGAAAGGAAGTTTTAAGTAATTCTAAAACAGTCCATACTTGGCCAGGATCACGAACTTTTAACAACGAAGGTTTCAGAAGAGAACTTTGATAAATGTAGAGAAAGTTGCTGAACTTCAGCTTTTGTAGATGATGGATTAGTTTGTCCTTTAGAAATATCATATCTTGTATTTCCATTAGGGAAATCGATATGCTGTGACGGGTTTCGATATCATATGAAATGATATTAATGAGGTGATGAAATAGTTCTAGAGACCATTGCGCAATTCACAATGTCTGGGAAGCAGATTAGACCATTGTGCAATTCACAATGTCTGGGAAGTAGATTAGACCATCGTGCAACTCACAATGTCTTTGGAAAATAACTGACACCATTGTATAAATTATAATGTCTGGGAAATAGGAAAGACCATTGCAATTAGTTACAATGTCTTGGACAAAAACTGTTGGAGTAGGAACATGATTGGGAGAATGTGGTTGTGCCGAAATGCCCTAGAATAGGCATACGCAGATATGTTTAGTCCATCGTTTAGATAGAATGATTGAAAGTATATCGAGTGTGTATATATTAATATACTAGTATTTTCGTGTAGCATAACAAGCCTAAAAGTCACATATCTGGAGGATCGAAAGCACGGAGAGTGAAAGACTATAAAATGTTTTTTTGGAAAAGAGTTATAGTTTAAGTCTCATTAGACCCGTTTCTCTATAACCATGTGTAACACCCCCAAAATCTGGTATTGCGGAAGCATTCGGGTCTTGGGGTGCTACTGAATTGGAAATCATAACACATTTTAATAAAAGAGATCATCTGGTAATACAGTAACAAGTACTGTTGAAAATAAACATTAACAGTTCGATAATCAAGCATTAATTTCAGTACATGAGTTTTTAAATTTAATAGATAAGCCTAAAAGTTTAGTGGTCCCATAAAATAAGTTGGGATATCTAAACATTTTTGTTAACGATTCGTAAAGATAATAGTTATAAAAGTATATAAATAGTTATTTTGAAATATTTGCCAATGATATATTTAGAAGTGTATGAATAATTATTTGTAGGTAATGGCTTTATTTAAAAAGGATTGTAATTTGAGAAGATAGTTTATAGATGTTGTATATAAAATGTTTCGTTTGTCAATTTTGATAAAAACATGAATAGTTTTATTTATATTGATAGAAGTCGGGCATGGCCCGTGCATGTGTGTTGGTTTCTCATGGTGACTATGAGTTACAAAATATATGTTTAGGTAAAGGCCGTTTTATAATTTTATGAAACTTTAGTAGATTTCTATATATAAACATTTCGAGTGTGAACAAGTTAATTAGGCGATTTAAGTGAATATGCATGCTTAATATTTACAAGTTTAGTTTCGATTCGTTTTTATGGGTTGTAAATGTATAAAAGAGTTTGTAGTTGCATATGTAATGTATAAATAAACTTGAGTTGTAAAGTAAGTAGGCTAATTCGTTATGAGTCATGTTGAGTTATAAAGTGTGTCGTATAGTTTAGTTATATTGCGAGTTTTGTGATCAAGCGAAGTGAAATGAGTTGGAATTTAAGTCATGTATAGATTTATCAAGTGTACCCAATATGATATTGAGCTTCGGTAGCCGAAATATAACCAAACACACTCTTAAGAATGAGTGGGTTGTGGCCCAACCAAAACAGACAAACACTACTACTTTATAGCTGTCTTAGATGGTGAGGGTTGGGCCCAATGTGAACCCGAAATTGGACCCTTGGGACTTATAGAAAGGGCGTTGGCCCAACTAGGAAAGAACCCAATTATCAGACCAATATTTATGATTTTAACGCAAACCTTAAAACCTCTTCTTGACTTAAACAGACAAGGCTAAACAGCCAACAAATTTTAGTATGTAAAATCTGTTAACATTTGATGGCGTTTGATACAGGATACTAAACTAGAATGCCAGTATTCACTGGTTTGTGTATTAAAACCAGGGTATCGGGAACCAACTCCTATCCCTTTGACACCGTTTCTAGACAAAGACTCACCCCTTGGTGTTACATGTGTACCGAGAACAATGTGCACACCCTCTTGGGTTGTTAACCATTGCGACAGAAACACAAGGCCAACACCCTTCGTGGGTGTGGTCGTGAATCGTAACCCAAAACAGATTTTTGTGGGTCATTAGATGACACGCCTCTAGTGGGTATCTTACTATTCAAGGCCAAGGTAACACAACAACAACAAGCTAAGTGAGCTAGATTCGAGGTCAAATAAGCCGTAACATATCAAACCAACATTGACCAATCCAAATCCTATAACCAAACCGAGCCTAACCAGGCTTCAACCCATAGTCTCTCGGTTCACACCACAAACTGAGACCCATGACTTTTCAATATTTTGAAAGTTTAAGAGTAACCTGTTGAGGCAGGGAGTTACAACAACAAAATCCTTTTCCGCGGGTCTCGATAACGTAAGAAACTAACCAAAACCCATCCACTATGGTTCGACCACAGTGGGTTTTGACCCGTAGCCACAGTCATCTCAACCCAACCTTTGCATGGTCTAATCCCCGACCAACATACATAACAGTCCCCCACTGTGTCGAGCCACAATTGTTTTTGTCCTAATACAATACTCAAACGCAAACTGAACCCAATGTGTCTAAAAGTGTAGAACAAGGTATGAAGAAAATGAACACTCCTATCACATAAGTCAATACTCAGGTTGGTTTTTCGGGTTTAAAGTTTCTTAACAGCCACACTAGCAACAATACCACAAGTAACCATTTTAGGATGTGAATTAATCGATCGATAAAAGAGGGAATTTATACCACAACAAGAACCAGTTAACAACCAAAGAAATAAAACCATTCGTAGCTTCAAGGTCTTAGGTCGAATGACAACAAAATTTTGACAACATCACAGTTAAAATGTATAACTCACATCGTGAGTTTCATTAACAAAATTTCAGATTTTTAATCTACAAAGCTTCATAAGTCACAAAAATAGGAACATATACGAATTAACATCAAAACAAGGTTTGAGATTCTTACAACACCAGATTGATTGACAACGATGAACAACAAGACCCAAATCCGATCTTCCAAGCAAGCAACCCACCACAGTAACTCTTTGATTTGTGAGTGAAGTATTGAGATGTGGTTTGCTTGTGGATTGATCGGTGGACTAAAAAGGAGAAGATGAGGAACATCTTGACCATTCTTTCTTGCTCTCGATCCTGGAGATGACCAAAGTGAGCACTGCTCGCTATCCCTTTTGCATCTTCAAAGTCTTCTCGTGATTTCCTTTGGGGATGATATATGTGAGAGCGACATAGGTTTTTGGGAGATAGTATAGGTTGATGGTGATTGATGATGGTCGTTGATGTGTTGGGGAGAGAACCAGGAAAAGTCAAAAAGGAAATATGGATGGATGTGGGTGGGTATACCAAGAGATAAAGGATAAGGGGAAACGTGTATACTTTTTGTTTTATTATTTTAAAGTATATTTTGTGTACCCCGTGTTTCGTTGAGCTGAGGTGCAATCGTGGTACCTGATGAACTCAAATAAGTACATTTTATTATCATCATTTGTCCTATTTATTTAACTTGTTTTATTATATTATCTGTGAGAATTGATACGTTAATGTTTACTTTTGTAATTCTAAGGTAAAAACAAGTATTATGTGAAACTTGGCGATTTTGGACTAATTATGGAGCAAAACAAGCAAGATGTTAAGAGTCTACTGAAATGTACAAGATCAAGATCATTCTGCTCCAGATACGCCGCAACATACTTCTTACATACGGCGTATCACTATCAAGATTTCACAAGTTACAATCCAAGACTGCAAAGGACATGCGCCGCATAGAGAAATGGAGTTACGCCGCATCTTAAGGCGGTGTACGAATATTCCTGAATATATTAATCTTGGACCCCACGCGAAGTTAAGTCAATGCGCCGCATCTACTTATCCTATGCGCCGCATCTAACCCTCAGACAGAAACTATAAATACCCCAAAGTCAGACGAATTTAAAAGGTTGGACAGTGCAAGATACCAGACGAATTCAGACGTATTAGCAGCACAAGACACACCCTAAACGAAGATACAAGAGCTGTAAGAAGGTCCTGCATGTATTCAATTCATTAAGTAGTTTTGTTTTATTGTATTAGTACACTTTAATTCATCAGGATTGATGGGCTGATGTCATGTGACTACGGAATATCATGTCCACCCCTTAAAATTGCTTTCCCATTAATTAAAGTTTATATGTTGATGTCTTTGGTGACTTTTATTAGTGCATTGATAACCTCTGTGTCTAGCTGAGCATTGCTTGGGTCGCCATGCCCCTTCCTCGCCTATTTAAGAGATACTAAATAAATAGGATAGACATAAGTAATCATTAAGGGTTTACTCGCCGATAAGATTAGAGCCAACGAGAAAGGTTTAATTATATACACTTCATATAAAACTAGCAATAAAACAAGTGACAATCTACTTAATTATCAGGACAGGTCTTCTTATTGTCTCGAGTATCTATCTGTGTACGTGTGTGCTAATCGCTGATTTGTGCTCATTAGTTTAGTTTTCTATTTAATCATAACCAAACCGTGCCAGTCTCTCAGGCTGAACCCCCTTGCGTTAGATTAGGTTGTACAGCTAACTTAAGATATTAAAATACTGATTAGAATAACTAGATAATACGTACCACTCTTAGTGATCGACACTCTACTTACCATTATATTCATACTGACCGGGTACACTGCTCGTTAAGTGTGTGTGTTATTGATAAGTCGGCTAAATATAAATTTAAAACTTGAGTAGGCATTAATACTGCTAAACCGCAACGACACATCACGCGCATCAAGTTTTTGGCGCCGTTGCCGGGGAGTGAATTGTTATTATCTGTTAATTTGATTAGTATTTTAATTAGGTTTTCTTTTTAATTTTTAGATTCTAACCGCTAACCCTGTTATATAATAGATAAATTGCATTCATTGTATTATTTGCATATTTTCTGTTTTTGTGTGTTTTTATTTTCTTTAATTTTTGTTTCTTTTTGTTTGTTTTTATTTTTTGTTTTTCTTTTTTTTTCTATTTTTCTGCATTCTGCTATCGTTGTACTGAGCTGATACAAACGATATGGCGCATCTGTTTTCACAGATACGGCGTATTGCGTTTAATTTTTATAAAATACAATGCGTTTAATAAATTCGAGTACGACGCATCTTTCCCCAAGATACGGCGTATTCTGTTTTTAATAAGAAATTTTTCTAAACCCTAACGCAATACGACGCATCTGTTTTTTCAGATACGGCGTATTTATTATTAAATTAAAAACAGTTTTCGAATTTTTAAACAGATACGACGCATCGATCTTTATCGATACGGCGCATCTACTAAATCAAAAATCTTGTATTTTGAAACGTAATGAAAATATGGCGCATTAGCTTCTGTTAATACGACGCATTTAATTTTAATAAATATAAACGATTTTTGATAATTTAAACTTGATACGGCGCATTCTAATTCATAAGCGGCGTATCTGCTTTCTGAATAAAAGTCTGATCATATTTTAACGTTATAAGATACGGCGTATCCAACTTTCTGGATACGGCGCATCGTTTGCAGATATCAGTAACTTTTATTTTTCGTATTCCGTTTTTCATTGTTAATTTTCTGATATATTACTTTCTTGAACATACCCTACTGATGCTTTTGTGATGGTTTCAGGAAGTGCATGACCAGGAGTTCAACTAAGAACTTGATTCAACCTTTCGAAGATCCTGAACGAGCCTTACATTCGCTTAAAAGGCTTTTCAACACAAAAAGCTTTGAAATTTCAAGTTCGTTCGAGCTTGATTACTTTTCTGAAGAGAAAGAGGAAGAAGAAACAGAAACAATGGCGGAAAACACTACTATGGAGGAATACATGAACAAAACCCGTGCTGATTACAGTTCAGGAGTTGCTAGACCAAAGTTTGATGAAAAGTCAAAGTTTGATTTGAAGGGTCAGTTTCTCAAGGAGCTAAGAGAAAATGCTTTCAGTGGAACAGAACATGAAGATGCTAATGAACATGTTGAAAAGGTCCTCGAGATTGCAGATTTGTTTACTACAGAAGGAGTCTCTGACGATCAACTTATGCTAAGAATCTTTCCAATTTCACTTAAAGGAGCTGCTAATAAGTGGCTAAGGAATGAACCTGCTAGTTCAATCACAACATGGGAAGATTTGAAGAGCAAATTCCTGAAAAGATATTGTCCACCTGCTAAAACTGCTAAAAAGATGGAGGCTATCAACAGTTTCAAGCAAGAGCCTGATGAAACTCTTTATCAAGCTTGGGAACGATTTAAAGACCTATTGATGAAATGCCCTCAACATTATCTAAGTCCAATGCAGGAGATAATATTGTTCTATCAAGGATTGGACGTGCCTACTAGACAAATCTTGGATGCTAAGGGAGCTGTGCCTCAAATGAGTGCAGCCAATGCTAGAAAAGCTATCCAAGAAGTTGCTGATCATTCTCAAAAATGGCACGACGGAACCTCTACTAGATCTAAGAGCAGCACTAATTTTGACGGGTTTGCTACAATTCAAGCTCAATTGGATAAAATTAGTAGAGAGATGAAGAAGCGTGATGAGAAAGTTTATGCTGCCCAAGTTGGATGTGAAAAATGTGAAGGACCTCACTACACTAAAGATTGCCCTAATAAGAATGAAAGTGAGACTTTTGAAGAAGCATACTACACACAATTTGGACAACCATTCCGACCTTCAGGAAGATTTAGGGAAGCTACTCCGGGATACTATCAAAAGAACAATTTCAATCCCACTTATCAAGAAAGGAGGCAGACTTTAGACGACACTCTAAAGCAAATTATGGCCGATGCTGCTAAAAGACATGAAGAGAACACTGCTATGATCAAAGAAATCCGAGCCTCAACAGATACTATAACAAGAAATCAAGGAGCTTCGATCAAAGCATTGGAACAACAAATCGGACAAATGAGCAAAGTTCTTCAAGAAAGGGGATACGGAAGTTTACCTAGCTCAACTGAAACCAACCCAAGAGATCATGTCAAGACCATAAGCACCACTGAGGAAGTCACGCCTAACATACCTTTTCCTAGAAGATTGATGAATGGTAATGATGCTGCAAAGCCCGAATTTTTCTTTAATTCTTCAATCAGTTTAAGGAGGTTACTCAAAGAGAAGGGAAAGATTGAAGAGGAGATCAAGGCTACAATGAAAGAAAAGAGCTCTGCAACCGACTTACGTGCCTTGCCTCATAAAGAAAAGGACCCAGGAAGTTTTACTTTACCTTGTTCAATTAATGATATATCTTTCAATAATGCATTAGCTGACTTAGGAGCTAGCGTTAGTGTTATGCCCCTTAAGACATTCACTACCCTAGGACTAGGAAAATTAGCACCAACTAAGCTGCTTATTGAATTGGCTGATAAAACGGTAAAACGACCTGAAGGGATTGCTGAAAATGTGCTAGTTAAGATTGAGAAGTTTGTTTTTCCTGTAGAATTTGTTATATTAGATATGCCCGAGGATGTTAAGATTCCTTTAATCCTTGGAAGACCTTTCTTGTCTACCGCCCATGCTAAGATTGATGTGTTCAAAAGAAAAATCTCATTAAGGGTAGGGAATAATAAACTAGTCTATAAGTGCCAAAATCCTGCTAAAAGCATAATTAGAGGCGTCTATGTGCTAGGATTAAGAGAACGTATGGACCTCGATCTAGAAGCTAGGCTTATGGGAGAAACATTGATTCAAAACAACTCGACTAATCCTAATCATGAGAACTTCGAGGAATTTATTGACCTTAATGTACCTACCGAACTTAGGCGCGATATTGTTAATGATTCTGATGATGAGTGGTATGATTGCGAAGTAATTAACAAACGTAGGAGAATAGTTGAGAATACAAATTTGAATAATGATGTGTTTATTGAACTACCACCCCACCTTGCATATTTATGCCTATATAATAACAAGAATTTCCCGTCTATCATTTTGTCATCTCTGCCCAAAAGGGACAGAACTTTGTTTATACAGATATTAAAGAAGAATGGCGTGGAAATTAAGGACGAGCAAGGAGTGTTCAATATTACTGGACTGGCGATGAGGGAGCGCGATGCTTCCGACTCTTTCAGTGATCGGTATTAAGGAGCTGAACGTGAGTCTAACTTGAAGACTCTGGAATAAAGACAAGTGCTGACCGGGAGACAACCCGGAAAATTTTTACTTTTCTGTTCTGTGCCGAGTCTGTCAGACCTGTAGAAGATACGGCGCATCTCATTCCTAAGATGCGACGCATCGCCTGCACTGGTCATATCTTATTTAATTTTCTGCATTTTTATTTTTGACTTTAAAACTTTCTGTCAGTATTTTAAATGCGGCGCATCCCTGGTTAAGGATGCGACACATCTTTTATTCTGATTCGTATTTTATTCCAGGCTCGATACGGCGTATCTTCTTCCATAAGATACGGCGTATCGACTGACCTGATGATTTTCATTTTAATTTTTTTAGTTTTATTTTTTTTTACTAACTACTAATGTATTATGCAAGTTTGAACCTTCTTAACTCATGTGTGTTAAAGTCTGAATGGTATTATAGATTCCTGCATTCTTGTGGATACATCATCTATGAAGCTTAAACATTTTCATCCACAAGAAAGTTGATTTTTGCTCTTATACGAATAATGGAGGATCATACCGAGCAAATCTCAGGGGAGTTTTTCTGTTCTAATTCTTTTATTTTCCAGTTTTTAACATTTGACACAAATAACGAGGACGTTGTTTAACTTAAGTGGGGGGATTGGAGAATTAGAACACTTACTTGTCCTAAACTTTTTCAAAATATGCTTAAAATGCGCTTAATATATCAAAATTTAAAATTTTTAGCATGTTTTTGTTTAAAGTCTAAATTACATAGCTGCACACATAACATTATTTCCAAAAATTGTGAACTTATCAAAATTCACAAATCTATGAGTGTGCCGGTGACTTGTAAACTTTAGAACTTGGCTTGTATACTATTCGAGACCACCATAATAAGTATTATCTTTATAATTGGAATGACTTGTCTAAATTGGTAAATTTCTAGGATTACATCCAAATAGCCTTTATATGTTATGTGATATTAACTAACTACACTGGTTAGTTAACCCCCGTATAAACCCCTTTGTTACTCTCACTTTTAGAGTAAGATACCCCTAGAAAAACACTCAGAGCCATTCCTTTCGTTTCTTACACCTTTGTTATAATGTTTCGATACACCCTTTCACCTTAGCCTACCCTATAGATTAAAATCCGTGGTTGGTTAATTGCTTTAGGCAAAGTGTGTTTCCTTACATTACCTGTGTTCGCGTGCGTAATTCATTATCTTTGGTTAGGTCGGGAAATTGCACAATGCAATTGGTATGAAAGTAAATATTGTATAACTTTGAGTTTATTTTTCGTGTGTTTACTACTTTCGCTATTACAGTTATTTCTGAAAGTATGAAGAGTATGGAAAAATTATCCGGAAAAATAGTGA
Source organism: Artemisia tridentata subsp. tridentata (assembly GCA_021014915.2). NCBI lineage: Eukaryota > Viridiplantae > Streptophyta > Magnoliopsida > Asterales > Asteraceae > Artemisia > Artemisia tridentata. The sequence continues at coordinate 188,382,638 of CP139507.1, forward strand.
TAGAAAAGTTGTGAAATTTTACACATATGTTGATGTCAAAAAAATAAATAAATAAATAAATCGAAAAAATAGAAAAGAAAAAGAAAAAGGAAAAGTTGGAAGTTTGTTTTAACCAACTTATGTAAAGTTTTGTATTAAGTGGGCGATATCACCACTATTTGTTGTATATTATATGGATTGAATGGGAGTTGGCCGTTATGGGAACGCCAACTAAGGTTATTCTTTGATTGAGATTTTGTTGAGTATAATTCGTGTCTACCTAAAGCGTGCGTTTCAAGTGTTAAAGCGTGAGTTATTCAATGATATGAGTCTTATTCATGGGATGGTTGGGAAAGTAATTTACCACACTTAGGATTTTAATTTATCTGTTTTGTTTATTTTTTATTTTACACCAATTTGTATCCCAAATATTATCCATACCCTATATCATTCTTTATCCAAACCTTTGATTTATTGAGATTAGGGATTTGAGCAATCTTAAGTATCGTAGTCGTGGATTCGGCTATGTATTTATGATTTTGTCGCCCTTTTTGATATAATATTATTGGTGAAGATTACTTTGTCCTATCTTTAGCCTATTCGAGTTAAGGATTTGAGCAATTGCAAGTATCGTGGTCGTGGATTCAATCATGTATTTGTGATTTTGTCGCCTTTTCTGGAATATGAGATCGATAGAGATTAAAAAGGATGATCGACCCTTAACCAACAAAACCCTTTTTACCGCTTTAGACTTGTTATTCATTGGCTTTAGTGGGGGAGATGCGTATACTTGCCAAGCTTATGATAGAATATTCGTCACGTCTGGACAGTTAAACGATTAGATTTGATTTTATCGAAATATTTTATTTTATTTCTAATTCGTTAAGTGTTTGGTTGTGCAATTATGACAAAACGAATACATGCTTAAATATAAAAATAAATCCTAATATCTTTTATGATACATTTTCATAAGATTTATTCTAAGGTTTACTTGGGGACAAGTAAAGTTCAAGTGGGGGGATATTTGATGAACTCAAATAAGTACATTTTATTATCATCATTTGTCCTATTTATTTAACTTGTTTTATTATATTATATGTGAGAATTGATACGTTAATGTTTACTTTTGTAATTCTAAGGTAAAAACAAGTATTATGTGAAACTTGGCGATTTTGGACTAATTATGGAGCAAAACAAGCAAGAAGTTAAGAGTCTACTGAAATGTACAAAATCAAGATCATTCTGCTCCAGATACGCCGCAACATACTTATTACATATGGCGTATCACTATCAAGATTTCACAAGTTACGATCCAAGACAGCAAAGGACATGCGCCGCATAGAGAAATGGAGTTACGCCGCATCATAAGGCGGTGTACGAATATTCCTGAATATATTAATCTTGGACCCCACGCGAAGTTAAGTCAATGCGCCGCATCTACTTATCCTGTGCGCCGCATCTACTTATCCTGTGCGCCGCATCTAACCCTCAGACAGAAACTATAATTACCCCAAAGTCTGACGAATAAAAAAGGTTGGACAGTGCAAGATACCAGACGAATTCAGACGTATTAGCAGCACAAGACACACCCTAAACGAAGATACAAGAGCTGTAAGAAGGTCCTGCATGTATTCAATTCATTAAGTAGTTTTGTTTTATTGTATTAGTACACTTTAATTCATCAGGATTGATGGGCTGATGTCATGTGACTACGGAATATCATGTCCACCCCTTAAAATTGCTTTCCCATTAATTAAAGTTTATATGTTGATGTCTTTGGTGACTTTTATTAGTGCATTGATAACCTCTGTGTCTAGCTGAGCATTGCTTGGGTCGCCATGCCCCTTCCTCGCCTATTTAAGAGACGCTAAATAAATAGGATAGACATAAGTAATCATTAAGGGTTTACTCGCCGATAAGATTAGAGCCAACGAGAAAGGTTTAATTATATACACTTCATATAAAACTAGCAATAAAACAAGTGACAAGCTACTTAATTATCAGGACAGGTCTTCTTATTGTCTCGAGTATCTATCTGTGTACGTGTGTGCTAATCGCTGATTCGTGCTCATTAGTTTAGTTTTCTATTTAATCATAACCAAACCGTGCCAGTCTCTCAGGCTGAACCCCCTTGCGTTAGATTAGGTTGTACAGCTAACTTTAGATATTAAAATACTGATTAGAATAACTAGATAATACGTTCCACTCTTAGTGATCGACACTCTACTTACCATTATATTCATACTGACCGGATACACTGCTCGTTAAGTGTGTGTGTTATTGATAAGTCGGCTAAATATAAATTTAAAACTTGAGTAGGCATTAATACTGCTAAACCGCAACGACACATCACGCGCATCAGTACCCCGGTTTCGTATAAATGTGAAAAATATAATTCTGGAGTTGTTTTTATAAAACTGGCATAAAATAAAATTTATTGACTCCGAAAATGAATTATAAATTTAACCATTACTAATGTGGTGTCGGTACGCGTGTGGTGTCGTTTTCAGGAAAAATGAGATAACCTCTCGTTTTTGTTGCGTTGGGGTCTGTATATGTCAGAAAGTGGAAAATTCACCTTTTCTGATAAAGTCAAATAGTTTTGGTGGGTTACTGTATGCTACAGCGTGCGGGCTTGTTTCCCGAAATAGTTATGCAAGCTCATGAATGCTTAATTTATCAGTTAGGTAATAATAAATTAACATTTATTATTAAAATACTTATGGGAAAAATTTCCGTTTGTCACATCCTTCCCGCCTTAGAAGGAAAACCATCCTCGGTTTTCACTTAGAGTTACCCGATGGAGTTGAGAAAAATTGAGGGCATTTATGCTTGATTTCATTTTCACGTTCCTACAAGAATTCGAGACATTTTCGAGAGACTATTGAACCTTGACAGTCGAGATGTGAAGTGTTAGTTTTGAAGTACAAAATTCTTGAGGTGGCTATTCCCATTCATAGCATGATCCTTCCTGAATTAAACATAGGTGATCAGGCTATGTTTAATTGAGGATTGATGATGCCATGTTTGGTTTAGTCAAGATAGTATTAGGTTCAAAACAGTATTGGTCATTCCGTTTATAAGCTTGAAATCAAAATTGCTTTTAAAGGTGCACAACCTTACATATGACGATAGCATAATAGTTTGCGGGAAAATTTCAAATATGGTTTGTACCATAGAGAGTGTAACGGAAAGAAGTCATCATAACACCTTGACATAAAAGATAGGGAATTCTTTAGATGAAGATCCATACAATGCAACGATAAAGAAGATCTTTAAGAAAGTACAAATACATGAGGAAATACAATCCAAGAGGGTCTAGATTTAGGTCTTATTATGCGAAGAGGGAATTCTCCCTCTAAGCATTATCGTTACCCGCAGCGTTGCTAGGATCCTGGCAAGCTCCTTCATTTTTATTCCTCAGTTCTGGGCATTCACTCCTGAAGTGCCCAATTACTCCACAGTCAAAGCACGTGACAGTGATCTTTGGGTCTATCACGAGAGTAGGAGCTTTACAATCCTTGGCTTGGTGACCGATCTTACTGAATGGGGCAAGGCCCATTGTGATGAAACGGGCACATGTTGCACTTGGGTAACGTCCCAGCATACCCTTTCTTTGCACTGGTGCCGGTAACATAGACTTTGACCACTTCTTGTTGCTTGTTCGAACCATTGTTGTTGTTGTTTTTGAAGTGATCTTCCTACTTTCTTTTGTTGTCAACCACCTTCTCGGTGGTAGCCCCGATTACTTGGTCCATTAGCTTGTTGGCCACATCCCTAGGCTCATGGGGATTAGCGGTCTTGGAGGTAGTGTCATTGCCCTTAAAGTATGGGGGTAATCCTCCAAGGTATCTCTCTAGTAGGCGAGCGTCAGTCTGGACCATCTCAGGGCATAACAGTGTCAACTCTTGAGAGTGTTGGTTGTATGCAGCAATGTTGGTACCCTGCACCTTGTGGTTCCAAGATTCGACCTCCAACTTTTTAACTTCGTTGCAAGGGCAATACTTTTTGAACACCATTTCCTTGAAATTTTCCCATGGCATTGCGTATGCGGCATCAATGCCTGCAGACTTCAAATAGTTGTTCCACCAGGTTAGAGCAGCATCCGTGAAGGTGAGTGATGCATACTTAACCCTGTCTTCATCCGCACAACTACATATTCGAAACACAGCCTCCAGCCTTTCAATCCATCTGATCAAAGCAATAGTTCCCTCGGTTCCCCCAAGACCTCCTGTCATGGTCTTTCGGAACTCCTGATAGGTGTAACTGCGGTTGTTGTTGTCCTTAGGTCCTGAGGTTCCGATATCAGTAGTCGAGTTGTTTACATCCGCTGCAGCTAGTGCTGCTGCCACACGATCATTAACCAACTGATCTAGCATGGCTTGGTTTACGATAAGCAGATTTGCTCCATTCCCAGTTGGAAGAGTGGTGGCAGCAGGTTGACCGTGTGTGGTCTTGGTTGTCCTTCTTATAGGAGTCATTTATCTACATCATAAAAGATGACGACGAATGAGATCTCAAATAAAAGAACGGTATCACATGAGTTTTATGATTGATATAATGCATTTTTAAAGAGCGGTTCTTAAAGGAAGAATATCGAAGGAGGAGGTGTAGTTGGGTATGTACATCTACATATGTTTTAAGTTTCCAACGACAGATCCTAGTTGTCAAGGCTGAGTAGAGCTTGATGTTTAATATCAGGCGAAGCTTGTAGATTTAAGTATTCAACTTACTTAAGTCGTCCTTAAGAGGTGTCATGACTTAAATTGTTGCACTAATGGTCTGGAATGAATAAATCAGTTGGATACTATGTTGAGAGATGTCCTACTTGTTACTAGTGAGGACTGTGTGTGAACGATTATTCGGTATGTTAAGACTTCTTAGTATCTCGGTGTGGAAATGAGGTCTTATAGAAAAATGATGAGGCCGTGCCATCTAGACTCCTAGAGTGCACCATGTTATAAAGTTAATGGTATATCGATACTCTGACTTAATGCATCCGCTACCTATAAGGAAACCTCATTATAAGGAATGAAGAGGATAAATTGTACTTTGACGAAGCAACGTCAAAGTATGATATATCGATATCTATAGTCTGAGGTGGAGGTGCTTGATTTACCTCTAAGGTTTGGTTTAGTGAGTAACAGTGTTTTGATAAAACCTCATGTCCTAGACGAGCTTGTATTCCCAAGGGATTAGTGAAGGGTAAGGCATATGTCCTCGCGATAGTGGTTCGGGTTACTTTGTAAGGTCTTAAGGCTTCTGTAGCGTTACTAGTCAACTTATGGTAAATCTCCATTCACTCATTGTTTATTTCTGCTGACGGGTCCTTCTTGTATTGCTAGGATTCTATTAACTTAAGGTACGCGAACCAGTTTTCCCCTCCTGGAGGATTATGGCGTGGTATTTCGACATCCAGTATACACTGGGGACGATGTCGAAATCTTCAGGTTTTGTGGGCATAGGGTCACCCAAGCTAGTACAGGGAGTTTTATAGGTCTAGATTACGACCTAGAAGAATGGTGTTGATTGCTACTAGCAGTCAGTTAGTTGGCTCAGTAGTGTACTAAGTACTTAACGTGGAGAGTATAACCCTGTAGAACGATGTTGATTGCTACTGGAAATCGGCCAGTCAAGTTGTTCGAGTACTTAGCGTTCTGTGCAGAAGGTAAAATTTCTATTAAGGACCTGAACATAACCGTTGCAGCTATTTGACACACTTGCTATAAAGCAAGAATATGTCTCAGTCACACACGGGGCTATGAGTTATCCGGTAGCTATCGAATTTAAAGATTTGTCTGATTGATGTTGAGGTGGTTCAGAATTGGAAGGGGTAGTGTACAATGAGATGCTAATCGGTGGAGTTGTTCGATGATGGCTGGTGGTGTAGCTTATCCTCTCGAATTAGAGCGTGATGTGAGACAAGGCTGATTTTTATGTAGTAAGATTGCGTTAAAGTCTATTTGGTTACTATGCTTCTAGCACGGATGCCCGAGTGTCGCACTAATTTTATGTACCCCACACGCGAGTTTTGATTTCTCGAAGTGGAACAAAAATTTTCTTTTGGTAAAAATTTTAAGGCAGCTATTCCTAAGGTTATGTATAACTAAGGTTCAGTGATGCAATGTTGGGTTTAGTTACAAGAAAATGTATCGGTTATTTTGTTTATGGGATACTAGCAAGAAATGCTTTCCAAGGAAGTAGTTAGTTTACAAAGGGATAACAAGATAGTTTATAGAGCAGTTTGCAAAACAGCTTATAGGGTAATAGGAAAAAAAATATTTTATCATTTGCAAGGTAGTAGAAAAGTTGTAGTTTGGTTTGTGATTAAATAGTGAAATAGTTTCGTAGGATAATAACAAAATGATCTGTCAGGTTCCCGCAAAATAGTTTATAGGGTAACAGCAACACGGTTTATTGTTTCATGAGGTAATGACTAAAGTAGCTCATAGAGAAGCAAAATAATTTATAAGTTGATAGTAAAACTTGCGGGATGATTGTAACATATTTTATACATTGTTAATTACACCATTTGTTGGTTTGTGAAACAGTAGTAAGGCGGCGAATTGGTTCATTACACAGTAACACTATAGTTTGTAAAATGGTTTGCGAAATGTTTTATAGGGCAGTAAGGAAACAATTCATTGTTTACAAGATAGTAGTAAGGTTGAAATCTTTGATTTTTATGATATGGTAGTAAAATAGTTCGTAGGATGACGAAAAATTGGTTTTTAATGTATATGTGAATTAGTTTATAAAGTGATGGCTACGCAAGTTGTTACTTTGTAAATCAGTGGCTAAGGTGGTTCTTAGATAAACAAAATAATTTGTGAGGCAATAGTAAAACTGGTAGGATGATTGTAATATAGTTTATAAAATGATGGTGAAGTCATTTGTCTATAAGAGAAAACAAACGGTAAATTTTTTGAAAGGGATAAGGAGGAGTCATCACATGAATGGATAACATCACTGCAGAGTATGAAAGGAAAAGGATTTAATTAAGATAATCAGCAACAGAGATAGATGACAAAGTGAGCTTGTTATAGATTAAAAGTCGGTTACAAGATCTGAAAATTACAAGCTTCACAATAATATCCTACACTTACTGAGGACTCCTCAGTTAAGTGAAATATAACTACAAATCATATCTAGGGCCGGTCCATGGTCCTATCCATGTGCTAGAACCTAAAAGCATACTCCCCAAGCTGTGCCTCAACCTCAACAAGACAAGTCCTCAATGCTAAGTTCTCCTTGCGGTGTGCCTGATCAGCCCTTAACAATACTGCAACCTGGGCCTCGAGGATCAGCATCCTCCCATGCATCACCTGGGCTGCCTCTTGGGCTACAACTTGTGTCTGCTCAAGTCTATCTGATCTTTCACCAAGTCAAGGATATCTCGACTGTTGGAGTGTGTCCTAGCATAAAGTCTGCTGAAGTCGTCATCATACTGATCAAAACGAGCTGGCTGTAACTCGTCAAGCTGGTCAGAGTGGAGACCTAGTATGTCAGTCTGTAAATCTAGCTGAGACTGAATCTGTGAGATAACATCAGTCTCTGTAGCAGCTTGTGATGCCTCTGGAAGTGGAGAATCTGGAGGCATAAAAGATTGTGAGGACAACACATAATCTGGACTTCCAATAGTAGTAGTGTGACTGATCATACGCGGTATCTCCTTCCATCCCGCGCCATCCTCTGTCTCATCCTGAGCTCTCCTCGAGCCCTCTCCGACCTCAAAAGCACTAGGCACATCCTCTAGTATTATACTAATCCGGGGCACAATTGCCCTCTGCTCCATACCCAAACCCAAATCAGTATCAATCCCTATACCCTCAGTAGGAGTACTCTCAGCTAATGTCTGCCCAGCAACTGCCTGCTCAGTCTGCTCATCCTTCCTCTCTGGAACCCCTGTTGAGTAAGAGTCATTGGCCCTCCTGAGCCTCTGGCGTGAGGGTGAATGGGTAGGTGAACGTGGTGATATGATGGGTGATGGCGATGCTGGGGTAGTAGGGGTGCCCATGTAGGTGCATAGGGACCTATAACGGGATGGAGATAACAAAAGAGTGTGAGCAGGGCTTCGGGTACCCTCCGTAGTGTGGGATGATGGTCTAGTAGATGGGCGTATGGTTATGCGTGTAGTACGACAAGGAATAGTAGGAGCAACCTGAGTGACTGGTGTCGTATGAGTATGTGGTGGTGATGGTGGTGTAGGCTCAACGGTGTTAGGGTCTGGTGCATGATAAGCCTGAAGCACCTGCATGTAGGGATCATGTAACACCCTCAAAATCTGGTTTAGCGAAAGCATACATGTTTTGGGTGCTACTAAATTGGAATCACAACACAAAGTATAAAGAACGGTTTTACCTCAACCGTTTTAAAAGAAGTTTCATATTCAAAAGTGATTTGTTTACAACATTTCAAAAATGGTGCGGAAATATAAGCCCATAAAATATTTCAAGTGGTCCCAAATATATCAGAGTCTTCTATGACCATGCCATGCCATGCCAAAAGCCCTCGCCACAAGGTTATCGCCTTAAACCTGAAAATACATGCTAAAGTGTCAACACGAGGTTGGTGAGTCCATAGGTTTTAGTATTCGTAAATGTGGAACACAAATTTATATTGTTTGGTTAATCGGTACACTCGTAATGACCATTACACTTGGTAGTATGTCCGTTACACTCGGTAATGTGACTGTTACACCCAGTCATATGACCGTTACACCCGGTCCTATTATATGTGTTTGCCCAGTACCCCTGGTCAATGTGTGTGTCATGTATACATATAATGCATTCGAGTGAACATTCTAGTATTTCAGCCAAACAATCAAATATTGAGTAAATAATTCAGTGTACCTGGTCAACATGTGTGCCATGCATACTTATAGTGCATTCGAGTAAACAATCGAGTATTTCAGCCAAACAATCAAATATTGAGTAAACAGTTCGCATTTTCCAAATAAACAGTCATTGAGTTAAAAAAAAAAAAAAAAAAAAAAAAAAAAAAACGAGCATGTATTCTCCCCCAGAAACAGTTTGAAAACCAGTAAAAGTAGGGGTCATGAACTCACCTTAGTAAAGCCGTCTGAATAGAGTAAAGTCAAGTAGTGATAGTGTGCGGCACCGACACGCGACCTAGAATAGTATGGCAAGTTTAGTTTACAATTTCAGGTTTAAGACTCGATGAAATTTAAATAAGTTTAAAAGTTTTAAAATGTTTGTGTTGTTGTTGCTTGTGTGGCAGCATTTAAGTTTGAAAATAGTTTTCTAAATGTTTGCAAGTATTGGCTCTTGGAAGTGTATGAGTATATAAGCATAAAATAACAAAAGTATCAAAGACGGATAAGTCTCTGGTTTGACAATAACCAAAAACGATGCACGAAAAGTACTTACAAATATATATTAGACGTCGTCGGAATTTAAGAACATTGTTGTTAAAGGTATATATACATATATATAAAATATTACGAGTAGTTAGCAATATAGATAAAAGTATGTAAATAATTATTTTTACGTAATGACTTTTAAATAATTGTATTAAGGGAAAGCTAGCGGATGGTAAGTGTACATGTATTTAAGTCATGTATAAAACGTTTCGTTAGTTGGTGTTGATAAAAATACGCTAAATATATATATTTTGACGAAATTTTGGCATGACCCACGTATACGTTTTGTTTATTGTGGTTAAAGTATATGGATGTTTATAATTTATAAACTTGTATAAGTCTTTATAAGATATAGCAAGTCTTTATATGTCAAATAGGTAATATGAATTCATAATTATAGCAGTGTGTATCGAAAACTCATAGTTTTGGTTACAAGTTACATTTTAGAATTCATCTATAAAACTAGTTTAGCAATTTAGAGTATGTCTTAATGTAGCGTCGAGATGGATAAGTCGAATAAATTGGGGACGAGTCGAAACGGACAAGCTTAAACAGACGCACCCTTAAATTGGTGTTAAGTGGGCTTTAGATGCTGAAATTCCCAACGACGAATTTGAGAAATCTCTCCACTATGCATGTTTAGTTCACAGTTTTAGTTCAAGACTCAACGAAATTTAATTCAAAAGTTTTAAAGTGTTTTTGTTATTGTTGCTGGTGTGGCAGCATTTAAGTTTAAACAATTTTCTAAGTATTTGTAGGTATTGGCTCTTGAAAGTGCATAAGAGGATAAAATATCAAAGACGATTGAGATTCCGGTTTGACAATAACCGAAAGACAATGTACGAAAAGTGAGTACAAATAATACTAGATGTTGTCGGGATATCTAAACATTTTTGTTAACGATTCGTAAAGATAATAGTTATAAAAGTATATAAATAGTTATTTTGAAATATTTGCCAATGATATATTTAGAAGTGTATGAATAATTATTTGTAGGTAATGGCTTTATTTAAAAAGGATTGTAATTTGAGAAGCTAGTTTATAGATGTTGTATATAAAATGTTTCGTTTGTCAATTTTGATAAAAACATGAATAGTTTATTTATATTGATAGAAGTCGGGCATGGCCCGTGCATGTGTGTTGGTTTCTCATGGTGACTATGAGTTACAAAATATATGTTTAGGTAAAGGCCGTTTTATAATTTTATGAAACTTTAGTAGATTTCTATATATAAACATTTCGAGTGTGAACAAGTTAATTAGGCGATTTAAGTGAATAAGCATGCTTAATATTTACAAGTTTAGTTTTGATTCATTTTTATGGGTTGTAAATGTAAAAAAGAGTTTGTAGTTGCATATGTAATGTATAAATAAACTTGAGTTGTAAAGTAAGTAGGCTAATTCGTTATGAGTCATGTTGAGTTATAAAGTGTGTCGTATAGTTTAGTTATATTGCGAGTTTTGTGATCAAGCGAATTGAAATGAATCGGAATTTAAGTGGTGTATAGATTTATCAAGTGTACCCGATATGATATTGAGCTTCGGTAGCCGAAATATAACCAAACACACCCTTAAGAATGAGTGGGTTGTGGCCCAACCGAAAGAGACAAACACTACTACTTTATAGCTGTCTTAGATGGTGAGGGTTGGGCCCAATGTGAACCTGAAATTGGACCCTTGGAACTTATAGAAAGGGCGTTGGCCCAACTAGGAAAGAACCCAATTATCAGACCAATATTTATGATTTTAACGCAAACCTTAAAACCTCTTCTTGACTTAAACAGACAAGGCTAAACAGCCAACAAATTTTAGTATGTAAAATCTGTTAACATTTGATGGCGTTTGATACCGGATACTAAACTAGAATGCCAGTATTCATTGGTTTGTGTATTAAAACCACGTTATCGAGAACCAACTCCTATCCCTTTGACACCGTTTCTGGACAAAGACTCACCCCTTGGTGTTACATGTGGACCGAGAACAATGTGCACACCCTCTTGGGTTGTTGACCATTGCGATAGAAACACAAGACCAACACCCTTCGTGGGTGTGGTTGTGAATCGTAACCCAAAACAGAATTTTGTGGGTCATTAGATGACACGCCCCTAGTGGGTTTCTTACTATTCAAGGCCAAAGTAACACAACAACAACAAGCTAAGTGAGCTAGATTCGAGGTCAAATAAGCCGTAACATATTAAACCAACATTGACCAATCCAAATCCTATAACCAAACCGAGCCTAACCAGGCTTCGACCCATAGGCTCTCGGTTCACACCACAAACTGAGACCCATGACTTTTCAATCTTTTGAAAGTTTAAGAGTAACCTGTTGAGGCAGGGAGTTACAACAACAAAATCCTTTTCCTTGGGTCTCGATAACGTAAGAAACTAACCAAAACCCATCCACTATGGTTCGACCACAGTGGGTTTTGACCCGTAGCCACAGTCATCTCAACCCAACCTTTGACAAGGCCTAATCCCCGACCAACATACATAACAATCCCCCACTGTGTCGAGCCACATTGGTTTTTGTCCTAATACAAAACTCAAACGCAAACTGAACCCAATGTGTCTAAAAGTGTAGAACAAGGTATGAAGAAAATGAACACTCCTATCACATAAGCTAATACTCAGGTTGGTTTTTCGGGTTTAAAGTTTCTTAACAGCCACACTACCAACAATACCACAAGTAACCATTTTAGGATGTGAATTAATCGATTGATAAAAGAGGGAATTTATACCACAACAAGAACCAGTTAACAAACAAAGAAATAAAACCATTCATAGCTTCAAGGTCTTAGGTCGAATGACAACAAAATTTTGACAACATCACAGTTAAAATGTATAACTCACATCGTGAGTTTCATTAGCAAAATTTCAGATTTTTAATCTACAAAGCTTCATAAGTCACAAAAACAGGAACATATACGAAGTAACATTAAAACAAGGTTTGAGATTCTTACAACACCAGATTGATTGACAACGATGAAAAACAAGACCCAAATACGATCTTCCAAGCAAGCAACCCACCACAGTAACTCTTTGATTTGTGAGTGAAGTATTGAGATGTGGTTTGCTTGTGGATTGATCGGTGGACTAAAAAGGAGAAGATGAGGAACATCTTGACCATTCTTTCTTGCTCTCGATCCTGGAGATGACCAAAGTGAGCACTGCTCGCTATCCCTTTTGCATCTTCAAAGTCTTCTCGTGATTTCCTTTGGGGATGATATATGTGAGAGCGACATAGGTTTTTGGGAGATAGTATAGGTTGATGGTGATTGATGATGGTCGTTGATGTGTTGGGGAGAGAACCAGGAAAAGTCAAAAAGGAAATATGGATGGATGTGGGTGGGTATACCAAGAGATAAAGGATAAGGGGAAACGTGTATATGTTTGTTTTATTATTTTAAAGTATATTTTGTGTACCCCGTGTTTCGTTGAGCTGAGGTGCAATCGTGGTACCCCGGTTTCGTATAAATGTGAAAAATACAATTCTGGAGTTGTTTTTATAAAACTGGCATAAATTAAAATTTATTGACTCCGAAAATGAATTATAAATTTAACCATTACTAATGTGGTGTCGGTACGCGTGTGGTGTCGTTTTTCAGGAAAAATGAGATAACCTCTCGTTTTTGTTGCGTTGGGGTCTGTAAATGTCAGAAAGTGGAAAATTCACCTTTTCTGATAAAGTTAAATATTTTGGTGAGTTACTGTATGCTACAGCGTGCGGGCTTGTTTCCCGAAATAGTTATGCAAGCTCATGAATGCTTAATTTATCAGTTAGGTAATAATAAATTAACATTTATTATTAAAATATTTGTGGGAAAAATTTCCGTTTGTCACACCATGGCTCTGATACCAATCTGTAACACCGCCAATTTCGTGATATGCAGCGGAATTCAAACTAGGTGTTACTTCATGGCACAACAGTCATAACAATAGAAAACGAACTCTAATGGAGTCGTTTTAAAAGATTTATCATTCGAATTATATAAATATCAGAGTTTACAAAATGAGGTCCCAATAGTTTCAAGGTTTACAAATTACATTAAATGGGTTTTCGAATGATAATAAAATTTATAGCCTTCTTGAGTATCCGTGCTCCTCCGTGGCAGCCTCATTCATTATGGACCTGAGATAAACATACTAAAAATGTCAACACAAAGGTTGGTGAGTTCATAGAGTTTAGTTAAATTGTTGAATACAATATTCGTAGTGTGAGCTGTATAGTCTCACACTCATAGTTTGAAAACAAAACAGTTATTATTTCACTAAGCTCATGTTACTAACATCTTAACACAACATCAATTTAATACGTTTTATTACCTACCCGGCTTAGCACAAACGTTTTCAAATATAGTGTGTTTGGTTACCTAACCGGCTTAACACAAACATCTTTAAATATAGAGCGTTTGGTTACCTAACCGACTTAACATAAACATCTTCAAGTATAGTGCGTTTGGTTACCTACCCGGCTTAACATAAACATCTTGCTTACAAATAGGTACTTAAACGGTTAATGATATTAGGATTTAACAATGTGGGTTTTGACATAGCACATAAGGTATCAATAATAATTGATATAGCACATAACTCTTAAGTACATAATTCCAAATATCAATAAAGATTGATATAACACATAGTTTCAAGCATATAGCATAGTTTTCAAGTAATTGTGATTGTTATAAAAGTAGTTAAGCATGTATCTCCCCCAAAATAATTCAAAACGTTTAAAAGTAGGGGCGCTATGGAACTCACCGTGATGATGTTCAAGGATATAACGAATTTGCTCGATAAGCCGGGAAAACCTCTACGTGCAACCTAGAATAATTGTTGCATCTCAGATTTGGAATAATGTCTAGGAAAACATAAACGAGCCTATATACGTCTTAATATCGATCATGATGTAGTACTTGGTAGTTTGTGTATGTCGTTTTATAGAAACGGGTTTATGCAACATTTATAGTTTATATATCTCGTACTACCGTTCGGGCCATCATAATTCAGAGGTCATGTAGTAAACGTTCGAGGAGCTAAGACACTTTAATTCGTAAATCCAGCAACTCGTCGATCCGTTTACCCAAATGAAACCCCTCACATGAAGCTCCCTAGTTTTGTAGTGTTTGATATGGAAAAACATATGTTTTGCTCGTTTTGATTATATAAATTAAGTGGTTACATGGTTTACAAAGTAAGCTTGGTCATGTTCCGCAAGTGAGTTTGGGTAAATCTAAATGTCTAATGAAAGTTATATGGTACTTGATTTAGTGTAAGTAACTTAAATGGTTTTATAAGTTCTCGTCGTTTTACAAAAGTTACTATTCCGAAGGTAAAATAAACTTAGGAAAGTTAATTTTAAATGAAGATTTTTATTTTATGAAGTTCATTATGTTTAGTGAGTAATTAGTTTTGAAAATCACATGGTTCTTAATTACTTGACAAGTGAAAAACTAAACTTTTGACGCCGAAAAACTGTTTTACATTTTGAGGCAGAAAACTGCCTTTGTTTGGTGTTTTCAGTCCGAGTTTGTACGCGGTGGACGTAAAACATCGTTCCGAACAACTTTTGTGTTTTAACTTTTTGATGAATCGGACCAGAAGTGCCTCTAAACTTTTCCAGATCTGGGCAGTGTGCTTGTTGGCAGTTTTTAGGTTCTAAGTTTCGCTAACTTCTTTTTATTATAACTTTTGGCTCGTTTATTCGTTTCGGGTGATTCAAATTGCTACGTTTTCCTTGTAAAATCCTCTTTAATAGTAAGTAATTTCCCAAGGTCATGGGTATTTAGTTTGGTCGTGTTTCATAGCATAAATTCACTAATTTTACTTGTTTACTTACATAGGTTAACATATAAATGTAAGTTTGATTTCTAAGGATTTGTACATCATGATATCAATATAACTAGACATATATAGCATAGATTAACATGAGAAAACATGTAAATAGGGTTGATCATGAGTGAGCTAGGTTTTCTTACAACTTTTGGCTTTCAAAGAAAGGATAAATAAGGACAAGGACTAGGACTAGAACACAACTCCACTCTTTAGAAGTCTTCCACACTTCTTGTGAGCTTGTAGGACTTATGCTAGACCTTGGTTACTTAAGAAGCTTTAAACTTAAGATAAATCACCAAAGGTTTGCTAAGAATTGATAAAGCTTGCAAAGGACTTGATATGGATTACTTGTATCTTCAATCTTGTTGTTAGAAAGAAAATTATGATATGTATTGTGTGTGTGGCGTACAAAGAAGGGGAGGGGGAGGGGTATTTATAGACTCTTGAGGAGGTTAGATGATACATGACTCATCTTACTTACTAAGTAAGAAAGACATATGTCTTTAGATTAAGAAAACTTAGTTAGGAAGTTTTACACATGTAACCATCTAAATGATCAAGGTTTAAGATCAAGACGCATGCCCTTGGTTTCTTCCTTGATAAGCTTCATGAGGCTTTCATGAGAAGCTTGATAAGTTTCTTCCATTATCTTGCTTTTACGGAGTGAGTTTTGCTCCCATTAATCGCTAATTATAAGTATTTAAATTACGAAACGTAGAGCAGGGTATCGTAAAAATACGAAACTTGAATAAATGGTTAAACTTATCAATATACTCATTATTATCTCATAAAAATGTGTGATAAGTTTAATGGGTCGCGTAAACGGTGTTAAATCTGAAAATGTAGGTTTAAAACGCGCAAATCGAGTAAAACGCAAAAATCGGAAAATATAAAATTCCCAAATTCTTGAGAATGTCGTAGGATGTGAAAAACACATATTTCTCTTGTTTGTAATGTCGTGTGGACATATCGGGATGTTTAAATGACGTTTAAACCTAAACGTAAATCTCAGACACGGTTTTGCGAAACTTGCAAAAATGACCCGACAAGTATCAAACTCTCGTGTTATCATGAAAATATGTTAACTTACAAGAATGTAGAATAAAATTTCGGGAGTGAATAGTAAAAATGAATAGTAATCCGGAAATGCGAATTGTTACGGTAATGATCATAGTTGGGATCCATAACGTTTTCTTAAAGGTAATAAAGAGAAGATATTATTGAGATGTGTAGGTAGAAGTATGTGTAAAGTTGAGAAGATTTAAGAGGTGTTTATAAATTTTAAAGGGTAAAAAAGTGGGTTTAATGTTTTTTAAACCCCAACGTCTATTTTATTTATTTATTTATTATTTTTTTTGAACCCAACATTTTTTATTTTTTTTTAATTTTTTTTACCCCAAAATGAACCGTTACAAATATGAAGAAAAAAATGCCGTATAACTTTTGCTGGTCATTTTGGCGCGATGCCTTATAACGTGAGCCTCGGTGTCACCTGGTGCCATAGGGTTGCGCCATAGGATGCTAGGGCTATGACACGCCTTATGGCCCATGTAGTGCTTTAATAAAATAAATATGGATAATTGTATGTCATCATTAATCATCAAATCAGCTTTCTAGTCCTAACTTTATAAACTATC
The DNA here is from genome assembly GCA_021014915.2 of Artemisia tridentata subsp. tridentata. NCBI lineage: Eukaryota > Viridiplantae > Streptophyta > Magnoliopsida > Asterales > Asteraceae > Artemisia > Artemisia tridentata. Next base: position 188,399,466 of record CP139507.1, read on the forward strand.
AATTAGGATTAAAACTAATCCCATTTAGAAACCAAACATGCAAAAGATTATCTTGTGAATGAAACATTAAAAAGAGAGAAAATATAGACCTTTATTTTCATGACAAGTTAACACTTTTTATAGTCGTAGAGAGTTAGGAATCATGGTATGCTAAAAATATTTTTTTGGTGGCGCATCAGCGTCAATTCGGTATCTTCATTTTTAACATTCACATACCAAAATATTCCTCCCTCATAACATCCCTCTCACATGTTATTTGGCTCCACCCCGTACCCAATTAAAACACAAGCTCAACACCAAAACTCAATTAAAAAAAGGGATAATTGTTTTTAAATATATAGAAGTTGCCACCTTTTACTATGTTGTGTAATCATATTTTTCTTTTTATTTTTTTTTTTATTATTATTATTATTATTATTATTTTTTAATTTTCATATGTTGTGTATCAAAGTTACTAATCTCTTCTATGTAGTGACTGCTAAGGTGATTAAGGTTTTTCGTTAGAGTAAATTACATAAATCGTCCTTGTGGTTAGGCCCAAATTGCAAGTTAAGTCCTTTTCTCTAAAAAATTACTAACGACCGTTTAACAAAGGCAACGTTAGTCCATTTAGCCAACGATCATTTTGCAACGTTTGTCCTTTATACTAACGGCCGTTTCTAATTAATTCAAAATTTCATTTTATTAAAAAAAATTATTTTCTACGCGGTTTATACATGTTTTTATACACGGTTTTATATGCGGCTTTACATGCGGTTTAATACACGTTTTTATACGCGGTTTTATACGCGGTTTTATACATGTTTTTATACATGATTTTATACGTGTTTTTATACACGTTTTTATATGCGGTTTTACATACGTTTTTATACACGTTCTTATACGCGGTTTTACACACGTTTTTATACACGTTTTTATACGCGGTTTTATACGCGGTTTTATACACGTTTTTATACATGATTTTATATTCGGTTTTACACACGTTTTTATATGCGATTTTACATGTAGTTTTATAAACGTTTTTATTACACACGTTTTTATACATGATTTTATACGTGTTTTTATACAATCGTGTATAAAACCGTGTATAAAAACGTGTATTAAACCACGTGTAAAACCGCATATAAAACCGTGTATAAAACAGTGTATTAAACCGTGTGTAAAATCGCGTATAAAACCGTGTGTAAAAACGTGTATAAAACATGTCTAAAGACATGTATAATAATGTATATAAAAACGTGTGTAAAAACGTGTATAAAATCGCTTATAAAACCATGTATACAAATGTGTAGAAAACGTGTCTAAAAAACGTATATAAAAAAGTGTATAAAATCGCGTATAAAACCATGTAGAAAGATGTGCATAAAAACGTTTATAAAAACATGTATAAATACGTATATAAAAACATGTATAAAAACGTGTGTAAAAACGTGTGTAAAATTGCGTATAAATACGTATATAAAACCGCGTAGAAAATATATTTTTTTTAATAAAATGAAATTTTGAGTTAATTAGAAACGACCGTTAGTATAAAGGATTAACGTTGCAAATGATCGTTGGTAAATGGACTAACGTTGCCTTTGTTAAACGGCCGTTAGCAATTTTTTAGAAAAAAGGACGAAACTTGCAATTTGGGCCTAACCACAAGGACGATTTATGTAATTTACTCTGACGAAAAACCTTAATCACCTTAGCATCACTACATAGAAGAGATTAGTAACTTTGATAAACAATATAGGGAAAAAAAAAAAGATGATTACACAAAATAGTAAAAGGTGGTAACTTCCATATATTTAAAAACAATTATCCCTTAAAAAAATATATATATATATATATATATAGCAAGAGATGGCGTCCGCCAATTATTTAATGTTAGACTTGGCGAAAGTAGAGGGGGTGGTATCATGGCTTGCATTTGGCGGCGCCAAAACCATGTCCACATCGGACTTGTGTGCGTTACTATAACTTACCCTCTTGACATTCAATTAGTCAGAAAATATTAATATTTTTTTTGGCAGTCAGAAAATATTAATCATAAACAAAAATAGTCATTGTTCGTTTGTTCAGACTCTTTCTTAACGGCGTTAGTTCTCTCTTGATCTATCCTATCGACACGCGGAACTATTTCTCCTCCGTTAAACCCTTATCGCCTGTCTTATTCAATCCATTTTATGAAGAAGAAAAAAAGGATAATAGTCATAATGCTAACGAATAAAGCATCCAATAGTGAGTCGTTTCCTGCCACGTAAGACTACACTTTTTTCCTACGTGGCATTCCTCCTATTCTTGGTCATAAAACTCAATACGGAGTATTATACTAAAGAACTTTTTGACATATTGTGATTAATTGTTGTAATAAAGATGTGTTACTTTTTAAATTGTACTATACTTCTCTTTTTTTTTTTTTTTTTAAAGGGTGCGCCAGGCCAAGGTAGTAGTGCAACACCAAGGCGACACATGAAGAACTCCAGCAGCAAGCTACTATGATGGGCTCTTCCCCCATAAATGTGTTACTTTTTAAATTGTACTATACTTCTCACACAAGTATATGACATACAAAAGTTCTAAGGAAACAAGTATATAACACACGCCTTTTCGTTAAATTGCAACCTTGTTTAAATACTAAAGTAGGTTTTCCTGGTTTCTATCGGTTTATGTAGTAATTTAAATGGGATTAGAAAAAACATTAACAAGGTGTTCATGTCTTTTTCTAATCAATTATATGTCTTTTTCTAACCAATTATACTTTGTCAACTATTTCAAAGAGTAAACTACAAAATGACCACATGATTTGTGAAAAACTAACGACAATTGTTCACTATCGATATATTTTACATGATTTACTCAAACAACAATGGGAATGAAGCGGATAGCACGACACATGAGGGCATGCTAAGATGCGAGTGGTGCCGCATTGTCAATTGCCACGAAACATATTGACCGCCAGACACGTATAAACACACAGAGAATGCAACACTCAAACAAAACACTTTGCTTTTAGAGTGTTACGGGAACTCTTCACCAAACTAGATAAGAATGCGAGGCCGGGATAACACTACGGCAACGTTCCCTTGCGAAAACGGGCCATGTCAAAGACATGTTGACATCCTTGCAAGTTTACCGTTAGTACTCCGATGACTTTTGAACTATCAAAAAATGGTATATGAAAAGTGAAAATTACATGTTACGATCTCAGTTTAGTGAAGGCATTGATAAATATATACTCTCATTAATTTTACTAAAACAAAGTACGAAAGAGGTATAATATAGAAAGTAACATGGCCATGTGTAGTGGGCGCTAAATTGACCAAATTTACCCAAATCCACGCCCAATTAGCGCCCCTTTGCATTACACACGAGCGCGAATTGCCAAAAAAATTCACTCGGCGCCAATATATTCACGCCCTCCCCCTTTTGTTTTCCAAGAAAAATATTACCGTTTCATTAAACGGTTCCTTTTCAAAATCAAAAAAAAAAAAAAAATACGCTCCTTTTTTTTTTTTTTTTTTTTTTTTTTTTTTTTTTTTTTTTTTAATATATATAAACCCCACTCTTCTACACATATTTTTCACACACTACTTCAAACAAAAAAAAAAATAAAAAAATCAAACATGTTCCCTAGCCGACCGAACTTTCCACACAACTACAATCCCGGTTTCGTACCACCTCGTCCCAATAACGATTTAGGTGAAGACCAAATCCCGAATGCGCAACTTTGGAATTTGCTATCACAATTGCCAAATTTGCCACAAATGCCGGCGATGCCACCACCGTAACCGATGCAAACCTTTCAAAACTACGGTTATGGTCCAAATTACGGGTTTGCAAATTTCAACCAACCCGTCACGTCTCAAGGCTCGGCGACCACTATAAATGTTGAAGAAGACGAGACGGTACCGGAGACGCCTCCGGAAAAGCAACGGGGCGCCGCCCCATCTCAACCAAGAAAAAGGTCACACAAGAAAAAAACCACTAACGAGCCGATCAACCAAAGAAAAAAAATACCAAATGTGGACTGATGATGAGACGGTGGCGTTAGGCAAGGCATGGCTAGAAGTTGCGGAGGATCCCATCGTCGGTATATATATATTTTTTTTTATGAATCGTATTTTTTTTTTTATGAATCGTATTTTTTTTTTTTTTTTTTTTTTTATGAATCGTATTTTTTTTTTTTTTTTTTTTTTATGAATCGTATTTTTTTTTATTTTATGAATCGTATATATATATATTTTTATGAATCGTATATATATATATATATTTTTTAACATCTAATTGCGTTGTTTTTTTTTTAGCGGATTTTCAACGAGGAGCAACGTTTTCACGCCGAGTTAGAGAGGCGTTCTATATGAGGTTGGGGGTTGATGAGACGTATCGTACACCGGATATGATTTCCGGCAAATGGTCCGACATCAACACCAAATGTTTGGCTTTCAACAACATCTATAACCGAAAAAAGAATAACATTCCAAGTGGTGAAAATGCCATTTGGCCATTACGTGCCGCGAAAGAGGAGTACAAGTCAATTAAGCTCGCGGTTTTCCCGTATGAAAGTGTTTGGAGCATCCTACACGGCAGCCCAAAGTGGGAACATCAAGTACCGCTTGAGGTTCGAACGACTAGGCCCGCAAAAAAATCAAAGACATCCTCTTCTACCGAACCCCAAAGTCAATCATCCGATGGTCGCAACTTTGACCTAAACGATGTGGAAGAAGAGTTCGAAGAGGTTGTGGTGCTCGAAAAGCCACGGCCCCCGGGTAGGCGTAGTGGTAAAGGCAAGCAAAAAGCCGACACCGAAGACGAGACTGAGAAGGCTATAGCGGCTAGTCTTAAAGAAATTGCGTCGGAGGCGACGCAACGTCGGTTGCAAAAAGAAAAACACTATGAAATGCTTGCAACAATCACAAAGAAAAAAGACTTGGAGGAATATGGGCGGGACATCTCGCACCTCACTGGGGTGGAACGTCAAATTGCCGAATCGCTCAAAGTCGACATTGCAAAGAAATATGGGTTTATGTGATGCTTTCGGGTTCTAAAAATAAAATTATGTAATCTTTTTTTTTTTTTTTTTTTTTTTGTCATGTATCGTTTTTTTTTTTTTTAGAATCATGTAATGTTTGGTTTTTATTTTAATGAAATTATGTTTTAGTTTTAAATTATATTGTTTTAAATAAAATTATGTAATCCTTATTTGACTAAAAAAAAAAAAAAAAAAAAAAAAAGTGGTGACGCGTGTCAAAATTTGCCCCACCCACCATTACACACCTAAACAATTCAAGCCCTTTGCTGACTGGGCTGACACGTGTCAGATTTTGGCCCCATATACAACATTTACCGCTACACATGGTATAATATAGAAAGTAACATATCCATAAACAAAAAATGAAATGACTACTCAATCTCATTATATAGTTTCACTCCATATATGACATTAGCCGCATATATCATGCTAGTTACTATTTTGATCTTATACACATTAAATGTTGTTTTATAAAGCCACAAGATACCAAATTTGTGGCAACATCATTTAAAAGTTAGAAAAAAAATAAAAATAAATGGTTCTTGTTTATTTTGAAAAGCCATTAAACTTTTCACAAAACTTGTGATTATGTTATTTGGTTCACATAAAAATTGCTTGAAAATAATATGTGATAAACAAGATGGGTAGGAGTTAAGACTACTTGTCTAAATATAGAAAACGAAATTCAAATCGATGTCCAAATCCATACCCAAAATTTTTATAAAAAAAACCATAGTATACAAAATTACAATTTTAGCCTTGCTGTCTTGGTGACCCAACGTTTTTCTCGATCTGGCTAACCCTCTAAACACCACTTGATTCAATACACCTTTACACGTGTCAAAATCCCAAAAGTAGTTATTGCATTGAACCGGTCTTATAGGGTACTGTAACCGGTAATACTCAAGTCTTTTAACCGATACATCCGGTAACAAAGGTCAAACAGTTATTTTAGAGGGTTTATGTTTTTAAGACCAAATGGTTGGGTGGTTTTCAAAGGGTTTTTGTGTTCATTTCAAATAAATAATAACTTTTTTCTTATAAATTTCTAGAGAGAGAAAAACACAACAACAAAACATTTACGTCCTTAAACACATCACATAAAGAAAAGGAAACATAGTTTAAGGTTGGTTGTTTTTATAAAAATTATGATGGGTTTTTTGTTGTGATGAGAATTGTGTGATTTGGGTTTCTGGGTTTTGTTTGTATGTTTTTAGATTGTAAAATGAATGAAATTTGGGTTATAAAGTTTGGATCTTGAAGGTGTGTTTTTTTATTGTTGCTGATTTTGGGTTTATTTAAGGTTAGTGATTTGATTTGTTTCTTGATTAAAGTTTTTGTTTTTTTTATTAATTTAGGATTTTTCTTGAATTTCCCTCCAAATTTATGACAACCAAACAAGCATTATCTTTTAAAAAAAAAAATTGGTTACTTTTTTTTCTTGATGGATTTGATCTGATCTTTATAATTTTATTTGTGTTGGATTGTTTAAATTTGTCTGTGATGGTCATGGTGTTTCTTTCTAAATTGATCTGCTTTTGGGTTTTAGAATTATTGTATTTTTTTTACTGTGCATCTATATATGGTAGATACAATTTTGATCATTTTTTCTAAGGGTTTTATTTGGTGTGAGGGTTTTGAATTATTTATCTCCTTTTTTCATTTCTTTAATTTCCAATTTTCAAATATATATATATATATATATATATATATATATATATAATTGTAGCCAATCGGCTACAATTTTGTTCTATAAATGTGGGCCTGATTTTTTTTTTTTTTGGTCCGGATTCTTTTCTGTGGGTCCTCATTTATTGCTAGTGTGTTTTTTATGAAGGAATTGTAGCCAATTGGTTACATATAATTGTAGACAAGCTATCCCCAATATATATATATATATATATATATTTATTATATATTTCCAACTTTTAGATTCTTTTTTCATGTTGAATCTTTTCATGGATTTAAAGTGCTATTAAATCTTGTATGTGTTTGTTTCTGTGAAGATTGGTGGTGTGGCCTACCTTTTTATGAATCATGTGTGTCAGAATTCAGATTCATAGTGTTTTTTTTTAAAGAAATATTTTCATTGTTATTATTATTATTTTCCATTTTACGAGTATCGTTATGATCTGCATATGTTTTATGGTTCTGTTAAATGATCTGAATTTGGAAATTTTTTGTATTACTCCGTAGTACTTTAGGTGTTAGATCTTTTTGGATTATGTTTGGCTGCCTAATTCTGATAACAAAGATCTTAAATCTTAATATAATTGCGTTTAGTGAATACATGAAATATAGGGATATTGATCTTTATTCAATTGGTCTTTTAGTATGCAATGTAGTAACTTTAGTATGTTTTTTGATTTGTGTTACATTGCTAATTTATTATTTACCAGTCATTCGTTATTGAATCCTGTAGATTTTTTTGAAGATCGAGATAAATGGTGTGAAGTGTCTGTTAAGTTTGTTGATAGCAAAAAGATGTTAGAATATGGATTTAACGGTTATCAGGTGCCTCCTATTCCTCGGGCTCCCAGATCAGCCAGGGTAAATGTTAGTTTTCCACATTTTCTCCAAAATTACCAAAGTTTGTAAATTTATTAACCTTTTCTTCTTTGTGCAACTTGTTTCAGAAGAGAGTTCCGTCTTGGAAGAAGAACGTGGATCATAACAAAATGTGTGCATTTGACTTGTTAGCCACTGTGGCTGGTAAGTTATCAGAGGCTGATGATTCTGCTGATAAGATAAATCGAGAGGAAACCAAAGTGGTCAAGGATTCTATGGTGAAAACTGAAATCGACTATCTAAAAGCAAATGTTTGTGATCAAGAAAGCTGCAATAAGAGCTTCTTTGTGTCCGAGATCATTAAAGCTCCGGTTAGGGACACTTTTTCTGGATCAGCTTCTGGTATAACGGTTTCAGATTTTAAAATAGAGGGTACAAACAATAAAGAAGTAATAAACGAGGCACCTGAAAATGGGAAACCTCCTGTTGTTAATAATGTAGATTGTAATTTAAAGTTAGTTATTAGAGACGACGATGAAAAATCTTGTGGGCACACTCAGTCCCACACCCTAAATAACAAGCTCTTTAGGGCACCACCTCGTATTGGTGACCGACGAATTCGGAGGTTATCAGCATACAAACAATGGAGAGCCGCCTCAAACACTGGTGAGTTATCATGATAAAACCGTGGTTAAATTGTGTGTTTCTTTGCAGTTTCTGGAATTGAAATGTTTCAATGTTGTTATAGATATGTATCGTAACAAGAATAGTTGCTATAAATATCAAAGATCAATAAGGGATTATCCGTTCAAAAAGCGTAGACTTTATCAATTTGATAGTACTTCCAATTCCAACGACCAATCTGACTCTATTGAAGACGGTTCCAGTTTGAGTGCAGTTCACGATTCACATGGTAAATAAAATCCTTGTAATGCCAATATACGTATCTACTCTTCTAAATTAGAAATTAATTGACTTTTTTCTTTCAAACAGTGAAACTCAAGATCAAGTCTTTTAGGGTACCTGAGTTTTTCATTGAAATACCCGAAACAGCAACTGTTAGTTCTTTAAAGGTAAGTGTATAACCTTTTTCTCAGTCTGATATGATTTATAGTTAAGGGTTGACTTTGACTAATGTAAATCTGTTATAGAGGACCGTTATGGAGGCTGTGACTGCAATATTTAGTGGCGAGCTACATGTAGGCGTGATGCTTCGGGGAAAGAGAATCAGGGATGATAATAAGACACTGTTGCAAACGGGTATATGCCATGATAACGTACTAAATGCTCTTGGTTTCACCTTGGAGTCTAACGAATTACAAGTCGAAGATCTGCCCATGGCCCCACTAACCGCTACACCTAAGCCATTATCAAGGTACATGTAATTTTAATTAACCTTTTCTACCTTTAGTCAACCTGTAGCTAATAACCGTGTAATGTTCTTATATCAGGTATTCTCCACCACCTCAAACTGTAGCTAATCAATTAGTAATCCAGCAGAAGGTTCCAGATTCTCCCGTGACAAATTCTAGGGACATAATGGAAAGTGATCATGGCATGTCTGTAGATTCAAGGGCATTGGTCACAGTTCCATCCATGAACACGGGTGCACTGGCTGTGGGTCCAGTGAGGAAATTCAAGCGAGCTGAGGTGGGACAACGCAGGATTCGTCGTCCATTTTCTGTTTCTGAAGTGGAAGCCTTAGTTGAAGCCGTTGAAAGGCTTGGAACAGGAAGGTATTCTTCAATATACACCATCTTATCACTGTAATATAACTCCTGAAAAGGCAATCGTCTGATGTTAAATTTGACGGTTACCATTTTGAACCTTTAGATGGCGTGATGTCAAAATCCGTGCTTTTGATGACGCAAAGCACCGAACTTATGTGGATTTGAAGGTATATATGATTCAATATAAATCTTGTTTTGTACATGAATTGAATCTTGCTTATGCGGGTTCTGTATTGCAGGACAAGTGGAAAACACTGGTGCACACGGCAAGAATATCACCACAGCAAAGGAGAGGTGAGCCGGTGCCTCAGGAACTCCTAGATAGGGTTTTATCTGCCCATGGTTACTGGTCCCATCACCAAGCCAAGAACCAGTTCAAACACCAACTTCAAACCGAAACTTGCCGACTTCTCTAAACGAATATATCCCATGTACAGATGATCATAAAAGTAAGTGTTGGATTCTTTCCTTTTACATTTGGAGTTGATGTACCAAGTACTAACACATTCGATGTGCGTATCTACCAGGTTGCTCTTTCCTTGATTTTACAAAACAAGAGGTCATGGGTTCGAGCCGTGGGAACACTATGGTGCGCCAGGGTCGACCTTTTCTTGATTTTCGTAGAAGTGACATTAGTTGGGTTCTAATTTCTGTTTTTTTTTTTACTTCTTGTTATTACCTTGTATAGTGACAAAGAAATTGGATAGGGCATTGTGTAGCTGTTTTTTTTTTTTTTTTTTTTTTTTTTTTTTTTTCCTCTTTTTTTTTTCCGCTCATGGTGGTTCTTTACCAACATAGAGACGGTTCGACGCTTGTAAAAATGGGTCGTCGCGGAATAAAGATGATTTTAGATGAGTTAGCAGATTCTTTGTGGAAGTGTCAATTATTGTATTGACATTTTCTTCTTAATGTTTGGCTGGTTCTGGTTTTGTATATCAATAGTTGTTTAATTATAAAGGCATTTAAATCCCAATCTTGTTCTTGTATGTTGTTTTTAAAGTTTAGGGTTTTGAGGGGTGTGGAATTAAAAGAATAGAATGAATCATGCATATAGTTTGGTTGATTAGGGGCCACCATTGCTACCCTTAAACTCATTCCACATTAAGAGCGATGGTACGCAGGCGCCATAACCTCGCGCCGACCCAACAGCCTCGATCGCAAACGGTACCGAGGCTTGGCGCCGTCGGCCCTCGCGCCGTGGTGACCAGCCACCGCCATAGCATTTTTTCATTTATTTATTTATTATTTTTTTATTTTTATTTTTTTTTTAACATTTTTTTGAGGCCAAGATAGTACATATTTTTGTTTGGGCTAAGTTTACTCAGTTGGGCCTATCTAGTACATATTTTTTTTGGTTTAACATTTTTATGTAATGGCTTTTTAATTTATGTAATGTTTTTTTATTAATGAAATTAAATTTTACTTACATATATTGTGATGTTTTATTTTATGTAAAAAAAAAAAAAAAAAAGTTTGTCCTACGACAGCACATTTCTGATGTCATAGGATTTCTGGTTCCATAGAGGGTTTTACTGACGTGTCAGCACTTTTTAGCTACGGCACCAGAGTACCCACCACTCTAAAAGGGTGATTTTTTTTCCTACTCTTTTTAGTGTGTCCTAACCAATTATTATATATTTATTTTATATTTTAAAATTATTTCAATATATATTTTATTTCGTTAAATACATATTTTATTTGTTTTAATTTTCTTTTTCGCTTTTACATCAAATTCAAATTCAAATCCAAATCAAAATCCTAAACCCACCTACAAACCAAAAGGCCCTTAATACATTGTTTAATCGAAAAAGTGTATCAGATGCATATTAGATTAAGTGCTAAGCACGGCCCCAAAAAGTTATCGGGGTGGCTCTTTGCAAATGATCCATACCTCTTCTAATCTTGCCACTCGTAATCTTAAGGGGGTTGGCAACACCCGAGTGATAGCACTAGAATGGACCGGTCTAGCACTAGAACACCGCCGCCTTTAACACAAAGCATGGGAAAGGATCCATTTTGCGTGAAATGGTCACACACGGGAGGGAAAAAATTGAAACGTTGGGGCATTGATTATTTTGACCGTTTGAAGGCCAAACAGCTATATTTTTGATTATATATTGGATACTTTTGCAAAACACTGGGAATACACAACCAACAAACAAATATCAACTAACTTCTTCCTAAAAAAAAAGTATACCGAGCCTTAAAAAAAAACATGGAGCCAGCAAAAAAAAAATAATAATAAAAAAAATAGGGATTTTAATTTTAATGGAATTTTAGTTATTTTATGTTTTTTAGTAATATTATGTAATGTTTTTTAATTTTAATGTAATTTTAGTTTTGTTTTAAAAAAATAAAAAAATTGAAGTGATTGATGGGATGTAGTAAGTGATGTGCTGCCAACAAAAATATGGGTGAGTGATAGAAAAGTAGTGAATGATGTGACATAAGGGGATTGATTGGGAGTGAGTGATGAGATTTTGGGTGAGGGATAGGTTGTCAACCCCCTAAGGGGGCGTTTGGTTCGCCGTAATCTGGCGTAATTGGATGTAATTGTAATTCAGATTAAATTACGTAGGCTGTTTGGTTCACAGAATGGAGGGAATTGTAATTCAGATTACATTACGTAGGCTGTTTGGTTTGCGTTGTAATTGTAATTCAGACATTACAATTACATCAAAGGAGGGAATTCAGATTACATAGGATGTTGGATGGAAAGTTTTGAATTACGTTGTAAAATTTATAAAAATTCGAAAAAATTTATAAAAATTCGAAAAATTTATATAAATTCGAAAAAAATTTATAAAAATTCAAAAAATTTATAAAAATTCAAAAAATTAATAAAAATTCGAAAAAATTTATAAAAATTCAAAAAAATTTATAAAAATTCAAAAAATTTATAAAAATTTAAAAATTTAAAAATTCAAAAAATTTAAAAAATTAAAAATTTTATAAAAAATTTATAAAATTCGAAAAATTTAAAAAATTTTATAAAAAATTTATAAAATTTAAAAATTTTATAAAAAATTTATAAAAATTTAAAAATTTAAAAATTCAAAAAATTTAAAAATTTAAAAATTTTACAAAAAATTTTATAAAAATTCAAATTTTTAAATTTTTATAAAATTTTATAAATTTTTCGAATTTTATAAATTTTTTATAAAATTTTTAAATTTTTAAAATTTTGGAATTTTTTTAAATTTTTTAGAATTTTTATAAATTTTTTGAATTTTTATAAATTTTTTGAATTTTTATAAATTTTTTCGAATTTATATAAATTTTTCGAATTTTTATAAATTTTTATAAATTTTTGGAATTTTTTTAAATTTTTTCGAATTTTTATAAATTTTTGAATTTTTATAAATTTTTTGAATTTTTATAAATTTTTTGAATTGTTATAAATTTTTTCGAATTTATATAAATTTTTCGAATTTTTATAAATTTTTTCGAATTTTTATAAATTTTTTGAAATTTTATAAATTTTTCGAATTACAATTACGTTGAGATCCAACCAAACACAGTGACAGAAAACATCAATTACAATTCATACACATTACAATTACAACACATTACAACTCTTTGAATTACAATTCATTCAAATTACATTCCTTTGACAGATTACAATTCCTTTCAAAACATACTGCGAACCAAACGCACCCTAAGTATGCAGTTTTTCTTTCAAGATATCTCATTATTAAAGCCATTTTTCCATTTTATGTCCTGACTTTATTTACATCAATAGTTTGTCCAACAAAATATCTACATTAACAAAATTTCTATTTTAAGAAATAGTGTCATTTTTACTCTACACTATGCAAGATGAAGCGGATTGTGCAAATTCAAGGGAGGTCGAACTTAAGGCAAAAATTATAGTAAAAAATAGGGAAAAGCTATAGAATACCAACGTACTTTCAAAAAAGTATCAAGTTGAACCATTTACTTTTTTATTGCTTACTTGACCAACGAACTTTCAAATTTTAATTCGACTTGAAACATTTCTTTAGACTGTTAGTCTTCATGTGGCAACGTTAGTCCTATTAGTCAACGAACGTTTGCAAAGTTAGTCCTTTTATACTAACGATTGTTTTTAATTAACTAAAAATTTGAAAAAAAATTTAAAAAAATTCAAAATTTTTTTAAAAATTCAAAAAATTTATAAAAATTCGAAAAAACTTATAAAATTTCGAAAAAAAATTTAAAAAAATTCAAAAATTTTTTAAAAATTCAAAAAATCTATAAAAGTTCAAAAAACTTATAGAATTTCGAAAAAAAAATTTAAAAAAATTCAAAAAATTTATAAAAATTCAAAAAAATTATAAAATTTCGAAAAATTTTTAAAAATTCAAAAAAAAAAATTAAAAATTCGAAAAAACTTATAAAAATTTCAAAAATTTATAAAAATTCGAAAATATTTTAAAAATTCAAAAAAACTTATAAAATTTCGAAAGATTTATAAAAATTCAAAAAATTTATAAAAAATTTAAAAAATTTACAAAAAATTATAAAAATTCAATAAATATAAAAATTTGAAAAATATAAAAAATTTTATAAAAATTCGAATTTTTATAAATTTTTCGAATTCAAAAAAATTTTCGAATTTTTATAAATTTCTCGAATTTTTATAAGTTTTTTCGAATTTTTAAAAAAAATTTGAATTTTTATAAACTTTTCGAATTTTTAAAATTTTTTCGAAATTTTATAAGTTTTTTCGAATTTTTATAAATTTTTGAAATTTTTATAAGTTTTTTCGAATTTTTAAATTTTTTTTGAATTTTTAAATTTTTTTCGAAATTTTATAAGTTTTTTGAATTTTTATAAATTTTTCGAATTTTTTTAAAATTTTTTCGAACTTTTATAGATTTTTTGAATTTTTAAAATTTTTTCGAATTTTTTTTAAATTTTTTTCGAAATTTTATAATTTTTTTTGAATTTTTATAAATTTTTTGAATTTTTAAAATTTTTTCGAATTTTTTTAAATTTTTTTCCAAATTTTTTAGTTAATTAAAAACAATCGTTAGTATAAAAGGACTAACTTTGAAAACGTTCGTTGACTAATAGGACTAACGTTGCCACATGAAGACTAACGGTCTAAAGAAATGTTTCAAGTCGAATGAAAATTTGGAAGTTCGTTGGTAAAGTAAGCAATAAAAAAATAAATGGTTCAACTTGATACTTTTTTGAAAGTACGTTGGTATTCTATAGTTTTTACCCAAAAAATATAGTAAAAAATATCACACAATGATGTTTCTATGGTTTTGTTTTTCAAACTATAATTGAACCTAACACAATAATGATTATTAATGACTAAGAATAAATTAAATTTTGGATAGCATAGTTTGACAAGTAAATTCATTTTAGTGTTGTGTTTGATTGTTCAAGTTGTTTTTGAACTTTAATCACCATATCTATTAATGACTAAAGTGGGATGATTGCAAAAACTATTAAGAAACTAATTATTGTTTCAAATAATTAATGAATAAAATGAGTTAATTAGGGGTGACTCAGCATACCTATTAGTCACCCTACTAGTTCGACCCCTGCAATTTGTGTTTAAATAGGTTGAGGTATGCTTTTAACAGGTTCACACATTCGTGAAACAAGGTTTCACTCGTGTTTCACTGCGGGTATCAAAACACGTATACAGATTTTAATTTTTATGTTTAACTTATTAGTTTACACTTAAGAGTTTAGAGTGTTTTGCCAAGACATGCATGAAAAAAAAGGTATAACATAAATTTCCTAATTTCGTAAACAAAAAAATAACAATATATGTAATAATAACAGTACAAAAATACTCAAAATAACAACTTTAGCACAAATGTCAGATATATTCGTTACTAAGTAACAATAATTTATAAAAAATGTACAAATATAAAAGATATTAGAGAAAAAGACTAATATACTAGGGTTTCGCTAAACATATTCCTAAAGACTATGTTTAAAAAACAAAAATATGCATAATTGGTGGTACATATAGTCGGTTGAGAGATGTTAAATAAACAAGGTGATCAGTTATTATTGAGAATACAAGCAGTCAACACATGTCTGAATATCTTAAATATAGACCTATGGGCTACATTAGCAATTTCCATGTACTAATATATAAGTAATACATTTTAAAATATAGATTATAATATTTTGTAGCTGATAAGTTTATAAATTAAAGCCTTATAAAACCACTATTTTGAGAGTCAAACACTAAACCTACATGTCTCATTTATTTTAAGTTTAATATATACCATCTTATAAGGACCATTCTTTTATGTGAGACAATATGACCAAGGGCGGAGCCAGAAAATTATGGTAGAAGGGGTAAACTTTGATATTTTTAGAAACTACATTATAGATCGATTCGTTAGGGGGCAAATTACCAAAAAAAATAAAAATAAATAAATAAATAAAATATATATATATATATATATATATATATATATATATATATATATATATATATATATATATATTATATTATATATATATATATAGGGTGAGGTTCTTTTCAGAACCAAATAAATTGCAAGAACTGCGAGAACCAATCTACACCGTAGATCTACCTTTTAATCTTGAAACTTTTCTTTTAAATATAAAGGGCATATTAGTAAAAACATATATTCCTGATTCTTTTGAAATCTAATTAGAATCAGTTTTTATGTCAAGTCCGTAATTTTAGGATCTGAAAACGAATTTTAGTTTTATGGGCACGATGGCTTAAAAATTGGGGTGCACATGTATTTTTTTAGCATTCAATAACATTATTGAATATGGGCTATGTTCATAGACTGTAAAAACTCTGATACTTTTAAATATATGAATTAAAACTTTTCATTAACCAAGTGTGGAATAATTTGAAAAAGAAATGATAGGATGTCATATGCATGTATGTGTCTCGGTGAACCAATTTTTGTAATCTCCAAGAAAAAATTAGTGCATGAACAAAATTACACAACTTAATAATCAAGAATTTTTTAACCTATGAAATTCAATTTGATTACAAATGGCTAAACGTGTACAGAAAGAGAATTCAGTGATGTGTGTAGATATGCAAATGTCCATTTGTAGTCCTTGACTCCTCGTCTTCTTCGAGAATGAATATGTGCATTTGCACTCCTTTAAATGTGGTCCTATGGATGGGTCAGTTCATCCTGCAAATGTGATCTTCGAGTATGCATATGTGCAAGCTTCGAGTATGCGGATATGCAAATGGTTCGATTAATCAAATCAAATCAGATTGTCGAGTACTCATACGTGCATTTGTAGTCCTCATCATCCTCATGAGTTACATGTGTACAAAACCATGTTGACTAACCTCTCTGTAAGAAATAAGAAACAACAAGTAAATACATGTGCATTCATTTCAAACACGCATGTTCATGACATAAACACATGTGCATTCTTTGTCAATTCATCGTTTTTATTACGTAAATACATGTGCATTTGTTTCAAATTCTCATGTTCATGACGTAAACACATGTGCATTATTTGACTAACACATATTCAAGAGCAAATGCAACAAAACTGAATCTATATCAAGTGATGTACACGAATTTTTAATCATAGAAATTAGCATAACACATATTCACAATATTTACGTACATCGAAATATATAAATACACTGCACATGTACATTCTTAGCCAAAACACATATGCACAATAGACATCAAATTCACCAGAAACTTCAAAAACACATGCATTTCAAAAACTATACTTTTTTGTAAATTATAAACAACAACTACTGTATTAAGGACCAATAGCGTTTGAATATGTGTTCATATTGTTTCTTTTTTTAACAGCCTCATTAATTTAATCTTTCTACAAAATTCAACAAAAAAAAAATTATCATCTTTTATCGAATGTATAATCAACTGAGATCCCTTGATTTGTCACCTTTTAAAAAAATAACTAAATACGTAAATAGCCAATTATATACACAATTTACATCATAGCCAATTAACATTCTACTAAAAGATGGAATTATTCATTTTACCTAAGTTCATCAGTTGCAAATCAGAATAAACGTGATAGGAGCTGTAAGATCTAACCTTTTGATTGTGTGTATGATTCGGGTGGCCTTGGTTCATGGAAGATTAGATCCATGTTTGGATGAGTTAGAGAGATGTTAGAGAGAGAGAGAGGGAACCCTTGAAAGCAAAATGTGAAAAATTAGATTGAAGTGAAATGAGAGTTCCAACCCTTCCCTTGTGAGGGAAGGGTCTTTATATAGTTACTAATATTGTGCCCCTAGTGGGCTGTGGAGTGAGCTGACAGTGGGGAAAGCCCCGACCCACTCCACAAATATAAATACGACTAATACTATTAATACTAATACTAATATTACTAAGCTAATATAAATAAGCCTACGAGCTATGTAAATGCTAAATAGATACTCGGGGTGACCGAGCCTTCATCTGAATATTTATATTCCTAACAATCTCCCCCTAAGGGAGGTCACCCCGGAAATAATAACTTGAATTCTAGCATTTTATCTTCTGAAGTTGTCTTCATAGCTCGTGGTCTTTGATTTTTCATTGTCTTGAAACATTGTGCATTCAGCAGTAATCTTTTGATGACCGTTCTTTGTCTTGGATGATTTTGAGGATTCTACGAAATTATCATCCAACCTATGTCTCCAAGTCATCTTTCTGCAGTATGTTTCCATGTGATGTAATACTCTTTGAGCCGACATGCTCACACTATTTAGTGTCATGATCTTCAGCATCAGAGTTTGCAGAAGCAATGTTAAAGGTCTTTTAGGTTATCATGACTTCTCTTGAATACGATTATGATGTAGTGTGAACATGTGGTAGTGGATTGGCATCTTTTCTTCAATCAGCTACAACCGCATTCAGCTGCAACCTCAATCAGCTACAACCGCAAACAGCTGCAACAGCAATCAGCTTCAACCGCTAGATGTTCCTGCATACGACAGTTAGCAACAAAACGTCCCGTACTTACAGGTTCGGACTTCGAGATTGTTAACAGCATAGTGTGAAAACTCTCTCTAATCCTTACCAGGACCGTTCTTAATCGAAAACCCACAGAGGGCTTTTTAAGATCGTACCGTAGCATATCAACGATTAGGTGAGTCGCTGGAGATCACTCCACGACTATAGACAGTTTGAAACCGCCACGATCACTAAGCGTAATCCACAGGGAATTACCGAAGTGACCTGCTTTCAGGGCTGTTTGATGTTGACCCTGGCAGGAATTTCCATTCAATCATTGAGAATTACATTTGTAAATTCTCTCATAAATGTTCTGGCAGATTGCTAAGATCTGCGTAGGACTCTTAGTTTACAACTGGTGTCCTTGATGTTAAACAACCAGTGTAGAAATAGTTTGTATCCCTAAGAGATCTTATTATGCATCTCGTGGCTCTAGACTCTATAGTGCGTTTTGATTTAGTGAGCGGAGGCTGGAGAGGACTGCCACCTTTTCAATATCATCTAACTCGGAGTGAGAGAGACGATAGGAATGTATTGAACTCCGTGACAATTGAAACAAGAATCCTTTGAGGGACCTTGAGTGGCTAGGGAGGGTTGTGCAGCGTATCACTGGGTCCATGATACTTTGTCTTCAATGTCAGCAATCAACTAAGTGATTCTGACAGCATATGTATTGACCCGGTTTCTGCCTAAGTTGTAAGGAGGGCTTCTTTCTTTTCACCCTTTATCTTTACATTTCTTTTTCATTCTTCAACCCCTTCAGTGCTTACCGAGACTTCATAACTAGCACCTTGTTGGGTTTGTTCCAGTACTAGCTCCATCTCAGTCGGCACTTTTCCCTTATCCACTTTTCTCCTTTTTAATCATACCTAAGGACTTCTACACTAACTAGTGGATTGTCCCTGGGTAGATCCCTCCGGCTCTGGCGGGATCGTGGGAACTTGAGCCTAACCTAACCATCCTTATAACTCCATACATTCATTAAAATGGTCGGTCTTTGGTGTACTTCCACGATTGCCATAAACCAAATCTTTGAAAAATCTCTCAAAGTGTTCATATTCTGAAACACATTTTTGCAAACACTTGAGAGTTTTATATTTTTCAAATGCTCCCCCTCAACATGTGCTCGAATAATTGTTTTATAAATTTGCACATGTCAGGTGAAGCTCGCACTTTTGAATTGATTGATTTTCCAAGAACATGATCATCGCGAGACACGCTTACATCACTAGTAAACTAGCTTGAAATTATTACCCGTCCAGATCACATTCAAGGAAAATCGCTCGAAATCGGTACATTCTACTCAGACACGTCCTTTGCGAGACACGCTTACATCACCAATAAACTGGCTTGAAATTATTACCCGTCCAGGACATGTCCTTTCGACTACTGACTTTAGCTATCGTCAATTCATTGGTGAAGTCTGAGCCTTGCTTACATAAGATGCATGCCAAATCCTTTTTGTCAATTCGCTCCCCCTCAATATGTGCATCGATATACGAAAGAGTTTAGCACATATGGGAGAGCTTACATTTACGTCCAAACATCACATTTTATTAGATTTCATATTTAAATCACATTCTCTCCCCCGATCAAAAATTTCAAACCAATTGAGATTTATGATCCCAATTGATTTAAATAAGTTAGAAAATGTGGGAGAAAATGTGTCCGATTTAATGTAGTCTGATGATGGGACATTCTATGCTCCCCCTTAATCTAGGAGGGAGATTCACTGCTTATTTTGCACAAATTGATTATTATGACACATATGATTTTGACCTTTTTGCGCAGACGATGTAATCACCCGCTTTTCTGAGTGAGTCAGTGGTCAACATCAATCATCCATCCACCAACAAATCTTTCGCAAATGTAGTTGATCCCCACTTGGCGAGACCAAAATAGATGAATGGTGGTGGTGGTGGTGAAAGTGTTGTTGTTGTTGTTGCCGACGTTGTTGCTATGGTGAATTCCGAGCCAATCAATAGAGTTTGAACGTCTGATCAAATGGTTAGAATGGGAACTGGCACATTCATTTTGGCTATGGAATCTGCATAAGAATATCAACACAGATATACATACATACAGATACACTATTCCTTAATAGCTACCCTTCAGCAGCTTGCCACATTATAATACCAAGTTCATCTTATAATCAAACCACAATCAGGAAGTACGTCAAACCACTATCTAGCATGAAGAGCAATTAGCAATCATGAACATGGCAATTCACACAGATTTCAATATTCAATTTAGGATCTTAGGAACATGATTCTAACATAATAGCAATATACCTAAGCGAATCCTGAGAACATATGCACAATATCAACAACAATTAAGCAGCAGAGACAAACAACATTTGAAACTCATTCACTTAGATCATACAAATGCCAGTGGAGTATTCAAGAACATCAAACACAACTGGTTTTCTAACTTCTTTTAGGTTTTGAGTCTTAATGTATCTAGGGGATTAAACGAGGATTCCAAAGAGATACAAATGAACCTTCTAGTTATATGAAGCTAGGAAACTATAAGCAAATTGCACATAATGTCCTAAACTTTCTAGCAACTAACACATTTGGCCATTTGATATAAATTTTAGCAATTTCCTCTTCAACTAATACCCCATTAGCTACAAAACCTTTTCAAAGAATATGAATTAATCTAGAAACCCGTTTGATGATATAAAATTTGAATTCACTCTCCCCCTCAATCAATGACCCGTATTCTAGTTAAAGATTTGTAGTCATTGATTGAGTGACAAATTTTATGCATAATCCAAGAGTAAAAGAATTTCAGGTAACACATAATCACCAAGTGTCTCACAAATAATTTTCAGAAGAATCATTGAATGAAAACTATTTGTATGCAAAGAAGATTTCTCTTCCTTTACCAGAAATGATGCACTGAAACGTACATCAGATCGAAGAAACATGGATATAAAGTAATCCATGCCCATGTGAACATCACCCAGTTGGAGGAACAACCGTCTTTTGGCGACGTGCTTTCCCCAGTTTGAAGCGCGGGTTGCTATCTAAAGTAATAGCAAGCCATTTAGACATGTTTTAACCATCCATTTTAACTTCTGCTCGAGCTTCATTTAAAGACCCGTGCCATTATTGAATGACATTTCTAAGTCTGTAAATGTTATCGATAAACAGAAGACATGCGTAGGTGAAACTATTTTTGGTATTTTCTATTTTTTAATTTTTATGGATTTTCTGGTTTTACATTTCACTATTTACAATTTGCAGGTTTTCTATATATCTATTTACAAAATGGTATAAGATATGAGCAAAAATGTATGAAGCAAAATATATACAAGGATACGAAACAAATACCATTACTCCTCAGCTTCCTGAATAACTCCGCTGCCATCGCTTTACTTGCTGAAGAGCAATGTGAGCACATTTAATTAGGGATTAATTCTGGATTTTCACTCTCCCCTAATTAGTGCTCTCCCCCAATCCTGACAACCTTTCTGATGAACACCCATAATAGAAAGAAGACTTTGGATGAACGCCCATAATATGAAGAAGTCTTTTGATAACCAAATGCATGCCGTCTTTAGTCTTCTAACACATAGCGGAGAATGTAGAATAGACTGTAGACTCGACCTTCTTCAAGATTGCCCAATATGGAGGAACATAATACCAACCATCTTCATCTCACCACATGTCTTCTAGTAACCTTACATACAACCCATCAGCCCGCAGTGTACACATGAGATGATAACACACAACAGAGAATGTAGAATAGACTGACGACTCGACCTTCTTCAGTCTTTAGTATAACACCAAAGTAACAAGTTGAACCACTGATCATCTATAGTATGTATCCATCCTTGGATATTAAGCCCTGATCACGTGAACCTGTTGTGCGTCCTTGATGTACACATTCTCTCTCCCCTGATGGTTACGATTAATCAACCCATGACGTAACAGTGAAACGTTAATACCAAGGTAACAAGTTGAACTACTGATCATCTCTGCGGTAATCAACACCGGAATAAATGATTAAGCCTGATCACGTGAACCTGTTGTGCGTCCTAGGTGTACACATTTCTCTCCCCCATGATGGTTACGATTAATCGGAATCATCATCATGATGTGTACATGCAGCGTAATGACGTGTACATGAAGCATTGACTAGAAACCCTTTGATGCTGATTGTACCAGCCCGTGAGACGATGTCGATTAGCATTCCATGACCATGTTCTTCAACACCTTGATAGACGGAGGAAGATGTAGTGTTGGAGAACCATGGTTTGCACGACTCCTGAATTGACGTATTCAAGAGTCGTATGACCATTTCTCAATCATCAATCAACATGTAGATTAATATTCACCCTTTCCCCCCCTCAAAAATTGCATATGCCTGCCAACTGCAATTTTTGATGATTGAACTAGTGAATATGAATACCATCAACGGTAAGTAGCTCCACTTGACGGTTCTTGAAGACTGACATGTTGTTTATTCACCCTTTCCCCCCCTCAAAAATTGCATATGCCTGTCAACTGTAATTTTTGGTTGAATACGTGAATAAAAATATACTCCAATATGCGCCGATCCACTTGAAGACTGAATAAGCACGGAAAGAGCATAAAACTTGTTGATGAGAATGGCCATAAATAAGAAGATTTCTCTTCTTCCAAAGATAAAGCGCACTTAAGCGTACACCTTTCTTTTCTTTGAGGAACGGGGCCTGAAGTGTTATCTGCAGACGCCATAATGATGAAGAGCGAGGCCTGCACTGATGTGTACAGACGTCATTTCTCTCTTTTCTACTTCTCTCATCTAACTCCTTACCAACCCCATTATCATTCTATCGGCTTGATGTCGTGACCACTGATGGAGAAAAACCCAATATGATGAACTTGAGACTGAAGTAACATAACCCGAACTTGTGACTTAAACTTGTACTAATGCGAGACAAAGAGCGGTGCAGAGACTTCGTGCAACATCGAATCCCTAAGTACTCTATACTCTTCAACCAACCAACCATCAAGTATAAGACGTACATCACCTCTTGGATATCCACAACTTCGTGTGACACTGAGCACTACAACGTGACTCCTTAAAGTGATAGTTATTTTGTAATAGGGAGAAAGAAAAAATAACTAGATATCCAAGTCCTCGTCATTGTATTGAAAGCTCGAACAAGGATCTCGAAGAATCTTCATCCAACCTCCCCGATATCTTCAGATACTAAGTGCACACACTCATGAAATTTCACTTCAGCCTCAAATAAATAATACTGAACAAACGCCGTAGTCACATCTTGTCGATTAAATGCCCCCGATCCAGCCATTTGTGATGTTATAGCTGAACTTTGATAATGGTTTTAACCCGATCATGGTCAAGAGCGCATAGCCCATCATCACGGGATTTTATAAATCTATGGTTTAAACCGAGAAATAAGTTCTTTCGCGGGATTTTACAAAACCAAGAAGAAACCGTGAGACAGTAACAGATTGAATGTGGCATGACTGATTCGTTTTTGGTGAATATCAATTTGGGTTAAGAACATCCCGTGAGAATTACTGAGCACATCACAACTTTCAAAACTTTCGTCCAACTAACCAACCTCGAACACAAACAACTAATTGTGACCACTTGATGAAGGAAACCCAATATACCAATACTGCGAATGAAGTAGAATTACTCAAATTTGTTACCTAAGCTTGCACTTTTGTTGGAAGAACGGTGTAAAGTCTCTAAGTACTTAATGTTATCCTGAAAAAGTATGAGACTTTCATCACCTCTTGCAATTATCCACAACGTCTTCTACGTGTGACACTGAGTACTACAATGTATCTCCTTTAAGTGATAGTTAACCAGGTCTTCAACCATCCACCCCGACTTCTGGAAACTAGATAACCCAAGTCTTCAACTTACATCTTAAGCACGAGCAAGTTATCATTGAAATCATGCATCCAACCATCCCCGATTTCAAGATAAAATAGGTAGACTCTTTCGTGAAATCCAACCTCACTCTCAAGCAAGGAATACCAAATTAACTTCGTGATCATTTTGTGCGGTTGAATAGTCGAAGGGAGAAGAAACATGCGCTAATTCTTAGCAGTGCCCATGACTCATAGTCAGTCCAAACAAACATAGCTGTCTGACCCAGCTGCTTGGATGTTATCTGGTGTAGTGCATGGAATAGTTGTCGTACTGTGTACAGGATTTTACAGTTCTTGAGATTTAACCGATAAATAAATTCAAGAACAAACTGCACAACAGTAAGTATCAAACCGCTGAAATCTTTGGAAAGTCGCTAAGAGCCAACCCGCTGAAAGCTAAACCACTGAAACTGGAACCACCATTCAAACCGCCGGAGACTGAACCACTGAATCCTGAATCGCTACGATCTGACCCGCTGTAACCGGAACTGCTAAGATTCAAACCTCTGGAGACTGAACCGATACGATCTGACCTGCTGTAACCGGAACCGCTAAGATTCACACCGCTGGAGACGGAAACCGCTAGGAAACTTGCCTTAATTCTCCCCCTCAAAAAGAACATGAAATGACCTTTTTGCCAAAGCTGAGAGTCCGTGATGTTTGTGAATTTGTCAGGCACAATACATGGAATGAGACACATAAAACTACTGCAACGAAGATGGTGATTAAGACTCTCTTGTAGTAACCTCTTGCTAGACTCCTCATCAATGATTTAGCAGATTAATAATTCATTGAAGCTCGTAATATGCCAAAACCGCTTGATGACATATGTTTAACTTTAGAATGTGTAAAAGGTTAAACCACATCTCTGAGCAATCACCTCCTGTCTTTAAGTCTGACCACCTCTTGAGAAGATCTTGTACTTCAATCCCATTAGAAGCTTGAGAGACAACAATTACTTGATGAAGCTTGAGAAAGGACATGTCCACGACTTATACTTGCACTAAATTTGTGACTTAGAACCTATATTGAGCACAATAACGTAACTCCTTTAAGTATAGGTAGTGATATATACCCAACCTTCCATCCTTTATTGTATATATCCACTTCTTGAACATCCAAGTCTAATCACCTTAAATATGCTCGAGCAATGGTCATCAAACATCGTGCATCCATCCACCCCGAGATGTTTGTGACACTAAGTACACCAACCCATGAATTAACAAACCAATCAAGTTACCATAATTTCCCAGTTCCTGTCGATCTTGAAGCACAAACTTATCCCGAAAAATTAGTCACACCCCGTAAGTTTTATTAAGTCTAAATCCAAGTCCAACCTACTTGTCCAAAATTAATTTCACGGGATTTTACAGCTCTTGAGATTTTAAACGAGAAATCGAATCTTTCGCGGGATTTTCTAAAACCTACAAGAGAAACCGTAAAATCAACAAGAACAACTAAGAGAGAATTGCAATACTAATCTTTAAAATTCAAGTCAAAGAAGTCAAGTCACAACTTGATCAGAACGCAACAAGTCAAGGCACAGATTGTCAACTTGCAACAAGTCAGATTGCAATCAACCAATCACAATTAGACAAATAGCAAGTGTCAACTTGCAACGTCAAATTGCACCTGGTCAAATTGCTATCAGTCAAGTCGCAACAAGTCAAAACGCAACTTGACAGATCGCAATTTTAACAAATTGTTATTTGTCAGCTATAACTCAAATTGCAAAAATCAAATTGCAGGCTCACTCAAGTCGTAGGCACTAATAGAACAATGCTGACAAATCCCCACCTCTGTAATCCCGATGACATTCATAAACCCAAATACTATCCGTGACGTGTGAATCCTTGTGAAACATTGAAACATCAAAATATACCACACCCTTTATCAAATATTATCAAAATTTGTGTATCCTAAGTTTAAATATGGATAACCAATTTTAATAATTCTCGGCCCATCATTCCAATACATCATTTGATCCATATTAGCATATCCGTACACCTTGGACCCAACATACTCAATAGACCCAATCCATACCAAGGTGTATGCATATATTCGACCCAATCCATACCAAGAATGTACATAAAAAGAATGTGAGCACTTGCTTTGTCGTTTTGTCACCTTGTTTCACGTGATAGTCTGCATTAGTTTTCACGCCACAACATGAAAAGCTTCATTGTATTTTGTGATACTAAAATATGTGATTGTATTTTGTTTCATTGTATTCACGTGATTTCCCACAACTTGTCGTTATTTTCATAATAAATGCCAAACAACTTGTCGTTTTGTCCCACACAAAGGTCACAAAGGCACATCGTTTTGTCGTGATGTCACATTTGAGAATCTCTTGCCATTCACTTGATTGTCACAAGAATCATACACACAAAACTTAGTGATTTCACGTGATTCACCTTTGAAGAGTCAAACACACAAAACGCTATGTTATGTGATTTTATCAACCCGTGAAAACCATTACCATTTAGAGACAAAACGCCAAAACGCCATACACACAAAATGCTACTTTTATGAGTACACAAATCGCCACTTTTGCAACAACAGGACAAAACGCAGCAGCTCATTAAGACAAAACGCTATGTGGGCAAACGCTAATCATTAGAGACAAAACGCTAGAGCACAAAACGCATCTTTGTCACAATCACGAAAGTACACAAATCGCTACATTTGCATCCCCATTTCACAGGACAAACGCAAGCCACATCACAGTCACCATACAATTGCAAATGCAATTAGACAAATCGCTACCTCAAGAAAAACGTCACTTTCTTGTGAAAACACAAAATGCTACATATGCACCATAGACAACTCGCTAGTTTTGCAAAACCAAAACTGTCGCTTTCACACTATTTGTCCATTTTGCCATTTTCGGATACATGCCAAACCATTCTGTTGGTCCACGAATTGTATGTGGATCTCTAAGTAGTCTTGAATACCTAGTAGATGGTTGGGATAAATCCAAACCAATCTAAGTTAGAAACCCTAGACAATTGTTAATGTTAATGCGGAATCTTAACAAGAACAATGAAGAACACACACAGAAATATCACTAACTTCGTATATTGATTTTAATCACAATAGTGAACTCGTACAACTCACACACAGAACTAACAATCCTTAGGGATCCTTTTATAACACAAGGAAACCCTAATGCTAACCGACTAAGAAGATATTCACAAATCTTCTATAAAGATACTTACACGTTTTGTATCTTTTCCTAACTTATCTCTAACAGACTTTCCTAACTTCACGACCAGACTTAACATTATAAGTCTACCAGACTTAAACATACTACCAGACTTAACTTTGCATTACCAGACCTAATTACAAAGACAGACCTAACTCTGATATACTACCAGACCTAAGTTGTCTTCTCTTGAATCGTATCATAATTCCCAACAATCCTCCCCTAACTTGATCTTCATGCTCCATGAACTTCAAGTTCTTCTGATTAAGCTTTCTGAGGATTGAATCTTGAACACTCTGAATTTTATTTAGGTCTTGATTCTTTCTAGCAGCTTGAATCTTGATAAGCTCTTCTGATATGGTCTTTGCAGCAACATTGACTATATGTACATCAAAATCATTTAAGTTCCAGACTATTCTCATCACTTCCAAATGTGTTACCATCTGTGAGAGGTGAATCATTGAAAATGTAATGGATTTGAAATCTCTTTACCAATAGCCATTACCACTGGAGTAGCCAATGTTTTGGTGTGTAAGACCATGGTACATTAATAACCATATGATTTTTAGCAAATCATCAGCTTATCAACGGATTTGTTAAGTCTTTACCAAAAGCCGTTTGCTTCTGGACTAGCCAATTCTTTGATGGAAAAGCACCTCATCATGGTGAATTGATTACCATTTATAGTTTTCCACAGCCTTTACCACAAGCCATAACCTTGTGGGCTAGCCAACTCTTCACTTATCTTAGATATGGTGAGTTGAATACCATACAATTTTTGGCAAATTGTCAGCCATAAACGGATTTGAGCAATCTTTACCTGTTAGCCGTTTGCTCAGGATTAGCCAGTCCTTGTGTTGATGAGACAAGGTGGACTGATAACCTTTTGATGTGTTAGTGCAAAGCACCTCCACCAAGTGAGAAGTTCCAATAGTCTCACTTACCAACTTGTGAAAATTCACTTAATCCAGCATTATCTATAAAAGAAATAGAAGATACAAAAATATATATATATATTTTTTATCACTAACAGAACTAAAAACAAAACTACAAGACTTAAAGATAACCTAAATGCTGGTAAGTACTCATACTTAACATACTTTACAGTTTGACCTCCCCTTAAGCCTAAACCTCCCCTTAACTCAAACTAGGGGTTCATCATACCAATGTTAACTACCAGGTAATTGAATCTAGGACCATCAAAGGCTTTAGTTAACAGGTAAGCAACATTAAACTCTGTATGTATTTTCTCCACTCTAATCAACTTCTTTTCAAAGCAATCTCTAATAAAGTGATGCCTGATTTCTATATGCTTAGTTTTAGAGTGATATACTGGGTTCTTAACAATACAGATAGTACTCTTATTATCTATGTGGATAACAGTATTCATAAAATTCAAACCATAGTCCAGCATCTGATTCTGAATCACAAAACTTGTCCACAGCAATGAGCAGCTGCAACATACTCAGCTTCAGTAGTTGAATTGGCCACAATTGTCTGCTTCTTGCACTGCCAAGATATCAATCTTCTTCCAAGGAATTGACAACCTCCTGTTGTGGATTTCCTATCCAGGCTTGCACCAGCATAGTCACTGTCTGAATAAGCTGTCAGATCAAAAGATGACTCCTTAGGATACCAAAGGCCCAAATTTGGTTTGCCCTTTAAGTACCTAAAGATTCTCTTCACAGCATGAAGATGTGAAGTCTTTGGTTGTACCTGAAAACGTGAACAAACACAAACTGCATACATAATGTCAGGTCTAGAAGCAGTAAGATACATGAGGGAACCTATCATGGATCTGTAAAGATGCACATCCACATCAGCAGCATCTTCATCCTTTGTTAAAGGCACCTTGTTCTCCATGGGAGTGACTGCCGTCTTCACATTTGAGAACTCAAACTTTCTCAAAATTTCTGCAACATACTTGTCTTGAGAAATAAAAAGTCCATCATCCTTTTGTTTAACTTGCAGTCCCAAGAAAAATGTAAGTTCTCCCATTGAGCTCATTTCAAACCTGCTCTTCATTAAACCTTCAAATTCATCACACCAAGACTTTCTTGTTGATCCAAAAATGATATCATCGACATAAATTTGAACAAGAATGATATCCTTCTGGTCTCTCTTAATGAATAAAGTCTTGTCAATTACACCCCTGATGTATCCATGTTCTTCAAGAAACTGTGAAAGAGTTTCATACCAAGCTCTAGGAGCTTGATGAAGACCATATAGAGCTTTAATAACCTTATACACTTGATTGGGGTTAGCAGGATCCTCAAAACCAGGAGGTTGATGTACATACACATCTTCTTCAATAGTGCCATAAAGAAAAGCACTTTTGACATCCATCTGATACACCTTGAATCCCATGTATGATGCATAGGCCAAAAATAACCTGATAGCCTCAATTCTTGCTACAGGAGCAAAAACCTCATCATAATCTATGCCCTCCTCCTGTTTGTATCCTTGTGCTACCAGCCTTGCTTTATTCCTTACAACTACCCCTCTTTCATCCCTTTTATTCCTGAAGACCCACTTAGTACCAATAACTTTAGCTCCATTAGGTAGGTCTACAAGAACCCATACTTTCTGTAGCTTGAACTGCAACAACTCTTCTTGCATAGCTTCTACCCAACTTTCCTACCTTAAAGCTTCAGAAACTGTAGTGGGTTCACTTTGAGAAAGAAAGCAAGCAAATAAACAATTTTTGCTGGTCCTTATGATTGACCCTTTGTTGTTGCTTAATCAGGCTAATGAGTGCAAGTGAATCAGACTGATGTTGCACCCTACTTCTTGTTTGAACAGCAGATTTGGGATCACCAATTATTTGACTCTTGGGATGAATGGTGTGGATCCTGAGAGTGGGAGTTGGACTTACCTCCACTTCAAAGAGAATCAAATTAACCCTATTGCAGGTACCTCCTTCATCATAGGAAGCCCCTTCAAAGATACCTTCATTAGGATTTGGAAATACTTCAAGTTCTGGCATCTCAGAATCAGCACAAACAGCACTTGAAGAAAGGTCTGGTTGAGCACCACTACCAAACTTAAAATGGGAAGTACTGGTAATGTTAGGGGATACTACTTTGCCAGAATCTTGAGATTTGTATTCAGAATCCTTTTCTTGAGTGGAAGAATTCTTTATTTCTTCTTCAGCTGCAACAGACTTGTTCTCTGTAGATGGAATCATAACAAGCTCAGCCACATCATCAGTGTTCCCTGTATTAAGAAGGATCTTTGGTACCTGCATTGTTAGTAACTTCTTTGGTACCTGCAATAGGGTTAATTTGATTCTCCTTGGAGACAGGAATATAATTCATAGAATCAGTTAAATAATCAATATCAAACATCCATCTATGACCAATTCCCTTGACATTGGTTTTTCTTCAAGAAAGTTTACATGCAGATTTTCTTCTACTTTCTTGGATACTAGATTGTAAACCCTAAAGGCTTTACTGTTTAATGCATACTCAACTAAAAACCCTTCATCAGACTTTCCTTCAAATTTTCCAAGAACACTTAAAGTATCAAGAATGGTAACATGACACCCAAAAGGTCTTATATGGCTAACAACAGGTTTATGGCCAAACATAAGCTCATAAGGGGTTTTATTTTGAGGTTTGGTCACTCTAACCCTATTAAAGATGTAACAGGCATTGCTGACTGCTTCAGCCCAAAATGTAGTAGGTAAAAGTGAATCTGCTAGCATAGTCCTAGCTGCCTCAATAAGTGTCCTGTTCATTCTCTCAGCAACTCCATTTTGCTGAGGAGTTCTTGCATTACTGAACTGTTGCTTAATTCCTTTATTACCACAGAAGTCTAGCATGCTCTTGTTTTTAAACTCAGTGCCATTATCACTCCTAATGATTTTCACTCTTTTATCAAGAAGGTTTTCAATCTGCCTAATGAAAGTTTGAATCAAAGGAGTAGCTTCATCCTTCCTAGACATAAAGAACACCCAACAATATCTAGTACAATCATCTGTAATAACAAGGCAATAGCATGCATGATTTATACTATGGACAGATGTAGGGCCAAAAAGATCCATATGTAAGGTATGTAAAGGCTCAGTGATTAATCTTTCTAATTTAACCTTACAGGATGCCCTATGTTGTTTTCCCTTGTTACAAGCCACACATGTATGATCATTTTTAAACAATTTTGAAGGCAAACCTCTCACAAGGTTATTCTTCACAAGTTTATTCATGTTTTTGAAATTCACATGGCCTAACCTTCTGTGCCACAACTTAGATTCATCCAAAGTAGCTTTTGCAATTAAACAGGTAGCACCTTTTGCAGGATTAGATGCTTTCATATCAAAACTGTACATTTTGTGTTGTCTGGGAACTTTAAGAAGAATCTGATGTTCTTCAGGCATCTTAAAGTCCGGAGTCAACACAAGACAATCAGTTTCAGTAAAAAGCACCTTATGCTGAGTATCACAAATTTGTGATATTGAGAAAAGGTTGAACTGCCCAAGTTCTTTCACAAAGGATACATTGTCAAATTCTATGTTGCCCACAATTATTCTTCCTTTACCAGTTATCTGTCCCTTGCTTCCTCCAAAAGTAACAGAACCTCCTTCGAATTCATGAAAATCATTTAGATAGTTCTTGTTACCAGTCATGTGCCCAGAGCATCCACTGTCAAGGATTCCTCTATCTTCCATATAGCAAAGTGGATGATCCTGCACAAAAAGAAGAGAAATTAGTTTCTCTTAGGAACCCAGGCCTGAGTAGGCTTGGGTCCGCCTTGTGGATCAACATACTTAAATTTCTTATTTGAACCTGATCCACTGTTGTTTTGGGATTTATATATGGATTTATTTTTGTTTGAATCCCAAGACATACATGCTGAGGTCTTAACAGCAGACCCCCCATTCCCCTTTAAAGGTTTTGCTATTTGCTTTACAACTTGTCTTCTCACAGTGAATGAGTTTTATAAAAATTATTTCTTTGAAAATTTGCATTCACCTATGGTTTTAGAAATGGTTGTTTGGGTCTCACATAGCCAGTGTTCACATTAGATCTCACAGAATTAACATAACCAGTATTTACATTAGGCCTCATAAAATTACCATTTTGCCTATTCACATTAAAGTTCCTGTAGCCAGACCTAAAATTTTGTCTACCAGAATTAAGATAAGAGTTAGGTTTGGTAGAGTTATTGAGTTGGACAGGTCTGGGAACAAACTGGTTGGCATGATTAATTCTACTAGCATTATTCCAAACTGTTTATTTGAACCATGACCCATATTAACATTCATTCTCTTTTGCTCAGCCTCTCTCTTCATTTCTTTTCATGGAAGTCACAATCTCTGATTAAATGACTCAAACTTCCACACACAAAACATCTTTTAGGAGCATAAGTGTAAGTACTCCTACTTTCTCTGTGAACACTATTGCTTCTAGGTGACTCACTCATTTTAACAGATTCCCTAGGAGTTTTTATGTGATTGACACAACTAGGTTTGACTGTCTCAGGCTTTGGTTCAGTCACTACAGGTTTAGTAACAACAGGTTCACACTTCTTAACAACCTTAGGCTCAGGATTCTCTTTTACCTCACATTTTAAACTCAGGCTTAGAGTGATCAGAGGAACCATCAATAGATCCTTCAGAGTCATTGGATTGACAAGAAGAATACCTATTGGATTTGTCCTCTGAGGTGTTTGACTCAGGTGTTTGAGGACCTTTCTTACCATACACAAAAAGTGAATCATCCAACTCTTCTTTTTCAAGAGGAGTATAGTCATCACTCAAAGGTGGTGGTACTCCCTTAAAGTCTCCAGTCTTAACAAACCTATTATACAAAGGCTTATCAGTATAGTCCTCTTCTTTATTCTTAAATATAGCCTTATTCTCATTTTCCTCATATCCTAAGCCACATTTTTTATTTGACTTAATTTGAGAATCCCAACACTTAAACAGGTTATTATTTGAATTGTTCCACTGATCTACCATTTTTCTCAACTCATCCCTCTCCTTCTGAATTCTAAGGCCCAATTGTCTATACCTTTTAAGCTTTTCATCTTGTTCATATATTTTATTAGCTTGAAAGTATAGTTTTTCATTTAAAGCAGCATGTTGGTTTTGAAGAGTGACCTTTTGTGCCTCTAATGTTTTTACAGCATTTTTATGTGCTAATAGATTTACTTCTAGGTCACCTATTTGTTCTAACTGCTCATCACACAAAGCCTTAACATGATTATATGAATCAGTGCATAATTTAGAGCATAATGATACCTCATTACCAATGGCCATGAGAGCATGATCAGACTCCTCATTCACTCTTGGATGCTCACCCCAGTTGACTCCTCCAGCTTCCATTAGCAGCAGGCTCATCTGATTCTTTTCCATCTTTCCATCATCATCTCTTTTCCCATCAGCAGGCTTCTTCTCTGGACAATCTCTTGAAAAATGTCCATACTTGTGACAGTTGTAGCATTCAACTGCCCTCTTTGTGTATCCCACTGGTGATTTGTTGTTGAAGTTGATGATCCTTCCATATTGCTTCTGAAATCGTTTGACCCTTAAAGCAACCATGGCAATGTGCCATTTTATGTCCATCTCCTCAACTTCAGCATCATTAATCTGTTCTAAGTCTTCACTAATAAAGCTTTCATCTTCCGTTTGGTTGGCAAAGAAAGAATGTATCACCTCATCAGTAAAACTTGAAGCAGACCTTTCACTTGAAGGAGTTTCATAGATACCAGACCTAACACTACCAGGTTTAACCTTGTAAGTACTGCTTTTGTTTTGTGACACAAAAGCAACATTTGATGAACTAGTTGAAGCCTGAGTGTTGTTACTGATGTCCCTTTCAAACATCCTGAGATTATTGTATAGGTCATCAGGTGTCATTGAATCTACTTCCTCCTTTATCCTCATCGCCACAGATACATTGCCCCATTCTGATGGTAAAGATCTAAGGAATTTGTGATTTGCATCCTCATTTGAAACTGCTGCACCATGAACTTCCAGTTGTGTTAACAGATGTTGAAATCTGTCATAGCCCTTCTCCAATCCTTCAGTCTTTGAAACACTGAATGTCTCAAATTGCTGTTTAAGAACAGCCTTTTGCATCTTCTTGGAGTTTGCATTGCCTCCAAATCGTTTCTTGATAGCCTCCCACATCTCCTTAGCATCAAGGATGCCATGAAACCTTTGTATATGCTCCTTAGGAATAGCCATAAGAAGCAAGGTTCTGGCCTTCTTTTCCTTCTCCACAGCCCTAAGTCTTCTCAGCAGATACTGGTGGCATTATTCTTATCTGCCCATCATTCCCTTGTGAAATTCTTTTCTTAGAATTTCCCTTTTGAATAACCTTCCATACATCACTATCAATGTACTCCAGATAATGTTCCATCTCCATGGCCCATATATCATATTCTTCTCTTTTCAGTAATGGAAGTTTTATGTTTGAGATTGTGGTTGTGGAAAGGATGGGTTGTTGTTGTGTTTGGGAGTTACTGGTTTCAGTTTTTCCTTCATCTTCATGATTTGATTTCTCATCCTCACTGTTATGGATTGAAAAAGTTTCAGTGTTAACAGTTTATCGAATTCAGACATTGTGTGGGGTTATTTGAGTGAGAATTAGGTTTTTGAGATTAAGTGTTCTTCGAATTCAGAGTCTCTCGCCTTGCTCTGATACCACTTGTTGGTCCACGAATTGTATGTGGATCTCTAAGTAGTCTTGAATACCTAGTAGATGGTTGGGATAAATCCAAACCAATCTAAGTGAGAAACCCTAGACAATTGTTAATGTTAATGCGGAATCTTAACAAGAACAATGAAGAACACACACAGAAATATCACTAACTTCGTATATTGATTTTAATCACAATAGTGAACTCGTACAACTCACACACAGAACTAACAATCCTTAGGGATCCTTTTATAACACAAGGAAACCCTAATGCTAACCGACTAAGAAGATATTCACAAATCTTCTATAAATATACTTACACGTTTTGTATCTTTTCCTAACTTATCTCTAACAGACTTTCCTAACTTCACGACCAGACTTAACATTATAAGTCAACCAGACTTAAACATACTACCAGACTTAACTTTGCATTACCAGACCTAATTACAAAGACAGACCTAACTCTGATATACTACCAGACCTAAGTTGTCTTCTCTTGAATCGTATCATAATTCCCAACACAGTCAACATCACCCACAAAACGCTACAAAGAACATCATAAAGAAAAACCGCACTTTTGATCTAAAAAAAATTTAGAGGCCAAAGCGTACGACCCAATATTGATAATCAGGCGTTCATGAAGGCTTGCAAACCCGACATCTCAAACCAAGATTACAACGAACACCAATAACCAAGAAGAGTTTAAGCACAGATATGACTAAAAATAAGCCAAATGAACTTATTAATCAACCCGGTTCGAACCATTCGAGTGCCAACCAAAACAGACCAAGATGAATACCACAAGCTACAATAAACAATTGAAGCCCAACATACAAAACATGAGATATTCGAACAACCAATCAACTGAGACCTTTTCGTGAAATCAAAGACTTCGTAAAATGATTTTTGTGAAATCAAAAGAATAACTAAGATTTAGTGAAGGCCCACAAAAGAATAACAAACGTTGGATTCAAAATATTAACAAGGATTTGAGTAGTTTGACAGAACAACAATTCAAACAAAGATGGATGCAAACAGTTTAAGCAAAAAAAATTCGAACCAAAGAAAGTAAAACCGACACACAATCAAACGAACCTAACCTGGCTCTGATACCAATTGTAAGATCTAACCTTTTGATTGTGTGTATGATTCGGGTGGCCTTGGTTCATGGAAGATTAGATCCATGTTTGGATGAGTTAGAGAGATGTTAGAGAGAGAGAGGGAACCCTTGAAAGCAAAATGTGAAAAATTAGATTGAAGTGAAATGAGAGTTCCAACCCTTCCCTTGTGAGGGAAGGGTCTTTATATAGTTACTAATATTGTGCCCCTAGTGGGCTGTGGAGTGAGCTGACAGTGGGGAAAGCCCCGACCCACTCCACAAATATAAATACGACTAATACTATTAATACTAATACTAATATTACTAAGCTAATATAAATAAGCCTATGAGCTATGTAAATGCTAAATAGATACTCGGGGTGACCGAGCCTTCATCTGAATATTTATATTCCTAACAGGAGCCACTTTCTCTCGCACCGAATCTGAAACAATTCTGATACCTTTTTTAAACAAAATCAAACGCGAGATTAGAGGTTTTTACACAGCACCGACTATCTTCCCTACCGGTGGGTGGCGATACATAAACATGTACCACGGATCATGGACCACATACCGGACCTTGGCCTGGTCTGGTAAACGTTTATCCAGCCAAGATGAAGATATGTAGGTTGTGAGAATAAGAGAGAAAATAAATTATGATGACAAGGGAGCGTTTTTCGGCGGTGGGTAGCCAAACAATATTAAAATTAAATAAATAATAACCATACCAGGAGTGGGATTGTATATGAGGGGATACGGATATATGATTTTGAGAAAATGAGAGGCACGGAGTTAAGATCTTGATATGTCGGCTGTGAGAATAAGATAGAAAATAAATTAGGGTTGCAGAGAAAAATGATTTGATGATTCTAATTTCCCCGAGAATCGTGCTCAAATGATGCAAGTGATATCAGTTACCAAAATACTTGAATGTTAAAATGACAATTTTGCCCTCCACTTTCAAATAAAAGCAGGAAAATTAACACATTTATTTACAAAAATGCCATGTGCAATAACAACCATTGATGATATAATCCAAAGGCTAAGATCGGTTCTCGCAGTTCTCGTAATTTATTTGGTTCTGAAAAGAACCTCACACTATATATATATATATATATATATATATATATATATATATATATATATATATATATATATATATATAATATATATATATATATATATATATATGTTGGTCCCTTTAACACGTTAGAGTTAACTAGAAAGTTAATCTATTTGTGTTTATGACTAATACAATGTTATAATTAATTCTAACAGTTATAAAACGTGAATATAAAAAAAACACAATATTTTTCAACGTTTAAATTCTTATTAGAAATAATTCCAAGAATTTATTACCCAAGTGTTTTGCGGAACAAACACTTGGGATTGAATAGACAAGGGTTTGAGGTGTCTCCTATCGAAACTCAAGTTTTGCTTGAGTGGTAACAATATACCCACTGAGCTATCTCAGTGAGTTGTATACTCTTTGTAGGAGAGAAGTTACTTTGTAAAAGTTCAAAGCTTTCAACATGGCCGGCTCTTGGGTGGGCCGGGGAGGCCAACCGGCCAGGGCCCATTTTTGCGAGGGCACATTTATTCTAAAAAAAAATCATATATATATATATATATATATATATATATATATATATATATATATATATATATATATATATATATATATATATATATTTCTTTACACTTAGATTAATATAAAGTTATATTATTTATTTATACTAATAATATGTATTTTTCTAAAGTATTAAAACATATTAAAAAACACATATTTAACTTTAATTTCTTATAAACTAAATCCAGAATTAACCCATTAATAAAATTTTATAATAGACAATATGGGGTCTTAATCGGAACCAATTTTTTGATGGCTCAATACCACTGGGCCCGTAATCTCTTTGGAGAGAGTCCTTTGGTCTTTCAATATACAAAGCACACTTAACTTCTCTCCATCTGATCTATTTATACACAAGTAATCTAAGTATAAGTGATTAAAATATTACAAGTTGTTGAGGTAGCGTGTCTGACAATTACAAATAGTAATTGTCATTTCCAAGAACCAATAGGAAAGGGCTAATAAGACTTTGGGAGTTGTTGGCTGACACTCCATGACTTTTAGCCGCAATAGGGAAGGTTGGTATCTGACAAGAGAAGAGTTGTTTGGTCTGACACTTTTATCTTCTCAGATCTTTCCCTTTTGTTCCCGCCTATTCTTCAGGCATTGGTTCCTCAGTCTTCAATCACTTTGTTGTTGAGGAGACTGGGGTTCAGTGAGTTCTTGTCCAACACTCACTGAACCATCATCTTCTTCTTCGGCTTAAGTCCTACTCAGGAAGTACCGCCTTCCTGAGAGTGAGTCCTTTATTGAACTCGCCTTAAGCATCCTGAAGATGACTCACTGAGAGGCTGTTCTCTCAGTGACTTGAATTGTTCTCGGTTTAGCAAACACTTAGCTTAATTTGTGTTCAAATCCTGTTTAAGATAATTGGGTGTTTTACGAACCCAACAATCTCCCCCTATTTGGATATAAATTATGCCTAAGTGTTTTGATCAGTATGAGTGAGCTAAAGTCTTCTGCTCATACTGAATGTACTAGAAAATAAATAAGGATATTGATATAGCAAAACATTCATCAATTTATTCATATTATTACAAGTCCTATTATTCTAAGTACAAAATACTCAAGGTTCCTGAACAAGACCCATGAGTTCTAGTTTCGCCTTCTTTGACATCAACACCTCTTTATCAGGTCGATCCTTCATCATTTGATCCATCAGCCTGACAAACTCCTCATTTTCAGGTCTCCTGATATTAAGCGCCATCAGTTTGTAAGCAAGGAGTGTTGTCGTTTCCACTTTATCAATGTCAGAGACTCTTTGAAAGGCTTCCTGACCAAATTCATCCACAAAGAAGATACCATACTCAGGTTCCTTGATGACCAGGTTGGGACGGAACTTGACTCCCTGAGGAGTAGTCCTGTTGCAGTGAAGTGCAGCTATGTATTGTTCAGGTTCAATAGCCACAGCTTTTCTTTTCTTCCCGGTCTTCTGAGTAAGTTCAGGGATAGCCAGTCCCTGAGAAGCAAGTGCCCTATCATGGTCAATTCGAGACTCTTGGCCACTCTTGCGAGTTCATCATACTTGGCACTCAGAGACTTGATAAGGTTTGGGGCATTCTTGCTTGTGGTTTTCTTCCTTAGGATGGGCATCATCATATCCCATTCTCTTAACCCATAGTCTGAAAATTTGATTGTTGGAAGGTGTTCAGACTTTCTTGGACCTCTATGTATCGTTATGCTCAGGGGTTTGGTGTTGTGAATGGAGATGTCAGTGATAGTGCCTTCATCCTTGGTTTTGGTCATGTGCCATACATACCTCTCATATATCCTCTGCCTCTTTTCTTCCTTAAGTTTGGCTTGTTTGTTGTGTTCCTTAAGGAGTTCAGCCTGAAGCTTGAGAAACTCATCCCCTTTGATGTCCTTTTTCTCAGACTCCTTGATCACTTCTTTGGCAACCTTAGAAATTTCAGACCTGTTGAGTTCCAGCTCTTTCTCTTGTTCCTTCCTGAGCTCTTCTTGGTGTAAAATTTCAGCAAGTTGTTCAGGTGTCCCATAGACCCTTCTCCCATCCTCTAAATCAAATAGAACTGTGCATCAGGATCTGTCACGTCTTTCAGTTGAAGCCTTGACTAAGCGTGCTTCAGGAGGAGGGTTTGTTTCAGTCACCATGATTTTCTTCCCTTTGTCAATAGGAGGGGGTTGACTGGTGGATGTCTTAGGGATAGTTACCAAAGCAGAAGTAGGATCAGGGATTGGAGGATCATCATTTTTTCTCCCCTCAGCAGATGGTGAGAGCTTCAGTGGAGACACCTGCTGACTAAGGAATTGGAGGAGCATGAGAGGCCTGAAGAATAGATAGGATGTCTGAGACCATAGACTTTGTCTCAGAAGTCTCATTCTTTACGGCACTTAATTCGGCAGCCATTTCCTTTTGGTGGGGGTGAGTTCAGTGACTTGGGTGGTGTAGTGGGTGACCAGCTCATTATGTGTTGTTGAGAGTTTCTCAAAGGCTGAGGAGATTCTGATCAGGTGCTCCTTGGATGCAATAACAGCCTGATGAATGGACTCTTGCTGTATCCTTAGACCATGAAGATCTACCCCCTGAAGGAGCTTTAGAAGCTCAGTAATGCTGGTGGAGGTGGACGCCTGAGAGGCCAAGTATGCATCCAGTCTTTGACAAAGGTGGGATCATCTGTAAGATGTTCTTGGACTGATTCAATAGCCTTGAGGATGTTGGACAGTTCCTATGCTGTCCAGTGGCTATTTCATCTACAGATTTGTTCAGGTTGCCAAGTTGTTTATCAGTGAGGGTGGCGGCCTGAAGAATCTTTGCCTGTGATTCTTCTACAGAAGCCCTGAAGTCGGCATAGGAGGCTGCCACTTCAGTGTGCTTATCCCATTGCTCATCCGTAAGTACATTGTAAAGACCTTCATTTGCTTTGTGAAGGAATTTTGCCATTTGTCTTTCAGAAGCCGGACGAGCATTGTCATACTTTTGCAACCACTTAGGAGTGGCTGAAGCACCTGATGATGATGATGAGGTTGATGGGGAACTAGGTGGTTGATCCTCAGGAGGAGGAGAAGAATTGTGTTGCTCAGAGGGCTGAGGAGGGCTTGATTGACTTTCCATTTCCTCCTCAGCATCAGGGATATCATCATCACCAAAATCAATCTCCTCCTCTGACTCATCAGCCAACAAATTTTCATAGTCAGCCAGAGAAGGAGCCTTCAGGATATCCGGCTCCCCCTCAGAAGAGGGCTCACCTTCGTTGTGGCCAGGTCCTGACTCTTTTGTCATAATAACTAGTGGGGTTTGACCAACCTGACTAGTCATAATAACTAGGGGGTTTGC
Organism: Artemisia tridentata subsp. tridentata; assembly: GCA_021014915.2. Lineage (NCBI taxonomy): Eukaryota > Viridiplantae > Streptophyta > Magnoliopsida > Asterales > Asteraceae > Artemisia > Artemisia tridentata. The sequence continues at coordinate 188,440,440 of CP139507.1, forward strand.
CCAGCCTGACTTTTAGGGTCAGTTCCTGAGAGAACAATACTGCCTGAGGTGGGTTTGGGTTCCGTATCGGCGGGTGATTTATATCCCTCCGAGTCTTTGTCCCCCTGAGCGCCTTCATCCACTGATGGGTGTTTTCCAGTGGAATCATGAGGCACTCCTTGTGAAGATGTATGGACCCCCTTCCCATCAGGATTGGTCTGTCCTTTTGGGGATTTAGGGTCCTGAACTCCCTGAGACCCTGAGTGTGATTGCTCAGGGACGTTAGCAGGATGTGAGTGGGTATGGGTCCCCTTCTCAGTGGAGTAGTGCTGCCCCACTGAGGATATAGAACCCTGTACTCCCTCAGGCTCTGATTGTGATTTATCAGTGCCTTCATTAGGATGTGAATGGGTGGATGTTCCTGATCCCTCTGACTTGTTTATGTCAAAGGAAACATGCGGAAAGGGTATGTCCGAGGACACTGAGGATGATTTCCCAGTGACCTCCGTTGACGGTTGTTTTGTGGTCAGAAGGGTCTCTGCAGTGGGTGTCTCAGAGGTCTGGGCCACAATGTTAAGGGTGCCTGAGGCAACAGTCTCAGTGACGAGTGGTTTAGGTCTAACCACCTTACTGGACTGTCCCCCTTTCTTCTTCTTCTTCACCTTCTTGGTTGGTGAAGGTACTGGGGAGCTAGCATTCTCACCCTGAATGACTACTAACATGTAGTTGGTCAGGGCGGGGGGTTGTGCCTCAGTGATGTCACTACTAAAATTGGTCTTATGTAAGACGTCAGGTTTTGTACCTTGATCGTCAGACCTTAAGTAGTCAGAACCAAGAAGATCCTGAAGCGCACAGGAAATGAACCTAGGATAAGACATGTGTCTTTGCCTATGTTTCCCTGAGAGCTTGGCAATGAGGTCTCGGAAGATTATACCTCCGATATCAATTTTTCTACCCTCCAAGAGACTGAACATCATCATTTTCTGAGATGAGTTCTGATGTGCATGCGTGTTAGTGCTCTAATTAATACCCACGGTATGTCGTTGTGGTTTTAGCAGTATTCAAGTTTTAAATTTATATTTAGCCGACTTATCAATAACACACACACTTAACGAGCAGTGTACCCGGTCAGTATGAATATAATGGTAAGTAGAGTGTCGATCACTAAGAGTAGAACGTATTATCTAGTTATCCTAATCAGTATTTTAATATCTTAAGTTAGCTATACAACCTAATCTAACGCAAGGGGGTTTCAGCCTGAGAGACTGGCACGGTTTGGTTGTGATTAAATATAAACTAAACTAATAAGCACGAATTAGCGAGTAGCACACACGTACACAGATAAATACTTGAGACAATCAGAAGACCTGTCCTGATAGTTAAGTAGTTTGTCACTTGTTTTATTGCTAGTTTTATATGAAGTGTATAGTTCGATGCAACGCACCGAGATTAAGTCCTTTCTCGTTGGTTCTAATCTTATCAGCGAGTAAACCCTTAATGATTACTTATGACTATCCTATTTATCTTTCTTCCTACTTTTCTACAGACGATAGAATGCATATGCGATCTAATAAATAGGAGATGAAGGGGCATGGCGACCCAAGCAATGCTCAGCTAGACACAGAGGTTATCAATGAACTAATAAAAGTCACCAAAGACATCAACATATAAACTTTAATTAATGGGAAAGCAATTTTAAGGGGAGTTGAAGTGAATGATAACATAACACAAGCCCATCAATCCTGACCAATTAAAGTGTACTAATACAATAAAACAAAACTACTTAATGAATTGAATACATGCATGACCTTCTTACAGCTCTCGTATCTTTGTTCAAGGTGTGTCTTGTGCTGCTACTTCGACTGAATTCGGCCTAGGGCTTCTGTCCTTCGTATATCGTACGTACCAAAAGTCTCTCAAATTCGTCTAACTTTGGGGTATTTATAGTGTCTGTCTGAGGGCTAGATGCGGCGCATTGAATAAGTAGATGCGGCACATTGACTTAACTTCGCGTGGGGTCCAAGATTAATATATTCAGGAATATTCGTACACCGCCAGAAGATGCGGCGTAACTCCATTCTTAGATGCGGCGCATGTCCTTGCTGTCTTGGATAATATCTTGTGAAATCTTGATAGTGATGCGCCGTATGTAATAAGCAAGATGCGGCGTATCTGGAGCAGAATGTCTCGATCTTGTACATTTCAGTAGACTCTTAACTTCTTGCTTGTTTTGCTCCATAATTAGTCCAAAATCGCCAAGTTTCACATAATACTTGTTTTTACCTGAGAATTACAAAAGTAAACATTAACGTATCAATTCTCACAGATAATATAATAAAACAAGTCAAATAAATAGGATAAATGACGGTAATAAAATGTACTTATTTGAGTTCATCAAATATCCCCCACTTGAACTTTACTTGTCCCCAAGTAAACCTTAGAATTAATCTTATGAAAATGTATCCTAAAAGATATTAGGATTTATTTTTATATTTAAGCATGTATTCATTTTTGTCATGATCACACAACCAAACACTTAACGAATTAGGAATAAAATAAAATATTTCGATAAAAGCAAATCTAATCGTTTAACTGTCCAGTCGTGACGAATATTCTATCATAAGCTTGGCAAGTATACGCATCTCCTCCACTAAAGCCAAGGAATAACAAGTCTAAAGCGGTAAAAAGGGTTTTTTGGTTAAGGGTTAATCATTCTTCTCAATCTCTATCGATCTCAAATTCCAGAAAAGGCGACAAAATCACAAATACATGATCGAATCCACGAACACGATACTTGCAATTGCTCGAATCCTTAACTCGAATAGGCTAAAGATAGGACCAAGTAATCTTCACCAATAATATTATATCAAAAAGGGCGAAAAAATCATAAATACATAGCCGAATCCACGACTACGATACTTAAGATTGCTCAAATCCCTAATCTCAATAAATCAAAGGTTTGGATAAAGAATGATATAGGGTATGGATAATATTTGGGATACAAATTGGTGTAAAATGAAAAATAAACGAAACAAATAAATTAAAATCCTAAGTGTGGTTAATCACTATCCCAACCATCCCATGAATAAGACTCATATCACAGAATAACTCACGCTTTAACACTTGAAACACACGTGATGAGTGTCTAAATACTCATCATTTCTGTCACATTTTATCTGCAAAAACATTTAAAAACATGCAGATATGCCTCAAAATACAGAAAACATCATAAAATGTGTTTTTATGTGACTCAGGAACAAAAAGATTGAAAACAAGTGAAAAACGAACAAAGTTTGCATAATTGTCATTTTCAGTCCCTGAAGTTTCACAAATTGGCAGAACTAGTCCCTGAATGCTCAAAATAAATGAAAAGTCAACTTTAGTCCTTGGGATATCAAACTTGTTCACTAATAATCCATGGATGAAAGTTTACACAAAATGGCAACTTTTACCCCTCAAGTATCAAAACTGGCAAAATTAGTCCTTGGGTGTAATAAAATTTGGAATTTAACATAAAATACCCTTAAACTATTCATGAATGACAATTTGGAACCTTTTTGATAACTTTTGGAAAGTTACAATTTCACCCCTAAACTTTTGGAAAATTACATAAATGGTCCTCGGGTGTTTTAAATTGTAACAAAATACAAAATAGGTCCTTTGGTTTATTTAACTTGGCAATAATGGTCCTTGTAATACTTTGGGAAAGTTGCATGTTCAGCCCCTTCACAAATCAGAAATTACAATAATGGTCCTTGTGATTTAACTACTAACCAACCGGACCCTTAATAAATAAAACAAACCCATCCTTATTACTAAACCCAATCCACAAAACAATAACCCAGCCCAACCCAATAACTAAATACCCAAGCCCAATCCCCTAAACCTTTGACCCGACCTGGTATTTAATACCAGGTTTGACCTCAGTCAAACCTATCCCCTTCCTCACAACCCCGCCAAAACCAAAACCACCACCATAGCCCATGGTTTCACCATCCCATCACCCCCAGCTCACTACCTACTATCTCCTTTATCCCCTCCACCTCCACAATCACCCAAAATGCATTAATTGAGAAATACCTGCTCAAATCCACTACCATAGTTTTTGGCGCCAAAATCCAAAAGAGTGGCTCAGATTAATTGGAAGCAATCCAAGGGTGTGGAAGTGATCAGAGATGTCGACAAGGGATATCCCACCTCAATTTTGTATATATAGGACAATGTAGTAGATAAAAAGTAGTAGTTAATTTCTAGTGTAATCGTATTTTACTTTTATTAGTTGTAATCTTGTAATTTATCATTTCCAGTTGTAATTCAAGTTAATTTAAGTTATAAAAATCTTGTTCCAAGTTATTTTGTGTTTAAATTCAATGTTGTTCAAATTTGTATGTTCCTGTTAAAATTATTAAGTTCGAACCCATACTAAGAAGCTCTCACAAGCTCCCACACCCTTGTAATAAGCTTATATAAGCTTTATATAGCTTCCTGTAAGCTTATTTAGTATGCCTTAGTTCTCAATCTCAAGATACAAGAAAAGTCAACCATGGTCAACATAAGCTCCAATAAGCTGACTCTTGGTGGATAAGCTATTCAGAAAGCTTTTCTTTGGTTTTCTAGCTTGTTTCTGACAAGCTAGATTGGTTCTTGGTCCTTGTTCTCTGTTCCAAAAATCTCACTCAGTTGTAAGCTTTTTAGATTTTTAGCATTAAATTCCATATTACTGTGCAACTGCTTATTTATAGCTTATTGTTCTTAGTTTATGCTCATTATTAGTTTCTAAGTTAATTTCATCAGTTACATAAGTTTTATCTAGCTTAGTCTTCATTTTCCTTTAAAACAGTCAAAAAGTCAAAGCTTAGTGAAAAGCTTACTCTGAGCTTATTGTCTTTTGAATAATGCTTATCTCAGTCTAGACAAGTTAGTTAGTTGATAATAAGTCAGTTTTATAAGTTATTTCAGAGATTTCTAGTGTTAAATCCAAAACAGATACATTAAAGGAGTGTTTGGTTTTAGAAGTGAAAACAGGTCAAACAAAGTTTTACTGTACAATTACCACTTGACCAACTTTGAACCAGCTTAAATAAGCCATAATAAGCTATTTCTAAGTTTGGATTGGCCATTTAGATAGAATTGGCCATTTTGCATACCCTGTGGGAATTTTAGCCTAGGAAAAGTCCATTTAAGCCATATTAAGCTACAAGCTCTATTTGGCCTTTTTCTTGACTTTTCTGAGTCATTTGTGAACCACTTAGAGTAGCCAAAAGAAGTGGATTAAAGCCATTTGGCTTGTGCTCTTCTGCACAAACTCTGCACAGCAACTCAGTGTATACTGAGTTGCCTGAGCAGCTGATCTTGATCCATTTGTGGCTTATTTAGTTAAGCTCAAGCCATGTTTTTTGTGTTTTTCAATAGCCCACACTACTAGCTCAAGTTTGCCCCCATAATATTGCATCTCAGAGCTTATTTGATTGCTTAAATTGCCCTGCAATTTTGGCATTTTTCTGAGTTTCTGTCTTGAAATTCACAACTGCATAAGTGCTTACCTTGTTAATCTCTTGAGCTTATTTGTATTTTCTGGTTGTTTTAAGCTTAAATAAGTATATTAAACCTGTTCTGAGCATTTGGTGAACTTTTGTGCTTATTTGCTTATTTTTGGGCTTATTGCAAACTGCTTATCTGCCCAAATCAGCCTATTAAGCTTAGATAACTTTTCATTTTATTTTTCCTATCTTTTAATTTATATTTTAGAATTATCTGTAAAGTTTCATAATTTTCTGAATAGTTTTAATATTTTTAATCTTTTTTATTAGTTTCTATTAGTAATTAAATCATAATAAATAGAATAATAATCAGAAAAATATAATTTTAATTTTCATAATTTTCTTTTGTCATTTATAATCTAGGAAAAATAAGATAATATTTTTAGACCTTAAGAAAAACCAAAAATAGAAATATAGTGATAGCTTCTATTTAATAGAATTTATCTTTTTAAATTTTAATTAAGTAATTTTCATTTTTATAATTTTCTTAGCTTCTATTTACTTAATAATATTTTTAGAAAAAGTTTTAGAATTTTCTTTGTTCATTTAGTATTTATTATAAATTTAAATAGTTTAATAAGTAATTAAATAAATAAATAATTAATAATAATTAGATAAAAAGTATAAAAAAAATAATTTAAGTTTTTAAATAAGTTTTAAGTAATTGTACATTTTTAGGTTTTAAATTTCATAAATTTCATAAATTTCAGTTTTAGTCCCATTTTAGCTTTTCCGTTACGCGTTTTCAGTTTATTTATTCGCGTTTAATTTTCTTGTGCATATCTGTTTTTAATTTGTTATTTAGAATTGTTAAAAAGCAAAATCTCAAATATCCCCTTTTTCATTCAATAACACTTGATCACAAATCGTTCTAAACACAATTTCACGCTTCGCTGGGACATAACGACCCGGGAAAACACTATACTCCAGGGAGATCGTGCCCTAGATTGATTGACTCTTGTTGACCATTCACCTGGTCAATATTAGTTGACTGTTTAGCACGTATCAACACGCTTTAGGTAGACACGAATTATACTCAACAAGATCTCAATTAAAGAATAACCTTAATTGGCGTTCCCATAACGTTCAACTCCCATTCAATCCATAAATATAATATATAACAAATAGTGGTGATATCAACCACTTAATACAAAACTTTACATAAGTTGGTTAAAACAAGCTTCCAACTTTTTCTTTTCCTTTTTTTTTTTTTTTTTTTTTTTTTTTTTTTTTTTTTTTTTTTTTTTTTTTTAACTTGAAACATAAACATAGATGTGTAAAATTTCACCACATCACTATAATGATAACTCTGGATAATTTTTCCATACTTTTTATGACTTCGGAAATAATAGTAATAGTGAAAATAGTAAACACACGAAAAATAAACTCAAAGATATACAATATTTACTTTCACTCCAATTGCATTGTGCAATTTCCCGACCTAACCATAGATAATGAATTACGCACGCGAACACAGGTAATGTAAGGAAACACACTTTGCCTAAAGCAATTAACCAACCACGGATTTTAATCTACAGGGTAGGCTAAGGTGTAAGGGTGTAACAAAACATTATAACAAAGGTTTAAGAAACGAAAGGAATGGCTCTGAGTGTTTTTCTAGGGGTATCTTACTCTAAAAGTGAGAGTAACAAAAGGGTTTATACGGGGGTTAACTAACCAGTGTAGTTAGCTAATAACACATAACATATAAAGGCTATTTGGGTGTAATCCTAGAAATTTACCAATTTAGACAAGTCATTCCAATTATATAAATAATACTTATTATGGTGGTCTCGAATAGTATACAAGCCAAGTTCTAAAGTTTACAAGTCACCGGCACACTCATAGATTTGTGAATTTTTTAAAAGTCATAATTTTTGAAAATAACGTCATGTGTGCAGCTATGCAACTTAGATTTTAAACAAAAACATGCTAAAAATTTTAAATTTTGATATATTAAGCACATTTTAAGCATATTTTGAAAAGTTTAGGACAAGTAAGTGTTCTAATTCTCCAATCCCCCCACTTAAGTTAAACAACGTCCTCGTTGTTTGTATCAAAGATTAAAAACTGGAAAATAAAAGAATTAGAACAGAAAAACTCCCCTGAGATTTGCTCGGTATGATCCTCCATTATTTGTATAAGAGCAAAAATCATCTTTCTTGTGGATGAGAACGTTTAAGCTTCATAATTGATGTATCCACAGGAAATGCAGGAATCTATAATACCACCAAGACTTTAACACACCTGAGTTAAGAAAGTTCAAACTTGCATAATACATTAGTAGTTAGTAAAAATAAAATGTAAAAAATAAAATGAAAATCATCAGGTCAGTCGATGCGCCGTATCTTATGGAAGAAGATACGCCGTATCGGGCCTGGAATAAATACGAATCAGAATAGAAGATGCGTCGCATCCTTAACCAGGGATGCGCCGCATTAAATAAACTGACAAAAAGTTTTAAAGTCAAAAGTAAAAAATGCAGAAAAATAAAGTAAGATATGACCAGTGCAGGAGATGCGTCGCATCTTAGGATGGAGATGCGCCGTATCTTCTGCGGGCCTGACTGACTCGACACAGAACAGAATAGTAAAAAAATTTCGGGTTGTCTCCCGGTCAGCACTTGTCTTTATTCTAGAGTCTTCAAGTTAGACTCACGTTCAGCTCCTTAATTTGTTCTATTGATTCCCACATTGCCACGTAGGATCCATTTAGCAACAAATTCGTCACGTATATATTCAGGTCCCAACTTCAACACTCCTTTGTAGAATCCTTCCATCATTTGATATGGGTACTCCATCCCTCTCTTCATGTCATCATCACCAATAAAAAGGAACGGAGAAAATTTGTAGCAGAACCTATTAGTAGCATGTTTAAACCCAGGGTGAGTTCGGGGCATCATATAAGTGATAACGTCGCTTCCACATTGAAAGGTGATCTTTCCTTCAAATCTTTTTGCATTAATAGTGATCTCCCTACAAAATGGTTTTCCAACAATCACGTCACCCATATCGCTGTCACAATAGGCATTCATGTCTTCAACAATGGTGAACTCAGTAACAATAGTAAAACATCCAACGAAGACCGGGACATTAATGAAGGCTCCAACTACATTCTTTCCCTTATACTCCACTTTTTTTCTCATAATAGAATTGTAAAAGCTTCTTGACATGACATTGATCGGTAAAATAGGAAAGAAATTGGCGTCAATACACTTGTACTCAATCATGCATGGGAATTGCAAATTGTAAGCACAATCGGCGTGGATCCTTCTACCGTAATCCCAAGAACCATGATATCCCTCAAATTCATCGTAATTCCTAGTATTAATAACGTTGACTTTTGGACTATCCAGAATTTCTCCTTCTTCTAACTCAGATTCCGCATCATCCATTAACAGGTCATTGGATTCTAATGGTCCATCAAGGTCATTAAGTTCAATGTAGTCCCCATCGTAACGTTCGAGTGATTTATCTTGCACTAATATTCCATCCATAAATTTGGCTTCGAAGTCGAAGTCAATCAGTTCTCCGAATCCGACCATTTTCCTTCTGAAATAATCACGAAAGCATCAGTAGGATTTGTTCAAGAAAGTAATATATCATAAAATCAACATCGAAAACGGAATACGAAAAATAAAAGTTACTGATATCTGCAGACGATGCGCTGTATCCAAAAAGATGGATACGCCGTATCTTATTTCGTTAAAATTTAATCAGACTTTTACTCAGAAAATAGATACGCCGCTTATAAATTAGAATGCGCCGTATCAGTTTTAATTATCAAAAATCGATATTTATTTAAAATTAAATGCGTCATATTAACAAAAGTTAATGCGCCGTATTTTCGTTACGTTTCAAAATACAAGATTTTTGATTCAGAAAGATGCGCCGTATCGATAGAAATCGATGCGTCGTATCTGTTTAATAATTCAAAAACTGTTTTTAATTAAAATAATATATACGCCGTATCTGTAAAAACAGATGCGCCGTATGGCGTTAACGTTTAGAAAAATCTCTTATTAAAAGCAGAATATGCCGTATCTTGGGGAAAGATGCGCCGTATTCGAATTAATTAAACGCGTTGTATTTTATAAAAATTAAACGCAATACGCCGTATCTATGAAAATAGATGCGCCGTATCGTTTGAATAAGCTCAGTACAACGATAGCAGAATACAGAAAATACGAAAAATAAAAACAAAAATAAAAACAAACGAAAATAAACAAAAATTAAACACACGAAAACAGAAAATATGCAAATAATACAATGAATGCAATTAATCTAATACACAACATGGTTAGCGGTTAGAATTAAAAATTAAAAAGAAAAATCTAATTAAAATACTAATCAAATTAACAGATAATAACAATTCACTCCCCGGCAGCGGCGCCAAAAACTTGGCGTGCATGCGTGTTAGTGCTCTAATTAATACCCACGGTATGTCGTTGTGGTTTTAGCAGTATTCAAGTTTTAAATTTATATTTAGCCGACTTATCAATAACACACACACTTAACGAGCAGTGTACCCGGTCAGTATGAATATAATGGTTAGTAGAGTGTCGATCACTAAGAGTGGAACGTATTATCTAGTTATCCTAATCAGTATTTTAATATCTTAAGTTAGCTATACAACCTAATCTAACGCAAGGGGGTTTCAGCCTGAGAGACTGGCACGGTTTGGTTGTGATTAAATATAAACTAAACTAATAAGCACGAATTAGCGAGTAGCACACACGTACACAGATAAATACTTGAGACAATAAGAAGACCTGTCCTGATAGTTAAGTAGCTTGTCACTTGTTTTATTGCTAGTTTTATATGAAGTGTATAGTTCGATGCAACGCACCGAGATTAAGTCCTTTCTCGTTGGTTCTAATCTTATCGGCGAGTAAACCCTTAATGATTACTTATGACTATCCTATTTATCTTTCTTCCTACTTTTCTACAGACGATAGAATGCATAGGCGATCTAATAAATAGGCGAGGAAGGGGCATGGCGACCCAAGCAATGCTCAGCTAGACACAGAGGTTATCAATGCACTAATAAAAGTCACCAAAGACATCAACATATAAACTTTAATTAATGGGAAATCAATTTTAAGGGGAGTTGAAGTGAATGATAACATAACACAAGCCCATCAATCCTGACCAATTAAAGTGTACTAATACAATAAAACAAAACTACTTAATGAATTGAATACATGCATGACCTTCTTACAGCTCTCGTATCTTTGTTCAAGGTGTGTCTTGTGCTGCTACTTCGACTGAATTCGGCCTAGGGCTTCTGTCCTTCGTATATCGTACGTACCAAAAGTCTCTCAAATTCGTCTAACTTTGGGGTATTTATAGTTTCTGTCTGAGGGCTAGATGCGGCGCATTGAATAAGTAGATGCGGCGCATTGACTTAACTTCGCGTGGGGTCCAAGATTAATATATTCAGGAATATTCGTACACCGCCAGAAGATGCGGCGTAACTCCATTCTTAGATGCGGCGCATGTCCTTGCTGTCTTGGATAATATCTTGTGAAATCTTGATAGTGATGCGCCGTATGTAATAAGTAAGATGCGGCGTATCTGGAGCAGAATGTCTCGATCTTGTACATTTCAGTAGACTCTTAACTTCTTGCTTGTTTTGCTCCATAATTTGTCCAAAATCGCCAAGTTTCACATAATACTTGTTTTTACTTGAGAATTACAAAAGTAAACATTAACGTATCAATTCTCACAGATAATATAATAAAACAAGTCAAATGAATAGGATAAATGACGGTAATAAAATGTATTTATTTGAGTTCATCAAGTTCACTTGCTCAGTGGAGGATTTATTTCCTCCTAGGACTTGGATGACAAATGTCATCATGAGTCTCCAGATGGGGTGAAACCATGTCTTCACTATGGGAGCCTTTTCTAACAAGGCTTCAGGAGACAAAGTGGGACGCATAGCGTCATGAGGCCCAAGAAATAGCATTTCTGCTTTAATTTCCTGGTCAGTAGGGTTTGCCTCAAAGGTCTGGGCATAATCAAGACCAGTGGCCTTGAGAAAGGTCTTGTAGTCTAGGGAGAAGGGTTTCTTCCCATTCATCACAGTGAATGTGATGATTGATTCTCTGGTGTCCTTAGGGCTAGTAGCCGTTGCGGTACACCAGAACTCCCTGAGATAGTCATGATAAATGACTGATGGGGTTTTGGTAAAAGATGTGGCAAGGAAGCAGTTATGTAAATACTTAACTACATCCTTGTAACCCTCGTATTGTTGAGGGTAGTGGAAATTTCCAACCACATTGTTTTTGGTCATATCCACGCCCTCCATTGGAAATTTCACATTTGGGGCGAGGGTGATAGCATTAGAAGAAGCCATTTGTGGGTAAGTCTGGGTTTGACTAAGGTTTCTGGGTTTCTAAAGCTTAAGAATACACACACATAATTTGTTTTTGAGAATTAAAAATGGCAGAGTTTTGCTTAAGATTTGATGCGTGGTTTTGTAACCTTACAACAGGTTTTACCTCTCGAGGGATCTCAAGAGGCTTACAACCCCACCAGGCAGTGTACCTGACCGATGTAGTATAGTGTAGTGGTAAGAACGGGGGATTGATCGTTCTCCACAGGGAATAGTGTTCGTTAGGTGTGAAAGGCTACTCTAATTAGGTCTAAGGGTTGAGGAAGATTCTTTTTTATGTTTTTATATTTTTATGAAAGCAAGTAAAATCTCGGTTTTGAAGGAGTGGGCGGAATTAGTTGCTAGTCAACTAACCCAAATTACTACGAATGCAATAAAATTAAATAACTGAAAATAAAATGTGGTGAGAAACTTATGTGTAGAGAAATGTGTTTACTTAGATTTCCTTACTCCCTAGCTATCTTTTACCGGTTAATTAGTGTGTATTAGTTGCGTGAATGACGGGTGTATTCCTTAATACCATTAGTGGGGTGGCGTACTTACTTCCCCAACTCTACAAGCTCCTACTTCACTCCTATGTCGAGCCGGCTAGGAAGCTCCTAACATGGGATCACTAGAATTCGCTTGTGCATTAAATACAACCATAAAAACCTTTAGTACGCATTTGGTTCATGTTTCTTAAGACGTTCAAGCAAGTTACCGAATAGGAAGTTAGCCAGTTTTCTTAAGCCTAACATAGATAAACAATCATCCAATACAACTAATAACACACTAACAACCAATAATCAATAGCTAGGTTTCATTAGATCTAAGCAAACACAAGATAAAATTAGCCTAACATGTTAAACAAAAGACAAGAATAAGATAGAATCAAACAACACATAGACATATTGAATGATTAATTGATAACTTATCTTTCAATGAAACATGGAAGATCTCAAGGCAAAAAGCCCTGAAAAAGTAGCTAAATTCGTCTTAGGGTTTTCTCCCAAAATTCCACACACTAAGCTCTCTCCAATGACAAAAAATTAGAAAACTATATATAGATTCTTGGATCTGACGGCGTCACCTTATGGAGTGTGACGCCGTCACCTCGCCGCTTTTAGGGTTCCCGGATGACCATCTTGACGCCGTCCCTCTTTAGCTCTTCAAAAATCCATTCTGGCTTATCAAGGCTTGACGCCGTCGAACCATGAACGTGACGCCGTCCCCTTATGATTTAAGCCGTGACGCCCTCGATCAAGTTAAAGCGTGACGCCGTCAGAATTCACATGCTATTTTCACTGGCCCGTCATGAGTAAATTTCACGTCCAACTTTTCTTGCCAAGGCATGACGCCGTCCAGAGTAAAGTCTGACGCCGTCAAGAGTAACTTTTAGCCGATTTTTGAGACTTTGCCGTTTTCTTCACTTTAATGCTCCAAAAACGTCCAAAATGCCTCCTTTTCCAGATTTCTCCTCAAAAGTACCTAAAATGACAAAAGGAACGATTTAGGGCAATATTTGATCAAATAAATACGATTTAAGGCTTAAATGACCCCTTAAAAGCGGTACACTTTTCGCTTCATCAAATACCCTTACACTTGAGATTTGCTTGTCCTCAAGCAAATGTGCTTTTATTCTAATTAAAATACAAGTTAGGGGTCATTTAATGCGAACATAAAAGTAATTACAACAAATATTCGTTCCACTTCAATCATAATAAGCACGGAGATTATAAACTAGCACCTCACAAGTAGTGTTTAGATACTCACATCTCTCAAGTGTCATCAAAATAAATCTCATAAATGAAAACGGAAAATATCTCTCACTACCTGTCATAGCAAATAGATTACCATAGGCTTGGGAAAGGATCGAAAACCTCCTCCACTAGGCGTAAGCACCTAAGATAAACTATCAAAGAGGGCTTTTAAATGGGTTATAACGTTAGGTGTAGGGAAAAGGAAAACACGGTTTTGTTGGATAAAGGATATTTTACTGGTGGCGAGTTAAAGATCTTGATCAATTACATGTACTATACAATGTTGCTAAGCCAAGACTAGACTCGATCTTAAGCTAGAAATGAAATAACAAAATAACAAAAATATAAAACAAACATAAAATGAAACGGGATGGTAGTCCGTATGTTTTTTCTATTTTTCATTTTCTCATTTTTTTGTGTTTTTCTTGATTTTTTTTTTTTTTTTTTTTTTTTTTTTTTTTTTTTTTTTTTTTTTGCATACACTTTTACCTTACCATCCAAAATAATACATCAAAGGGGCATTGCATTCCCCTTACACTTGAATTTTTACATAACTTTACAAGTACTAATCTAATGACTCGAATTAAGATAATTGAAAAACTTGGAGTACTTTTAAAACATTTAGCACATATGGGGGTAATAAATGATGTTCTTCCCCATTACTCCATTATACTAGTACTTTACCCATGAGTCCCAATCGTCCCAAAACAATATGTACAAGGATATGACTCGACTTAGCAACCATGTAATCAACTAGATAATTAACTTGGGTTTAAACAAATGTTGTAACAATAATGCACTAAAAATGAGTGCATACAAGGTAGGCTAAGGCGATTTTGGTGTACATTTAAGTGGGGTGTAAACAAATTCTTCCTTTAAGTAAAATGCTTAAAGGTCGAAACGAAAAGATAGGCTCTGAGGGGTGTACTAGGGGTATCGTGTACTAAAAATGAGTACAACGCAAAGGGTGTGGGAGAATTACTTGACCAATGTAGCCAATGTAATTATAACAAAAACACAGGTGTAAAACAATGGGTTAATCCTAATGCCTCTTATCATGTAGTAAATCTAACTACACGAATGTAGTCTCACTTGTGGCCTCGGAATGGTCCTAACGCAAGTTCTAGAATCTAAGTGCTACCGGTACACACATCATAGCATAAATGCTTTTCCTACTAATTCTAGGGGTGAACCTCACATATTTGGGGGTGGAAAATTTTTTAGTGGTACGGTTTTTGTGCTAGTCATATAACTCCTATCCATGAGACGCTTATTAGAACTAAAGTTTCACTCCTAAATGTTGTAAAAAATTTTAAATTTGGCACTAAAATTACCTTAACAAGTATTTCTCTCAGTTTTATTACACATCTACCATCAAACAAACAAAAATCAAGCGCAATTGTATTCTCTAAAATCGTACTTTTACCCCCCCCCCTTACACTTAAGATGAACATTGTCCCCAATGTTCCAGTAACAAGATGTAAAAGAAAAAAGTAAAAGAATGAAATCAAATACTCCCCTGATTCGCTCGGTGGATAATGAAATTACACGGTTAGATCTTCCTCCAAAGTAATGTAGAAGCTCCATGACTAATGCATCGCCACAAGCTTGATCCAAAACATTTACTTGTCCAAAATAACCTGTTAAACCTGAGAAAACAAACACGAAAACCTGCGTAACATCGGCGGGAAAAATCTATATATAAGGATATAATGCTTGTGGAATGATAATTTTGCAGATTCCTGGAGATTATAAGTTGGAGATTTTAGTAAAAACTTTTCTAAAAACAAAACTTTCAAAAATTTCTGAAAATTAAATCTGACGCCGTCAGGTTATAACCCCTGACGCCGTCAGAAATGACCTGACAAAAATTTTTCATTTTAAGTTTCCGGAAAATTTCTGGAAAAACCTTTACCTTACTTCCTGGAAATCCTGCAAAACATCATTATGACTCGATACAAGCATTTGACTCAAACACACACTAATATGTATGTTAATTTATTATTATTATGATTCATGTTCATTTGTGTTCTAATAAACCGATTTAGATTTCCCTTACACTTATCTTTTGCAAAATACCTTTATATGTAGTTAAGACGAAGTTAAAAACAACATAAAGCATTTTCACAAATTAGTTTTGAACATGAATCAATACTAATAAAAATTAAACACACATACGGCAATAAATAAAAACAAACAAATAAATAAACAAACACAAAACAAATAAAATAACAATCAAATGAGGCTAGCATGCGATAAAAAAAAATCAATGTAACAAATGTTTTAAGGCAAACAGATGCCTTCCCTAAATTATTACAGACCATATTGTTTCAACACATACAACCAAATATCAAATTGTTCAAACATCAAAACATCAAATCACAACATCACTGGTGAGGGGGTCCTTGGCGATAGTCATAGCCAGGAGGAAGATGCCCGTAGTACCCGTATGGAGGGTAATCCTGCTCACGACCCGGGAAAGGGTCAATCTGCAGATGCGGGTCCAACTGATCACGTGTGGATAGATGCTGCATCTGACGAACCGTGTGATCATACATCCAGTCGAACCTCTCGTCCGCCCTGGTCCTCCAAGCATCAACCTGGCCCATCCAGGTCCCCTGGTGAGCCTGCCAGTCCCCCCTGCTCATATGCCAGTAGTAATCAGCTGTACCGGCCTCATACCCCTCATGCTGCTGCTGCTGGGGCTCCTCCTCCTCCTCATCATCCTCATCATCATCATCCTCAGCTCCAACTGGGTGATACCACATAAAGGACCCGTCATGCATCTCCATAATCACCTCCATCTGCTTCAGGGACCTCTCCTTCACCGTCCTGCATTTATCACCACTCAAATACCTCATGACTTCGGGCCTGAGGACTCCATAAGACTGGGCCAGTCGGGTGATGAACATCCCACCATAGATCCTGTCTCCTTCCCTCTCCCCAACTCCACCATGCATAAAGCTAGCAACCCAAAACGGGATGTTGCAGTAAACATCATTAGAGTAGATGGTGTACAGGTAGAAGAGATCAGAAGCTGTGACACGGTGGTGAGAGCTGTGACGCCCTGTCAAGCTGTAGGTGAGGCAACGATGAGTCAACCGAACCCTAGGATCCCTGATTTGGGATGCTACAGTGGTCGAGGTATACACCCCATCCCCAATAGTCTGCCAGAAAATAGAGCATCTAAAATCATTCTTCATCGACTCCCCATGCAACAACCTCTGCATGAACCCTGCCTGAATGGTATCATGCTGATCATACAACCCAAGTCTCCACCCAAACTCAGCAACCGAACACGTCCTTAGCTCACCCCCCAGTCTGAAATAGATCGTGGTACTGCCCACATCGGTCCTGGCCTCAGCCATGTCAAAATGAAAGGTGGCAAAGAACTCCCTTACCAATTCCTCATATACCGGCTCCTGAATTTTAAACAGTCTTTCCCACTGGGGGCCGGTAAACCCATCCGTCTGAAAACTTTGGAGAAAGGTCTGCTCAAGACCTTCTCTCCTCAGAAAGTTCCAGTCAACCACGGCTCCATTCTCGACCTTGTGTAGTAGCAATTGTGCGTACTTGCTTGTAGCAGCAACGTTGTCAAAGACACCCCAACTGAGGACCGTATCCCCAAAGTTTTCTTGTTGAGATCGGGAGGAACTTCCTCGGCTGGGTCTTTGACGCTTACTCAATGAGTAAAAATTACTTACCACGTGAAGATTGGAAGCGGGAATTGGCGAATTTGTCCTGGGAAAATCGGAGGTGGGGTTTGAGTGGATATGGTTTGTGGGGTGTGTGATGAAAGTGATGGAAAGTAAGTTATTATTGCTGTGCAGACGGGGTGACGGCGTCACGTTCAAATTCTGACGCCGTCAGATTAGCGTATTTTGCTACTTTGTGCCAGTTTACAAATGAGCCCCTCGTACTTTAAGAGAGCAGCTAGTCAGGATCAATAATCCTGATAGCTAGTCTCGTTAACAAGTTCCTCCTGGGTCAAATGTTTTGTTACTGTCACGGGGTGTAGTAAAATGTTGAAAAGGGTC
The DNA here is from genome assembly GCA_021014915.2 of Artemisia tridentata subsp. tridentata. NCBI lineage: Eukaryota > Viridiplantae > Streptophyta > Magnoliopsida > Asterales > Asteraceae > Artemisia > Artemisia tridentata. Next base: position 188,458,134 of record CP139507.1, read on the forward strand.
GGCTGACGTCTTATTCAGGTTCCAATTTTCATCAAGGCAAGTATTCAGGGAGTGAGAGGAACTTTTCCAGGGGGTTTTCGAAATGATGGTGTGTTTTAATTGAGTTCTTCTCACACCTGGCTTAAAGCCAAAAGATCGTTTCCTAGCTTCATGAAAGTTAGGGAGCGTGACAACCATGCTCCCCACGAAAATGCTACGATCTTGAGAATTCTTTTTCTCGCGAGAGGATCCAAATAGATAAGTGGGCTTTAAAAGTGAAGGCTCGGGGAGAGGGGTTTCATCATCCCATTCGTTGTATGGTTCATTAGGGACCGGGAGTTCAAAGATCTTCTCGATCTTTTTGTGTGAGGCTGCTTCCCTAATTTTCTCTTTTATTCTCGAGATGAATTTTTCTGCTAGTTCCATGAACATATCTTGGGTATTTTTCAAGTGAGTCTCTAGTTCCTGGATCCGCCTTTCTTGGTTGTTCACGAAAGTTAGCATTATCCCTTCAAACTCATCTTCTCGTGAGAATTGATGAAACGTATGTTTACCAATTGTGTTCATGCACTCATCGGGATTTTCATCAGCCGTAGGTGTCTCAGCTTTCATTAAGCTCTCAACCTGCCTTTTTATGTTTTCGAACAGCTGTTCTTGGGTTGCACTTATGCAATTTAAAATCCCTTCTTCCGAGAACGTTGAGTCATTCCATTCTTCCTCTTCGTATTGTGCTAAGTCCTCAATGACTTCCCAGCACTTATCGACACTGAGCCTGCTCAATCTCCCATTGGCGGCGTAATCTATGGCTCTTCTAGTTTGATGATTGACACCATCATAGAAGATTTGGATTTGTAGCCAAGGATCCATGCCATGGTGAGGGACCTTTCGGAGTAAGTCCTTGAATCGAGTCCATGCCTCGTAGAGAGTTTCGCCTTGACGTTGTTGGAATATCAAGATATCATTCCTTAGATTAGTAGTTCTTCCCGGTGGGAAAAACTGAGCAAGGAAACGAGTGGTAAGATCATCCCAAGAGGTGATGGATCCTGCGGGTTGACGTTCTAGCCACTGACTAGCTTGGTCCCGCAAAGAGAATTGGAAGAGACGCAATCGGGTCGTCTCTCGAGTGGCAACATCAAGGTCTATAGAATCAACGATTTTAAGAAAGTCCTTGAGATGTTGATTAGGATCTTCAGAACGAAGTCCATGGAATGCGCATCCGCTTTGCACCAACCGGATGGTGTCGGATCGCAAGGGTGTGATATTGGCTCCTTGAGTGAGCTCAATGGTGTTTCGATAGCCATGGTGGCTAGGACGGGAATACTCTCCTAAAGTACGGGCTCTAGGAGGTGGTGGTGGTTGTTGTGGTGGTGGGTTGTTGTGGTTAAGGATATTACCATCTTCCATGATGTCGGATGGTAATGGTTACGAACAAAGGCACGAAGAAAATAGATAGACTAAAGAAAACCTAGAAAAATAAAATAAAAATCTCACTAGAAAGGAATCTAGTGAGTAGACCTAATAGAAATAAAAATTCAACCTAAACAATAACTATTCCCCGGCAGCGGCGCCAAAAACTTGATGCGTGGTTTTGTAACCTTACAACAGGTTTTACCTCTCGAGGGATCTCAAGAGGCTTACAACCCCACCAGGCAGTGTACCTGACCGATGTAGTATAGTGTAGTGGTAAGTACGGGGGATTGATCGTTCTCCACAGGGAATAGTGTTCGTTAGGTGTGAAAGGCTACTCTAATTAGGTGTAAAACCCGCAAATTAACACAATATGAAAAGACTAAAATGCCCTTGAATTAAATCTTGAGAACTTATGAATACGAATTAAATGACATTAACTTAAGTTATTAACTTAATATTAAAACTATACAATATAAGATTTGGTTTAAAAAAAAAAAAAAAAAAAAAACAAGCACATTTGTGCCGCCCCCCCCCCCCCCCCCCCCTTGGACCAAGAAAGAGTCTAGGTTCTTGATTTGTATAACTATGGTATATCCCTAAAATCTTGTAATCATTCCTTTAATACTCAAAAACAATTTTCGGTCCATATATTTCCCTAACACCGGATTTCATCCAAAACAAATCACAAAAAAAAAACCTACAACCAAAACAGCGGCTGTCTTCTTTGTGCCTGCTGCCACGCTTGAAAATCCTTCCAAAAGGCTCCGAAAACTTGTTCTAACTATCGTCTAATCGTCACAAGGTAAGCCCCTAACCCCTATGATGATCCATACGAAGTTTACACGTCAAAAACTAACCAAATCCATCATGTTTTGAGGCTGTTTTTCTGCTGCTGTTGGCGCAAGAAGGAAGGAGGAAAGAAGAGGCTTTCGTGTGGTGTTTTGATCCGTGTTGTGTTCGTGGTTCTCGTGGTCTACGAGGGTATCATGTTCTTATTTTATTCGTGTTCTTATTCCGTTGCTATGATCGAAAAATAAGTGTTATAAAACCAAAAACATTCACATAAAATCATGAATGATAAAACCCTAAAACTATGTTTGTGAATTGGATACCACTTTTGGGTGTGAAATAATTGATGAGAATCATGTTAAATATGTTAATGAATGAGCAAAATATGTTATGGACTCAATCAAAAACGTTTGGGATGAAAAACATGAGATTTGGATATGAAAAACCCTATTTTGGATAACTTGCTGTGTGGACTGTTTCTGAGTCCGAAATTTGTTCAACTTTGAAGGGCTATAACTTTATGATGGAATCGTGTTTTTGAGTGTTTCAAAATCCCTAAACTAAGTTCATTGAAATAGCTATCTGGAGAAATTTATTTTGTAATTTTTAGAGGCCTGGAAGTATACTTTTTGATTTTTACAAAATTACATGTCTGGTCGGATTTGTGAGTCTGGAAAATCCGTCCTGGTTTTTGATTTTTAATTTTCAGACCGTGTTGAGTTAGGAAGAGTCCTTTGAACTGGGTAATCTATAAGATGTGTGATACTTCCTGGAATTTTTCTAGATTTTTGTGAATTTTTCTTAAAGGGTTTATAACTGGTAACTTTTCATATGGTAAAATTACTCAGAAATCTGGACGAGTTGTGAAAGTGAATTTTTAATACATATCTATACTACATAATAAAATCTGGAAAAAATTTGATAAAATAGTTTAGACATATGAGCACCTCTGGGAATTTTTGTGGATTTTAATACTGAGTTCTTATACGATTTATAAATTATGGAAAACATGACAAATTCGTACTTAAAACTGTGTGATGGGATAAAAGTGTAAAATTGTGAACTAAAGGGTGTGATGTGTTTATTATGTAACCTTAAGGGTATAAATGGATATTTTGATAAAATCAAAGGTCATAACTTATAAAATCGGTAACTTGATGATATTTTCATATTGAACCCTAAACTTATGATATTTTCATATTGAATCCCTAAAGTACGATAACTACTATATGACACTAAAACCGTGTGAATGACATTATGAATCATAAGCTAAGAATATGATCATCTCTAACCTTTTAAATTGAAATACGAGAATGTGAGTGATCAAAGCTACTTAATATGAAATGGGAACAAACATGAAACCATATGATTACACGAACTTAAGAGAACTTGTGCTTATTTGTAGATCGGGTGAAGAGGGAGTGATCTCCTACTTGATTTGATTTTCATTTCTTGCTTGCGTATTTCGTTAAGGTACAGATATTCTGCCCTTCTTTAATAAGGTGCCTTCGTCTCATTTCTGATTTCTGATTCACTGCCATGTTCTTTGATTCTGTGAACCTTTCTGGTTTCTTTCATGATATTATGAACCCTTGTCATGACCTTCTGTTATGAACCTTTCTGATATTGAACCTCTTATGATTATGAACCTTTCATGCATGAACCTTTGCTTATGAACCTTTACTTATGAACCCTTACTTATGAACCATGCTTATGAACCATGCTTATGAACCATGATTATGAACCATGATTATGAACTTATGAAACCAGATAATGACCTATGCAAGTAAACTTAAAACATGATTCACGATACTTGACCTTGACCCTCAGTTTGATACTACGAGCCACTCACTAGGCATGAGGGTTTCATGTCCATGTCAGTCGATGCACCGATGGCATGACTCTAGGGCAGGAGAGTGATGACCTGTCCCGTCCCTGCACGTTTATGTTTATGATTCATGTTTATGTAGAGGCAGATTATGGCCACCGGGGGCGTATGGATGCATCCTAGATTTGTTCATGTTCATGTTCATGTTATGTTATGTTATTCATGGTGACTGATGGTGTGTGCGATACACGTCTTTCACACTCTGGGAGTTGATCACTCCAACCCATGATTGAGGACACCCCTCATAATTACAAGATACCCATGATGAGGACACCCCTCATATTTACAAGATACCCATGATGAGGACACCCCTCATATTTACAGGATACTAAGAGGTCTCCCCTCTACATGTTTATGATTATGATTATGCTTATGATTTCATGTTATGGGCTCGTAGTGGATTACTGACTTTCCCTTACCTTGCACCTTTACACTTTCCCTTATGACACCATGTATTCTTACCATGCATTCTTACCATGTATTCTTACCTTGTATTCTCACCATGTATTCATGCTTCCATTCTCATTTACTCATGTATTATTCATTATGCTACTGCTTTGTTTCCGTTATATCTGTTCACTGGGCTTTTTAAGCTCAGCCGCACGTTTTCTTTTCGTGTGCGGCAGATTTTAAGCAGGATGACGGGTTTGGGTATAAGTGAAGAGACTTTTGGACTTAGAAGACTTTGAGTAGAAACTATTAGAAGAGATGTACTTATGGATTTTATAGACGGCTTTTATTTTCCTTTGTAACCCTTTGTATTGCAAGATTTCATTTGTAACCTTTGAGAACCATTGTATTACTATTTGATTGTATGCTATGTTTATCTGATATGAAACCATTTGCGTGACATCTTTACCCTTGTCGGGTTGGGGTGTTACAATTATGGTTTCAGAGACAGGTTGCGATTCGTAATACACTTACCCTTGGCCTGTGTAAGTAGGACCACTAAGTTTCCCTGTAGGCGCTCATAAGATAACCTGTAAGATTTGCTTTAGGATCTCCCTGTAGGAACCTAAATTTGACCAGTGAGGAATGGGTAGACTAAGACATATATGTGAGTATCATTTGCTTCCGCATCACTCTGATTCGTGCCTCTGCCCTTAGTTAAACCTCATCAGAAACTTTTCAGGAGTTAGAAGTTTTGCAACTTAAGCTTAGTAACCAAGTCAGTTTGGAATACCTCGGAAAACCCACCTGGATACCTTACACCATGTAAGTTTCATTTTCAGATTTTGACATCCACCTCCGATTTGTTTGATAAGCTGTTTAACACCTTTCCGACCATGTCGTAAGCCATTCAATCATAATGTGTTCGACACATTTTGTGAATTCATTGCTTATGCTGAATGCGAATGTATCGTCCGATACTACTTAACTTTGCATAAATCCGTTACTCCTCCCATGAGAATTCTGGTAATTATTAACCATGGATATAGGAAGTTATGTTCCTTTCCTTTGAATGACGAATCTTGTTCTGCCAACCATTTCCTTTGGAAGGATATGATGCTATGTTACCTCTGTATGGATTTGTTAACTAAGCATGATGATGTTAATAACGGATATTCTGTACATCTCACTTTTGACAAATATACGATGTTCGTACTGCTGATAATACACATCCTACTTACTGCTTATGCTAAGAAGCTGAACAAATCCCCACACTTGAATCATTCGTTTATCCATCTCAACACTTTTATTGAAACATGTGCTGGATTTCGATATATGAACTATCCGTCTGATTAGATGACTGTATTCGTTCTATGAATCCTTTGATCTTGACATGTCTTATTGTGTGGTCTCTTATGTATGGACTGGATGACTATTTGTAAAGCTACCATAGACTACCGTATCTGAAATGTGATCTTAACAATTTATCTCACCCTATTTCGTTATGATGAATCTCTACACCTGAATCTGCTAAAGTTTTGCCACTATGGAAGCACCAACCCTGAACTCATATGATTATCAATTTTCCTGACAACCATTACTATTCACCCTTGGAAAGTTTCGCCATTAGAAATATTCCGTTGTACGAAGATTTTCCGGTATTTCAGGTGTAATATGAATTTTGCTCACCTCAGTGATTCTCTTGAAGTACTCTTGTTGGTCTATGAAGATGAAGTATGTGACGACGTATCGACTATTGTGCACCTAACCGTACCACTATCAGTAATCGTTATCCGTTTTCGCACATCAATGATTGATTTGGTCTTTCTTTTGAAACTTCGTATCTCGTTGCATCGTGCTAAATTTGAAGGGCTGAAGCAGCAACCACAAGAACTTCTAAGAAGGGGGTTAACTAACCGAGAGTAACCTTTGTGAAGTAGTTCAGTCTTACTTTGAAGAAGAAGGAAGGCGACATGAGGTGTATGTGAAAGTTTTTCCCCTAACCGATTTCAGAGACGGTCCTCGCGCTCGTTATAACCTTATGAGTTTGAGTGATGCCAATAGTATTGGCAAAAAAATGATCATGTCTTCGTGTGTTTTGGACAAATTGTCATAGTATAACATTGTGTTATGTTCAGAGAATGAAAGAAGAACATAGAGATTATTGGCAGGATGAGCCTTTGTTCTAGAAGAGAAATTCGGTTGACGTTCAGAGCTCTTAGTAGGCAACACTACCCTATATAATGTGAAGACAGAGTTTCACACAGAAAGGATCAAGATCGAAGACAATTATCAGCGTTAGAAACCTGGTGGGAGAATAGTAGAAGATGGTTGCGACAAGTATACCTTAGAAGAAGCACCTAGGAAGAAGAGAGGAACTGGATAGTACTCGACTACACATCATGCAACACGTGAAGATTGCAACTCGGGCATCAAGACAACCAGATCGTCTGAGGCGAATCGTTCAACACATACCCGGAGCTATGCTGGAAGACCTGTCGAAGATGCGCAGTCTTGCTTCTCTTTTCATTTTAGTTGTACTAAGATGAATTGAGAGCAGAGGCAGACTTGCGGATGGAGGGTTGCACGATGATCGTGTCAGAGGCTGCCGCTACGAAGTCACCATATCAAGAAGAGTTGCTGAAGGCTTGAGGAATCAGACTCAAATTTGTAATTCCTTTTCACCATGGGATAAGATGGACAAACATAGATGAACCACTCCAACTTGAAAGAAATTTTGAAATTTAGTATTTGAATTGACGAATTTTGAAGTGGAGACTTGCGTTTAGACGAGGTGATTCTATGAATGATGAAGCTATCGATGACGTAATTTGTTTTTCCCTCAACCTACTTAAATACCGTTACCTGATAATGAAGTCCTTTGAATAATTTGGGTTTCTCTGTTAGAAATTTCGTCCTATGTCACTCTGCATTTGTTGAGTAACGAGTTGTGTGGAATTTTGACGAATTATGGAAGGGACTTTGTGATTTATGTTTCAGAAAGGACGGATGTTGAAGTAACCACTGATATTGGCTGAGTTGATTTTGATAAGTTATGAAGTATTGACGCTATTAACGACGTACCTGAATTCTGATGGACATTTTCGGATTTCCGTTACTCTTCGAGTAATTTCGTTCTCTTAGTTATGATGTTTGATTTTAGTGACCTCTGAGACGGTAGGTGGACTAGGTGGATTTAGATAAGTTATGTTAATCACGACTTGAGATAAAGTATGACCATCGTGAGGGCATATTTATATGATGCAAGTATTATGACGTCTGGCCAGCGTGATAATACTTACATCATATAACGTGCACTCTTTGTGGGCATAGGATATTTCGAGAAGTGCCTTAGAAGCCTTAGAATTTCTGATATCTGTTTGAGATCATCCGCGTTTAGTGAGACTTGAGATTTATTCTAACTATATGATTGATCCGCTGTCTTTGATATACGATTTGATACATTTGATGGTTCGTCACGCGCTTCGTTGACCGATGGAACGTTCCTTAGTTCGATCGGTATCTGCTGGGAATTGATGAGTTCTTCTATAGTGGTGCACTAGTTCCCTTTTCGTTAAGAATCTGGACTGAGCTGATGAGATTTTACTCTTTAGTACTACCTTCGTATTACTTACAACAGGAATGTTTCACGTATCTCTGTGTGAGATTTAAATCGTTATCCGCTACATTGTTGTTTCGTATTTCTTGGAACGGATTCGTTGTGAACTATGAAAGCCTAGGGCTTTTCGATGATTTTGATCAGGTTGGCAAGGTATCTCATCGCTTGGCGTTACCTTCCCAGTAATATCATGTATACGATGTATTCCATGTACCACTTCTTCGTTAGTATGATTATCATCCGCTTCATGTTGTGTTTTGCCCATTCGATCAGATTCGAGAAAACCTTTCGTATAATAAAGAACCTGAGGCCATTTTTGGAGCGTCAGGAAAGAGTCATGAGAACTAGAACCATTCCGTTCGTAAAGATTCTTTGGAAGAACCATCCTGAGAGCGAGGCTACTTGGGAAACCGAAGAGTCAATACGATCCGATTATCCAAATTTCTCTTTTTGATTTGGTACGTATTCATTTCGTTATTGCTTTCGATTTCGCATTTCATTTCGATTTCGCACTTCAATTTTCGAGGACGAAAATTTTTTTTAAGAGGGGAAGAGTTGTAAAACCCGCAAATTAACACAATATGAAAAGACTAAAATGCCCTTGAATTAAATCTTGAGAACTTATGAATACGAATTAAATGACATTAACTTAAGTTATTAACTTAATATTAAAACTATACAATATAAGATTTGGTTTAAAAAAAAAAAAAAAAAAAAAACAAGCACATTTGTGCCGCCCCCCCCCCCCCCCCTTGGACCAAGAAAGAGTCTAGGTTCTTGATTTGTATAACTATGGTATATCCCTAAAATCTTGTAATCATTCCTTTAATACTCAAAAACAATTTTCGGTCCATATATTTCCCTAACACCGGATTTCATCCAAAACAAATCACAAAAAAAAAAACCTACAACCAAAACAGCGGCTGTCTTCTTTGTGCCTGCTGCCACGCTTGAAAATCCTTCCAAAAGGCTCCGAAAACTTGTTCTAACTATCGTCTAATCGTCACAAGGTAAGCCCCTAACCCCTATGATGATCCATACGAAGTTTACACGTCAAAAACTAACCAAATCCATCATGTTTTGAGGCTGTTTTTCTGCTGCTGTTGGCGCAAGAAGGAAGGAGGAAAGAAGAGGCTTTCGTGTGGTGTTTTGATCCGTGTTGTGTTCGTGGTTCTCGTGGTCTACGAGGGTATCATGTTCTTATTTTATTCGTGTTCTTATTCCGTTGCTATGATCGAAAAATAAGTGTTATAAAACCAAAAACATTCACATAAAATCATGAATGATAAAACCCTAAAACTATGTTTGTGAATTGGATACCACTTTTGGGTGTGAAATAATTGATGAGAATCATGTTAAATATGTTAATGAATGAGCAAAATATGTTATGGACTCAATCAAAAACGTTTGGGATGAAAAACATGAGATTTGGATATGAAAAACCCTATTTTGGATAACTTGCTGTGTGGACTGTTTCTGAGTCCGAAATTTGTTCAACTTTGAAGGGCTATAACTTTATGATGGAATCGTGTTTTTGAGTGTTTCAAAATCCCTAAACTAAGTTCATTGAAATAGCTATCTGGAGAAATTTATTTTGTAATTTTTAGAGGCCTGGAAGTATACTTTTTGATTTTTACAAAATTACATGTCTGGTCGGATTTGTGAGTCTGGAAAATCCGTCCTGGTTTTTGATTTTTAATTTTCAGACCGTGTTGAGTTAGGAAGAGTCCTTTGAACTGGGTAATCTATAAGATGTGTGATACTTCCTGGAATTTTTCTAGATTTTTGTGAATTTTTCTTAAAGGGTTTATAACTGGTAACTTTTCATATGGTAAAATTACTCAGAAATCTGGACGAGTTGTGAAAGTGAATTTTTAATACATATCTATACTACATAATAAAATCTGGAAAAAATTTGATAAAATAGTTTAGACATATGAGCACCTCTGGGAATTTTTGTGGATTTTAATACTGAGTTCTTATACGATTTATAAATTATGGAAAACATGACAAATTCGTACTTAAAACTGTGTGATGGGATAAAAGTGTAAAATTGTGAACTAAAGGGTGTGATGTGTTTATTATGTAACCTTAAGGGTATAAATGGATATTTTGATAAAATCAAAGGTCATAACTTATAAAATCGGTAACTTGATGATATTTTCATATTGAACCCTAAACTTATGATATTTTCATATTGAATCCCTAAAGTACGATAACTACTATATGACACTAAAACCGTGTGAATGACATTATGAATCATAAGCTAAGAATATGATCATCTCTAACCTTTTAAATTGAAATACGAGAATGTGAGTGATCAAAGCTACTTAATATGAAATGGGAACAAACATGAAACCATATGATTACACGAACTTAAGAGAACTTGTGCTTATTTGTAGATCGGGTGAAGAGGGAGTGATCTCCTACTTGATTTGATTTTCATTTCTTGCTTGCGTATTTCGTTAAGGTACAGATATTCTGCCCTTCTTTAATAAGGTGCCTTCGTCTCATTTCTGATTTCTGATTCACTGCCATGTTCTTTGATTCTGTGAACCTTTCTGGTTTCTTTCATGATATTATGAACCCTTGTCATGACCTTCTGTTATGAACCTTTCTGATATTGAACCTCTTATGATTATGAACCTTTCATGCATGAACCTTTGCCTATGAACCTTTACTTATGAACCCTTATTTATGAACCATGCTTATGAACCATGCTTATGGACCATGATTATGAACCATGATTATGAACTTATGAAACCAGATAATGACCTATGCAAGTAAACTTAAAACATGATTCATGATACTTGACCTTGACCCTCAGTTTGATACTACGAGCCACTCACTAGGCATGAGGGTTTCATGTCCATGTCAGTCGATGCACCGATGGCATGACTCTAGGGCAGGAGAGTGATGACCTGTCCCGTCCCTGCACGTTTATGTTTATGATTCATGTTTATGTAGAGGCAGATTATGGCCACCGGGGGCGTATGGATGCATCCTAGATTTGTTCATGTTCATGTTCATGTTATGTTATGTTATTCATGGTGACTGATGGTGTGTGCGATACACGTCTTTCACACTCTGGGAGTTGATCACTCCAACCCATGATTGAGGACACCCCTCATAATTACAAGATACCCATGATGAGGACACCCCTCATATTTACAAGATACCCATGATGAGGACACCCCTCATATTTACAGGATACTAAGAGGTCTCCCCTCTACATGTTTATGATTATGATTATGCTTATGATTTCATGTTATGGGCTCGTAGTGGATTACTGACTTTCCCTTACCTTGCACCTTTACACTTTCCCTTATGACACCATGTATTCTTACCATGCATTCTTACCATGTATTCTTACCTTGTATTCTCACCATGTATTCATGCTTCCATTCTCATTTACTCATGTATTATTCATTATGCTACTGCTTTGTTTCCGTTATATCTGTTCACTGGGCTTTTTAAGCTCAGCCGCACGTTTTCTTTTCGTGTGCGGCAGATTTTAAGCAGGATGACGGGTTTGGGTATAAGTGAAGAGACTTTTGGACTTAGAAGACTTTGAGTAGAAACTATTAGAAGAGATGTACTTATGGATTTTATAGACGGCTTTTATTTTCCTTTGTAACCCTTTGTATTGCAAGATTTCATTTGTAACCTTTGAGAACCATTGTATTACTATTTGATTGTATGCTATGTTTATCTGATATGAAACCATTTGCGTGACATCTTTACCCTTGTCGGGTTGGGGTGTTACATTAGGTCTAAGGGTTGAGGAAGATTCTTTTTTATGTTTTTATATTTTTATGAAAGCAAGTAAAATCTCGGTTTTGAAGGAGTGGGCGGAATTAGTTGCTAGTCAACTAACCCAAATTACTACGAATGCAATAAAATTAAATAACTGAAAATAAAATGTGGTGAGAAACTTATGTGTAGAGAAATGTGTTTACTTAGATTTCCTTACTCCCTAGCTATCTTTTACCGGTTAATTAGTGTGTATTAGTTGCGTGGATGACGGGTGTATTCCTTAATACCATTCGTGGGGTGGCGTACTTACTTCCCCAACTCTACAAGCTCCTACTTCACTCCTATGTCGAGCCGGCTAGGAAGCTCCTAACATGGGATCACTAGAATTCGCTTGTGCATTAAATACAACCATAAAAACCTTTAGTACGCATTTGGTTCATGTTTCTTAAGACGTTCAAGCAAGTTACCGAATAGGAAGTTAGCCAGTTTTCTTAAGCCTAACATAGATAAACAATCATCCAATACAACTAATAACACACTAACAACCAATAATCAATAGCTAGGTTTCATTAGATCTAAGCAAACACAAGATAAAATTAGCCTAACATGTTAAACAAAAGACAAGAATAAGATAGAATCAAACAACACATAGACATATTGAATGATTAATTGATAACTTATCTTTCAATGAAACATGGAAGATCTCAAGGCAAAAAGCCCTGAAAAAGTAGCTAAATTCGTCTTAGGGTTTTCTCCCAAAATTCCACACACTAAGCTCTCTCCAATGACAAAAAATTAGAAAACTATATATAGATTCTTGGATCTGACGGCGTCACCTTATGGAGTGTGACGCCGTCACCTCGCCGCTTTTAGGGTTCCCGGATGACCATCTTGACGCCGTCCCTCTTTAGCTCTTCAAAAATCCATTCTGGCTTATCAAGGCTTGACGCCGTCGAACCATGAACGTGACGCCGTCCCCTTATGATTTAAGCCGTGACGCCCTCGATCAAGTTAAAGCGTGACGCCGTCAGAATTCACATGCTATTTTCACTGGCCCGTCATGAGTAAATTTCACGTCCAACTTTTCTTGCCAAGGCATGACGCCGTCCAGAGTAAAGTCTGACGCCGTCAAGAGTAACTTTTAGCCGATTTTTGAGACTTTGCCGTTTTCTTCACTTTAATGCTCCAAAAACGTCCAAAATGCCTCCTTTTCCAGATTTCTCCTCAAAAGTACCTAAAATGACAAAAGGAACGATTTAGGGCAATATTTGATCAAATAAATACGATTTAAGGCTTAAATGACCCCTTAAAAGCGGTACACTTTTCGCTTCATCAAGATTCTATAAAAACGTGTGTGTGTTTTCTTTTGGTAGGGTTATTTATAGGGAAGTAGAGATGGGGGTGTTTTAGGCATTTTAGCGGTTTTAATTTATTCAAAAAGAATTAATGGAAATTGTTTTGAATAAAAGGTTTTGGGATCCGCATTTAATGCCAACACTCCACTTTTCCCTGGTTTGGCACAACAGTCAAGGTGAACAGTTGAGCAGTTCTGCAAAAGTGTAATTTGCAGAGATGAGTCATCACATATTTGTAATGTGATTGGAGAGGCATTTAATGCCAAGTGGGAATGTGGTGGCCCAGAGGTGGAAGCCAGAAAGGCAAAAAGAACAAATATTCTTGAATTAAATATGAGTTCAGTTACCAACCTCGGACATTTACTAACTAGATACTTAGAGCATTTAAGTCAGTATTTAATGTCTCTTTTCAGGGCCCTGAATGACTTTTCATTCAGTGATGGTTTTTCAGGGACTTGGGATTAGTCACTGATGATTCAGGAATATGGAATGATTCCTGAGCTACAAGGATTCAGGAACTTGGGTTTAGTTCCTGAACCCTAAAGATTTCAGGAACTTGGGTTTAGTTCCTGAGGTTGAGGAATTTACACTTCAGTTGGAAGGATTCAATCAGTGGACTGATTCTCTATATCCAACATTCCTAATTCAGCTTTCAGCCTTGTGAAAGTTGGTTCATCCAAAGGTTTGGTGAAGATATCAGCTAACTGATATTCAGTAGGGATGAAGTGTAATTCAATGTCACCATTCATGACATGGTCCCTGATGAAATGATATCTGATATCAATGTGTTTTGTTCTCTGATGAAGAACAGGGTTGTTTGAGATTGCAATTGCACTTGTGTTATCACAAAAGATGGGTACCATCTTATACTGAATTCCATAGTCACTGAGTTGACTTTTCATCCAGAGTACATTTGCACAACAACTAGATGCTGCAACATATTCAGCCTCAGCTGAGGACAAGGCAACTGATTGTTGCTTCTTAGCACTTCAACAGACTAGTTTCCCACCAAGAATTTGGCAAGAGCCTGAGGTGCTTTTTCTGTCCATGTTGCATCCAGCATAGTCAGAGTCTGAGTATCCTTTAAGATCAAGGCCTGAGCATTTTGGATAATATAATCCAAGGTTTGGAGTACCTTTCAGGTACCTGAATATCCTTTTCACAGCAGTGATGTGTGATTCTCTTGGGTCAGATTGATATCTGGCACACAGACATACTGAGAATTGGATATCAGGCCTTGATGCAAGTAGATACATCAGTGATCCTATCATTCCTCTAAAGAGAGTTTGATTTACTGGTTTACCAGTGAGATCAGGACCAAGGTTGTTTGGGGGAACCATGGGAGTCTTGACTGAGGCACAGTCACTGAGTTCATACTTTTTCAGTAGGTTCTTAACATAATTCTCTTGGCTGATAGTGGTTCCTTTATCAGTCTGCTTGATCTGTAGACCAAGGAAGTATGTCAGTTCTCCCATCATGCTCATTTCAAACTTCTTTGCCATTAGTTTTTCAAATTGTTTGCAAAGTTTGTAACTTGTTGAGCCAAAGATGATGTCATCAACATACACTTGTACTAGTATGACATCATTATTTGTCTTATAGATAAATAATGTGTTGTCTATCTTGCCTCTGACAAATTTGTTTTTGGATTAAGAAGGCTGAGAGAGTCTCATACCATGCCCTGGGAGCTTGCTTCAGTCCATAAAGGGCTTTGTTAAGCTTACAGACATGATCAGGAGACTCATGGCTTTCAAATCCAGGAGGTTGCTGAACATAAACTTCTTCTTTCAGTGAACCATTTAAGAATGCACTTTTAACATCCATTTGGTACACTTTGAAGTTCATGTATGTAGCAAAAGCAAGGAAGATCCTGATGGCTTCCATCCTTGCTACTGGTGCAAATGTTTCTTCATAGTCAATGCCTTCTTGTTGATTATAGCCTTTGGCTACAAGTCTGGCTTTGTTTTTAATGACTATGCTATTTTCATCAGTTTTGTTTTTGAATACCCATTTCATGCCAATGACTGAGACATTCTCAGGACATTTGACCAAGGTCATTACCTTGTTTCTGTCAAATTGTTCCAGTTCATCATGCATGGCCTGAACCCAACTTGGATGTGTAAGTGCTTCTTTAACACTTTTGGGTTCAATTGTGGAAATGAAGTCCACAAATAGGCATTCATTGGCTGAGGCTGCTCTTAGACTAGCAGCCATGCTCCTGGTGAGCATGCCTTCAGTAGGCTCTCCAATAATATTGACAAGTTCAATGTCCTGAGACCTAGTCCAACTTTCCTGTGGTCCTGGATACTGATTTGAACTTGTGGAGGCCTGATTGGGTAGAGGGGTTGGTTCAGGAGTAGACACATGATCATTGATTGGATCTTGAGTGTCTACCAGATCACTGAGATTGTTTGGTTCTTGAGCATTTTGAACAGACTGATTAATTTCATCAGTGTTTGCATGTGCCTCAACAAACTCAGTGATGGTTGGGTTAGGTAGGTTGTGAGGGATTATGTAATAGGAGAGGTTAGCATCATCTTGATACTGAGTAGAAGGATTGTTTTCAGGAAGATATTTATCAGGAGGATATCTTGAAGAGTTATCAATTCCTATCTCTTCTACTGAGGCAGTTGAGAACCTGATTGCATCAGTGCTCTCATCAAAGGTAACATGAAATGTTTCCTCAGTCTGCTGTCTCCTTGTGTTGAACACTCTGAAGGCTTTTGAGACAAGTGAGTATCCCAGGAAGTATCCATCATCAGCTTTTGCATCAAATTTCCCTAAGTGATCCTTGTGATTATGAATAAACACAGGACACCCAAAGACATGAAAGTAGCTGATGTCAGGGATTCTTCCTTTGAATAACTCATATGGGGTTTTCCCATGTCTCTTGACAATGATGGATCTGTTTTGTGTATAACAGGCAGTTTTGACTGCATCAGTCCAAAAATGGTTGGAAAGGACTGATCCACATAGCATTGTCCTAGCAGCTTCAATGAGTGTTCTATTTTTCCTTTCAGCAACACCATTTTGTTCAGGTGTGTATGGAGAGGAAAAGTTTTGGGAAATACCTTTCTCATCACAGAAACATTCAAGTTCATAATTTTTGAACTCAGTCCCATTGTCAGTTCTAATCTGTTTGACCTTAATGTCATTTTGATTTTCAATGTTCCTGACAAAGGACATGATTGTTTCAGCTGCCTGACTCTTTTTGATCAGGAAGAATACCCACGTGTATCTAGAGTATTCATCCACTATGACCAGAGTATACTTCTCATGGTTAATAGACCTTGGACTGATAGGTCCAAATAGATCCATATGGAGAAGATGTAGGCAGTTCCTGATGGAAAAGTTGGTTTTGGTTTTAAAGGATGCTCTGTGATGTTTACCTTTTTCACAAGCTGAGCATGGTTTATCCTTTGAAAACACAAGTGATGGTAAGCCAAGGACCTTGTTTTGTTTTACAAGATTGTTTATGTTTTTAAAGTTCAGGTGGGTGAGTCTCTTATGCCAAAGCCAGTTGAGTGTATCAGTGGCCTTAGCAAAGAGACAAGTTCCATCCTGAGTTAGACTGGACATGTCTAATACATAAACATCTTGTCTTCTTGGTGCAATGAGGACAATTTCCTTATTTGCATTGAAGATGGTTCCTTGCTTATCATCAAACTGAATATGTATTTTGCATCACATAGTTGACTGACACTGATCAGATTATACTTAAGACCATTTACATAAGCTATCCTAGTAAAGACAATACCATTGAGTTTACTGAACCATAACCCTCAGTGAGACATGATGAATTGTCTGCAAATATCACTTTAGGTCCTGGTTCTTCCACATATTTGTGCAGACACTTCTTAACACCGGTCATGCTCCTTGAACATCCACTGTCTAGATGCCAAATAGGATCCCTGGCATGCTTCTGCACAAATAGTAAACTGGGTTCAGTTCTTTCTAGGACTCCATTTCATGGAGGGTTTGGTTTTGTAGGTCTTTATGAAAGTATTAATTAATTCATGGTCAGTGGTTGAGTGGACTGAGCTACCACATGTTTTGCATTTAGTCGCAGGGATAGCCTCAGTAGTCTGAGAGGATTGTTTATTCATTCCTCTTCTTGACTGAATGACCTTCTCTTTTCCTGAGGATTTCTGAGTGGAACTTCCACTAGATTCACAGTGTTTGTCAATTTGACAATCCTCAGGATGATGGTCATTGAATCCACACAATGGGCAAGGTGGAAAAGGCTTGGCCTTTTGCTTCTGTTTCTGCTTAGAATCAGAAGGGTAGTTCAGGCACTGAGCCTTAAGTCCTGAAAAGTTTGACATGACTGAGCATGTTTATGATCAGAGGTCCTGTGATCTTCCTTTTTGCAGATCATGCAATAAAGAACTCTATAGCAATCATCAGTGAGATGATTTGTATAGTTGCATAGTTCACATCTTTTCAGGGATTTTGTGGGTTTGGGTTTGGTCTTTGAGGAAGCTGGTTTTTGTTCCTTCTTGGATTGAGAAGGTTTCTCAGAAGATGCAATCTTCTCTCCCAGCTTCCTGACCATTTCAGCCAACTGATCAAATTTTGAATCAGGGCTTTGGGTTGTTACTTCTAGAAGGGACTGAAGTTGATGAGTCATCAATATTTACTGAGACACAAGGGTTGGTCTCTTCAGGATGGTTGTTCCCTTTCCTGATCTCTCCTTTGGAGAGTGTGGTGAGAAGACCATTGGTGGGAGGCCTAAGTTAGGTGCAGCACCCTGAAGGGTATTCAGTGGAGGAAGTGGTGGGTACGATTCTGATTCAGACTCATTCACAGACTCAGTGATACTGAGTTGTTCAGTGAGTTCAAGCTTACTGAGTTGTTCAGTAAGTCCAAGCATATTTTTCAAGGCCTGACTTTCAGGAAGCAAGATCTTTCCAGTCTCAAAGTTTGGTAACTTACTGACTGGGTTGTCCCTGACAATCCAGTCATTAGACTTGGGAAGCATTTCTTGCTCAAAAGATATGCAGCTGGAACAAAGTTTAGTTCATTGTGACACACATTTGGATCAACCATAAGAGGGTCAATACCAATAGTTTTCTGAGAGATTAATCCCACAGTGTCAAAAACCTTAGGGTTCTTCTTGGTCCAGCTTTGGATGACAGCCTTTTCTTTGTTAAGTTCTGTTTGAAGGGCTTGATTTTGTTTCAAAATCTCAGTGTTCTGAATTTGTAGAGTTATTGTTTCTAGTTTGGCTTGCTTTAGTACAAGCAGTTCATCTCTACATTTATTCAATTCTGACACAATATTGTTATATTTTGAAAACAGGTTAAGCCTTTGTTCCTCAACAAACTTTAGATCAACACAAATATAATTCATGTAAGACTGCCAATCAGAATCATCATCCATATAAAGTAAAGTATTTACCTTCTTCATGGTGATGTTGACCCACTCTCCATTCCTAGCATGGCTTTTTCCCACAGCCACCTGATCCTCTTCAGAAAGTGCCATCAGTGCACTAACTCTTATTTCCTCATTTGAGGAAGCCTCTTCTTCATCCCAGTCATATGCTTCAGCTACTAATACCTTGTTCTTTGTCTGAATAGGTTTAGATGTTTGAGCAGCCTGAGGCAATATGGGGTTAGTTTCAAGAAGTGCAAGTTTAGCTTTGATTTTCCTATACTTTGTTTCAAAATCCTTTTGACCCTTGTTTTGAAATTGTTGGGTGGACTGAAACATTTTTGGTTGAAACTTGCTAGTTCCTAAGGAACTGTTTCCTGAAAATTTGTAAGAGGGTTCTGAGATGGTTTTAGAATAACAGTCCCTAGCAAAATGACCCTTTTTACCACATTTAAAGCATTCAGTGGTCTCATTTGCTTTTGGTTTTGTAAAGTTGGACTGATTTCTTTTGATGAAACGTCTTGAACTAGCAAGGAGTGCCCTTTTTTGGAATTCCAAGTTCAAGTCGTTCAGGTACTCCTCACCAGTTCTTTCATCAATTTCATCTTCAGAATCCTCTTGAGAATCCTGCACAACACCATTAGAATAGAAAGCAGTTGATATGGGTGTGGAGGTTAAGGCCTTTTTGGACTCAAGAGCTTTTGATTCAGGGTATCTCCTTGAGATCAAGTTGTCCTCATAGACAAACTTCCCATAAATTTCAGGGAGCTCAAGGGTCTGAATGTGGTTAGCATTCCTCAGGCCTTATGAGAAGTTGAGCCACTTCTCAGGGAGACTGTTGACAAAGCCAACATTAGTCTCATGCTTAGTCAGTACAACACCATCATTTGATAATTCATTTATCAAAGTCTTGTATCTGGTGTAGGTCTGTGAGAGACTTTCAGAGTCTTTTGCCCTGAAAGTATTATACTCAAGTTTAAGGTCCATGACCCTATTTTCTTTGGTATCTGAGGGACCCTCAAAGCTGTTTACCAAGTCATCCCAAGTTTGCTTGGCTGTTAGACAGTTGATGACTGATTCCATTATATCGTCAGGAAGACATGATATAAGGATGCTTTTCAGGCGTTGGTCTTGATTGACCACCCTCCTCTCATCAATGGTCCATTGGGCCTCAGGCTTGTTTAGCCCTGCGGCTGTCTTAGGGACAAATGGGCCATCCCTGATACAGGTGATGTAGTAGGGTTCCATACCGGTAAGATAGCAAATCATACGCTTCTTCCATTTGCTAAATTTCCCAGCTTCAAGTCTGGGTGCAACAGCGGAGTAGCTGCCACCCTTTTTGTCGACAAGCTGGGGTACCTTGAGTGGTAACAATA
Source organism: Artemisia tridentata subsp. tridentata (assembly GCA_021014915.2). Taxonomy (NCBI): domain Eukaryota; kingdom Viridiplantae; phylum Streptophyta; class Magnoliopsida; order Asterales; family Asteraceae; genus Artemisia; species Artemisia tridentata. Next base: position 188,478,069 of record CP139507.1, read on the forward strand.
TACCCACTGAGCTATCTCAGTGAGTTGTATACTCTTTGTAGGAGAGAAGTTACTTTGTAAAAGTTCTAAGCTTTCAATATACAAAGCACACTTAACTTCTCTCCATCTGATCTATTTATACACAAGTAATCTAAGTATAAGTGATTAAAATATTACAAGTTGTTGAGGTAGCGTGTCTGACAATTACAAATAGTAATTGTCATTTCCAAGAACCAATAGGAAAGGGCTAATAAGACTTTGGGAGTTGTTGGCTGACACTCCATGACTTTTAGCCGCAATAGGGAAGGTTGGTATCTGACAAGAGAAGAGTGTTTGGTCTGACACTTTTATCTTCTGAGATCTTTCCCTTTTGTTCCCGCCTATTCTTCAGGCATTGGTTCCTCAGTCTTCAATCACTTTGTTGTTGAGGAGACTGGGGTTCAGTGAGTTCTTGTCCAACACTCACTGAACCATCATCTTCTTCTTCGGCTTAAGTCCTACTCAGGAAGTACCGCCTTCCTGAGAGTGAGTCCTTTATTGAACTCGCCTTAAGCATCCTGAAGATGACTCACTGAGAGGCTGTTCTCTCAGTGACTTGAATTGTTCTCGGTTTAGCAAACACTTAGCTTAATTTGTGTTCAAATCCTGTTTAAGATAATTGGGTGTTTTACGAACCCAACAATATATATATATATATATATATATATATATATATATATATATATATATATATATATATATATATTTTAAAATTTACACTACAAATTTTTTCGCTAGAGAGACACGTGCCCACCCTGACCTCCTCCCATCTTTGCAATTTGACTAGTAATCTTGAATTCAATATTAGAGAATCTCTATTCAGTCAGAAGCCACTACATCAGAGGGGCTAATTATATATCCACTACATCAGAGGGGCTAATTATACATTTTTTTCTTTGAGTTTTGCTATAACCTCCTACATTATATTCTTACATATCCTCCTACACACACAATAATATAATATGTTTTTTTTCCACTCATTATCTCTCTACATCTAAACCGTCTATTCTGACACTTGTTAGGATTCTAAACCGTCTATTCTGACACTTGTCAGGATCCTGTGAGTTGGAATATGAGTAGGAACATGTAGTAAGAGGATATGCCATTTCTCTTTTCCTTTTTATGCACCTTTATTTATTTATTACTAGTATATAACATTTCATTTATTTGTCATATAATAGTTTTGCTAAAGAAAAAAAAAGCCACTGTTCATTGAGTAAGTAATTCGCTTCACATACAGTTTTTCTCTAAAAAAATGTCGATAGTATGAGGTATCATTAATTTTCGTTTGGAACCAAATATTGTAGATACCTTACTAATTTTCGTTTCGAACTCACTCGACAAAATTTATGGCTCGTCTATTATCGAACTTAGATTAAAGTATTGCTTTTATTGTAGGGTTTATACACACAGAGGTTACCAAACTTTCAAGTTTTATTCACCTAAGTTACCGATATCTTTTTTTTGTTCAACCAGGTTACCGAACTATCAAAATTGTTCAACCAGGTTACCGAACTATCAAAGTGTGTTCAACCAGGTTACCGAACGACTAAAATGACCAAAATACCCTCATTCTTATTTTTGGCGTTACGGATTTAGTCCAATTGCAGTTTTTTTTTTCGATTTTTTTTTAAATTTCGAAAAAAAAATTAATTTTTTTTCAAAAAAAAAAATAGAAAAAAAAAATTCGAAAAAAAAAATTAATTTTTTTCGAAATAATCTTTTTTTTTCTAATTTTTTTAGAAAATTTTTTTTTTCGAAATTTTTTAAATTTTTTTTTTTCGAAATAAATTTTTTAATTTCGAAAAAAAATTATTTCAAATAAATTTATGAAAATTAAATTATTTTCGAAATTAATTTTTTTCGAAATAAAGTTTTTTTTTCTAATTTTTTAGAAAAAATTATTTTTTTTCGAAATTAAAAAATTCTAAAAAAAAATTCTGAAAAAATTTTCGAAAAAAAAATAATTTTTTCTAAAAAAATTAAAATAAAAAAAAAACATTATTTCGAAAAAAATTTAAATTTTTTTTGATTTTTTTTTTCGAAAATAATGTTTTTTTTTCCGAAAAAATTAATGTTTTAGAATTTTTTTTTTCGAAATTAAATTTATTTTCGAAATTAACTTTTTTTAAAAAAATTAATATTTTTTTCGAATTTTTTTTAAAAAATAATTCGATAAAAAAACGACAATTGGACTGAATCCGTAATGCCGGATGAACCACAGGGACCATTTATGTAGTTAACAAAAATAAGAATGAGGGTATTTTGGTCATTTTAGTCATTCGGTAACCTGGTTGAACACACTTTGATAGTTCGGTAACCTGGTTGAACAATTTTGATAGTTCGGTAACCTGGTTGAACAAAAAAAAAGATCGGTAACTTAGGTGAATAAAACTTGAAAGTTTGGTAACCTCTGTGTGTATAAACCCTTTATTGTATCATGAATAAGTTGTTAAAAAGCCAGGCTTCTTTGTGGTGGTTGTTACGTTATCGCAATATTCTTATTATGAGAAGTCACATATGTGGAAGTGTTGCCAAATTATATCATGTGTTTGGATAAGGATAGTGATCCATACCTGAACTATAAGAAAGTGTAGGATGGATTTGTTTTGTCATTTTGCTTGGTTGAATCGATTTTCTTAGATAAGTACATTGGTACATCTTTGTAATTTGTTTAGTACCTCCATTAATTATGAGAATTTGATTAAAAGATTATACGCTACAAATGATATTGAATAGTGTCTAATAAATTATGGGAATTGATTTGAACACTCATGTTTTCATTGGGACACTTCACTATGTGCATTAAATAGTTATACATTGTTTACGATATTACTTTAACTGCTTATACAGCTGAGTGTCCCAATCAAGATAAAAAGTGTGTAAATCATCTCCAATAAATTATTCGTCAACAAATTTGGTGTTTGGAATGGAAATGAGCTTTCACGCCAAAACACTAGATTTTATGTTTAGGTGGTCTAACACCACTGAAAGTTTCTGTTCATTTCCGGAAATTGTTGGTCGCTGTCGAAAATCAACAAAAATAAATAACTCACAATAAGCTAGTTTTCGTTCACACTTTGTTAGTAGAGAAAATAAAAGGTTCTGGAGATATTAACAAGAGTAGTGATATATAGATGATTAAAATATATGATTAAAAATATGCCGAATTAATTCATTATTTAACACATGTCACATTCATTTTCTCTTTCATTATCTTCACTGTTTATCTTAGCAAGTGTCACAATCTTATCATTATCTTTAGGCATATCTTTTAGGCATGTTTATTAAGTATGCAAATCATTTACCTATTAATAAGTAGGTCTCAATTTATTTCAGGAGAGAGAAAACAAAAGTTTAATAAAAGTGGGGCCACTTTAATTTTCAACCACTAAAATAGGAATATTCCTCCATAGATTCTCTAGTTTTTACTAAATAAGAAAGTGACAATTAATTTGAGACATCCATAAAAGAAATATGGACAATTAAATTGAGACGGATGGAGTAATAAGTAGGAGTAAAACTGATTTATAGTCATGAATTGAGGAGGTTCACATAGATGAGGTTACAAAAGTTCTACTAGTAATTATTTAGTGGGTAAATGATTCAAACACGGATCCAGATTCTGGGCACTCTACTAGTCACCCATGCTTGGCCCATCAAGTTTACAGCACTTAGTCCACAATTTGGCCCATAGTTATTATAAAGTATTTGATTATTTTGCTTTTTTTTTTTTCCTCCCAAAAGAAGTCCTTTTCTTCAACCTTCTTTAGTTGATGTTAAATTTGTAATTATTTTGGGGGTAGGAAGTCTTTTTCGGGGGAAAAAAAAACCTGGAATCGTCTCTAATTGCAAAATGTAACGATACGGTGCGTAAACTATAATTTTGGTTACTTTCATGATACCGGAACACTTGAGCTCATAAAACCTCTTTACAATTAAGTAATAGCGTGCACACACCATTTTATGTAATAGGGTGATTAGGTGAGTAAAGTTGCAACTTTAAGAGTTTGTGTTATGAGTTGGAGCAAATTTTTATAAGCAAAGTAGCTTTGATATTAAGAGTTTTATATGTTTGTTTTATTAAATCTCTCGAAATCTTTGTTAAAAATAGTTTGTTTTCAAACATTATTTTAATTTTGATATAAGCTTGCGCGCCAAATACGCTCTCGTAACTAACACACAAAAAGGAGGGCAAAATGGTCGTCTATAATAATTAACGGATTAAAATTGAGTTTGATAGACTCTACGACTGGCAATATGCAACTGTAGGTTTAGAAAAATTCAAGTAGTAACCAAATCTATATTTTGGTATAAAGCTGAAATTTACTCTATAAAATTTGAACACACATCATCCAAAGTTATTTTGAAATTCCGTGATTTTTAGATTGTCGATACAATTATTTTGACATAAACGTGCACGCTAGAAGGTATTCATTCTATTTTTCATTGCCACGGCGTATTCATTTTGTAAATTTACATGTTTTGGACCTTGTCTCTAAGAGCACTCCGATTTTGATTCAGCTAACATTTTGTTCCAAAACAAGCATGTTATTAAGAACCACAGCCAACAAGATCAAGGATCAACTCCTTGTCTTTTAAACCTGTCATGTAATTGGGCATTCCGCCTTGATGCCATTATTTAGGGGGTGTTTACTAAATTAAGCGGTTATATATAAATGTCTATATTAGCATTTTATTTGAGAGAGACAAGCTTTAATAACTACCTCAATTAAGAGCTATTAAAGGTTTTGCACCCATTTTTTTCTTCACTAAAAGAAAAGTAAACACTCCCTTAGTAGTTAGTACCAACCACTTGTAGGCTGGGCACACTCGTCGGTCACCATGGATCGGTCGAGCGTGGTCATCTACACTTCATACCTTTAAGTTTATAAAGTTTACACTTATTTCTTCTTTACTTTTCTTACCAAATAAGTGCAAAAATGTCTCATGACTGACAATTTTAACCCTTCTATCATTTTTTCTTTTTTCTTTTATTGCCTTTTATTATTTATTCTTTTACTTATAATTTAAGAATTTATATGTAAAGCTACATTAACCCTATGACAGTTAAAGAGTTTATATTTAAGTTTTATTATTAATGAATTAAAAAAAATTAACTTGGTCACCACTGTGGCAATTTGGTCGTCGTCATGATCCCGCTACGGGAGGCTTCTCTTTATTACATGAAATAAAATTATTTGAAACTAGACGACGTAACACTTCACTTCCTGGATGCTCAAGACGCTTATGCCACGTATGTTGACTGACAAGGAGAGCTTGAGGAATGGGAGACAGAGGTGTGACAGGATAAAGGTCCCCTGTGCTATCACATCGGAGAAGCACCCGACGTGTCATGAAATCTTTAACAGAAAATCTAAAATGATCAAATTCAACAGTGCAGTTATTTTCACAAACAAATTGACGAACAAATATTAAATTTTTGACAATATGCGGGGTAATAAGAACATTATTTAGGTGAAGAGGTCGAAAGGGAGTTGGCAAAATACTATGACCTGTATTGGTGATAGGAATAAAATGTCCATCACCAATCGAGATGGACGGATACATGCACGTATTAAAAACATGACTAAGACTATTAACTGAAGCATTAAGATGTGAGCTCGCACCTGTGTCCATATTCCATGCACAAGTAGCGGGATCATGAAGTGTCCCGGCAGTAAAAGCCGTAGGAAAAATAGTCTCCTGTCCCGATGCAGCCGTGGGTCCTATAGCTGCTGTAACAGTAGCTGGTGTACCAGCTTGGGCCTGGTGGGCCGGTGGTATAACTTGAAAGCCCATAGGTGGTGTGGGTTGCAAATACTGGACATTAGGATACGTAAAAGTGGTATTGCGTTGGACCAGACCAAGATAGGTGTAACCAAATCCTGGTGTGCAATAAGGTGGATAATACATTGAACCTGGGCCACTAACATTATAGAAAGCAGTGAGGGTATTATGAGGTACGTCCCTTGGCTTGGGGTCATGTAGGGACTGCTTATTTGATTTTTCAACATTGTCAGACAACCCCAAACGTTCCAAAAGCTTAACTAATAACTCCTCAGTCATGTTAACAGATGGTACATTAGAGTTTTAGGGTTTGTTTTGATGTCGTTAGTGTTTATATGGAGAAACAAATGTGACAAAATGAAGGTTTTGGTGTCTTTAGGGCTAATTGGTATTGACAATAGCTCACTACAAGAAACAGGAGAACGGGCGACGAAGACTATCCCGTCGACACAATGTCGTCGGGACCATACAGTAAACGACAAAAAAATCTCTTGACCGAGGCCAAACGCGTTGAATTTTTTCGTTTGATATGTTCCCGTCGACATGTCGACGGGACAATATTGGTCAAACTTTGCAACCTCAATAATTGCCAAAACTTGGGCGCGAATTTATCCCGCCAATATTCTCCCGTCGACATGTCGACGGGAGAATATTAATCACGAATAATCATATAATTAGCGTTGGTTAGCGTTTATTACGTTGTGTTTAGTCTTATATTACCGTCGACATGTCGACGGTAATATTTAAGCAAAAAAATTATTGTATCCTCTTTTATCCCGTCGACATGTCGACGGGAACATTTCCCGCCAAATTTCCCATTAACCCCGCCAATTTTTTACTTACATATATATCGATTATCACAAAACACGTAAATTCTCACAAAAAACACACATAACAATGGATGGTTTAACGCCGGAACAGGAATGGTCAAAGGCTTTATCACACGAGCTCCTGTATAATGAAATTATACTTCATTGGGGCTGGGAAATTTTTGATGAATATGGTTCTTATGCGAACTGTGCACCGTGGCAGAGAGACAAGATTCTGGAATGGTTGAGGAGAAAGCCGTACTATAGAGAGTATTTGGAAGAGCTAGATGTTGCTGAAGCTCAACGTGCTGCTGAAGCTCAAGCTGCTGCTGTTGGAGGTGACGATGAAGCTGAAAGCACGTTGGACCTCGACACCGAATTTGGTAATCTGGAAAATAGAGTAACAAATCTCGAAGCTACGTTTGCACGTATCAAGGAAATGAGAGCAAGGAAGGGAAAAGATGGTGCGAGTTCCAGCAAAGCGGGAAGTAGCCGCAAAAAAAAAATAAACGGGTTGTTTCGTTTGATCTGTTTCATTTGGTTGTCGAGTTGTTTAGTTTGGTTGTCTAGTTGTTTAGTTTGAGTTGTTTCGTTTGGTTGTCGAGTTTTTCGTTTGAGAACTCTTGCGTGTTTTAAATAAAATGTTTGCCTTCGTGTTTGTTAATTGTGATATTGTTTCTTCAAATAAGGTCATAAACCCAAACACCCTTTTGGTACAGGAAATAAGCAATCCTAAACACCCCTGTTTGGACAGCATAAACCAAACGGCCCTTGTGGGCTGCTGTTAACAAAACAACATAAACCAAACGGCCCTGTTTGGACAGCATAAACCAAACGGCCCCTTATGGTTGAATCTTGATGGATACTTAAGTTTTCATAGCAACAACAACATCATTGGAACATTTTAAAGCGTACGAATTAAAAATATAAAGCACGTTCGACATCAGTTTTCACAACAACAACAACATTTTATTAAACAACAACAATAACACAACAAACAACAACAACGAAAATAACAGCAACAACAACAACAATAACAGCAACAACAACAACCTACATACGAAGATTTCCCATATCACCTAGCATGTCATTATAAAGGTCGTGAAATAAGGCAGCTGAATCAGTTGTGTGTTTGTCTGGATGCATATACACTTCTAGCATTTTATTGAGTACCATTATCTGGTGATTCAGTTTGATGCAGTTTGAGCACTCTGTATTTCCAGGACTCGATGTTGAAGGTCCTGCAGTGTAACGAGTTGGAGTTATGGATGGTCTTGCGGAATGAGTTGGAGGCGTTGAAGCTCCAAGAGAACCGGTCATTTTGGCTAGTCGTTCCTCCTTCCATAAAAAAAATCGCATCCAAACTCATTTGTCCCACCCTGTTAAAGAGTAAAAACTATTATTTTTAACAACTAACCAAATTATTTATATAACACACAAAAAAGTATGTAATTGTTCACCTTTGATAAAGGACACGCATAGTATTGTTTACCACGGGAGTAAGGTTTATGCGATTCTCGCAGAATTACGTCTCCTCGTTTACAAGGACAAGCAAAAGCTTCAAATTCCGCCATCTTCACCATGATAACAGTGTGTGTTTGTGGTTGTGAGGTTAAGTGGTTTTGAGTATAAGAGGTTGTGACATTGTGTGGATAAGATGTTAGTATATAAGAGCAGATCTTGGTGGGAAATTTTTGGCGCCAGTATTTTGGTGGGAAAGTTTTGGTGGGAAATTTTTGGTGGGAGATTTTGGTGGGAAGTGTTTTGTTGACAGATGGTGTGATATTATCTAGGGTTAAACATCTCGTGTATAACCATAACATCTCGGCTCGTTCGTTAAACATCTCGTGTATAACCATAACATCTCGGCTCGTTCGTTAAACATCTCGTGTATAACCATAACATCTCGGCTCGTTCGTTTAACATCTCGTGTACAACCATATCATCTCGGCTCGTTCGTTTAACATCTCGTGTACAACCATATCATCTCGGCTCGTTAGTTTAACATCTCGTGTACAACCATATCATCTCGGCTCGTTCGTTTAACATCTCGTGTACAACCATATCATCTCGGCTCGTTCGTTTAACATCTCGTGTACAACCATATCATCTCGGCTCGTTCGTTTAATTTTATAAAACTATTTTTTTAATATTGTTTTTTTATTTTATAAAAGTATTTATAATAGATAAAAAAATTTAATTATATTAAAAGTAATTAATATTTAACTAGTTATTTTCTAAGTTTATGAATAACTTTTTTTTCCCGTCGACATGTCGACGAGAATATAAGCGCGAAAATTTTCACCCAATTTTTATATGTCCCGCCAAACGACAAACGACAAAATAACTTTGCACTACCGTCGACATGTCGACGGTAAGATAAACAGCAAAAACAAAACTAGATCTGGTCTCAATTATTAACACTTAGAAAAGAAAAAAAACTTTACACTCCCGCCGGCGATTAATCCACCAACACCACCAATTCACGACCACCACCACCAGAACCGCCACCACTACCACTTGTACTCAACCACCACAGTCTCCACCACAGCTCCACCAACACCACCAATTCACACCACCACAGATCCACCACAGCTCCACCAACACCACTATTTCTTCCTCCTTTTCTTCCTCCTTTTCTCCCGTTTAATTCTTTCCTCAACCCATCTCATGTTTAATTCTTTCTTTTCTTCTTCCCCACTATTTCTTGTTTAACGCCGGTAATTTTTAATTTTTGATTATCATTTGTTAATTTTTTGATTTTGTTAATTATTAAATGTTAATTGTTAATTTATAATTGTTAATTTTTTTTGATTTTTGATTTTTATTTATTTATTTATTTATGATACAGTCTGGTCTGTGAAGCCGAGAGTGAGAGCCGAGACAACCAAGACATATATAGGTAATGTACCTCGTTTTAATTTTTTTTTATTAACTTTTGGTATCCCGACGACATGTCGCCGTCAACAGTTTTACCTCTTTATTTTTAAGCAACCGATATATTAATGTGCTCTCTTTTTATATAGCCCGAGCCCGTGACCGCAGCCCGAGACCGCAGCCCGTGACCACAGCCCGAGACCGCAGCCCGTGACCACACCCGTGACCACAGCCCGATTCAGTATGTTGTTTACATATCCAAATTGTTTTTTTCATTTTTATGCTTTGTTGTATTCGTGGTTTGGTTAGTTAGTATGTATTAGCGGTTTTGTTAGTTAGTATGTATTGCGGTTTGAATATTAAGTATTAACGGTTTGAATGGTATTTGATTGCGTTAGAAGTTTAATAAGCTTATGAAACATAAGCCGAAAACCAAACAATTGTTTATATTCTATTAATTGTTTAACTTAAAATATGCTATTAATTGTTTTAACTTAAAATAGTCGATTTGTATATTATTGTTAGATTTTTGTAAATGATTTTAGGATTTTAGTGATTAATTTCGGAAAGTCCACGTCCAGAATTAATCATCCTATAGAAAACCCGTCCGGAATTAATTTATTAGAAATTAATTTCGGAAAGTCCCCTGTTTGGGACTGCTTTTTGAATGTTTTGTCTCATTTAGGATATGGATGCGTATAACTGATTTACTATTTGAGATGATTTCGACAGTGTTTCTCCTTTACTCCTACGAATATGTCTTTAATGCACATATTTGGGGAGTTGAGGAGAAATGCTGCCAAAATTTTCTCAAATAGTAAATCAGTTATACGCATTCATATATGAGATGAATCATTCAAAGAGTGGGTTAGGATTGCCTTCCATAGTTGCACTAGGTGAACAAAACAACTCGTAATAATTCCACGGTTATATGTGTTTTTGTCGAATATTTTGAATGTGTTTAATTAAGTGCATATAATAACTGATTCCATCATAAAAATGCAGTTATGATACTTGATAAGAGTTGGACCCGTTTAGAGAGTCGTTGTTCAAAACAATTTTTTGATGGTCTTGCCGCATTCCTCGATCATTGTAAGCCGTTACTGAATAGTTACGGAAAAATAAAATGTCCATGTCGTCTTTGTCGTAATGTTGATTGGGTATCTCTCCATGATCTTAAAAACCACATAGGCGACCATGGGTGGGACCCAACTTATACACAATGGCGCGATCACGGTGAACCGGATCCTCTGCCGTTAGAACATAACACAACACAATGTGAGATGAGTGACATGGGTGCGTGCCTTAATGATATTCTTGATATTCCTTTAAATAATGAACAAAATGAGCCAACTCCTCCAAATATTGGCGAGACAAGTAACGAGCCGACTCAAGCAATGACACCTCCTGTACGTAACGAGTTTGAAGAGTTACTTGCCAGTTCCACCCAGCCTCTTTACCCAGGTTGTGACTTTATGACCACCTTGGATTTTATGGCAAAGTTTACGCATCTCAAGGTCAGCGGTAAATGGAGTGATACTTCATTTAACAATACGCTAAAATTTCTCCAGGAGGTATTTCCTCCCAGGTTAGGTTACAATCTCCCACCATCATACTCTACTATAAAAAAGACATTCAAAAAGGTCGGGTTAGGGTATGAGTCGATACATGCTTGTGAAAATGATTGCTTTTTATATCGGGGGGTTGATGCCGAAGATTTGGAGTATTGTCCGGTCTGTAAAACGAGTAGATGGAAAGACAAGAACACAACGGGGAAGAAAGTTCCTAACAAGGTGTTGCGTTACTTTCCTATCATTCCTAGACTACAACGTTTGTACAAGTCTATTCACACTGCAAAACATATGACTTGGCATGCTACTGGAAAGTCTACGGAAAATGGTATGATGCAACACCCGGTTGATGGTAAAGCATGGCAAAAGTTTGACAATAAATATTCGGATTTTGCTTCAGAACCAAGAAACGTTCGATTAGGGTTGGCTGCTGATGGTTTCAACCCGTTCGGCAACCTTAGTCAGACTTACAGCATGTGGCCGGTTATATTAACAACATACAACTTGCCTCCGTGGTTATGCATGAAAGAGACTTTTTTGATGCTGACATTGTTGATTCCTGGCCCTAAATCACCAGCGAAGGACATTGATGTTTACTTAAAGCCTTTGATTGATGACCTTCAGAAATTATGGAATAAACCAGGTGAACTGACTATGGACGCTGTTACAGGCAAAGAATTTCACATGAGAGCAATGCTTTTATGGACCATCAATGATTTTCCTGCTCGAAGTAGTTTGTCCGGTTGGAGTGGCCAAGGTTACTACGGATGCCCTACATGCAAAGTAGACACTCCGGCTATGCGTGTTCAAAGCAAAACAGCTTATGTTGGTCATAGAAGATTCTTAAAAAAAACATAAATGGAGGAGGGACAATACGACATTCAATGGTGAAACCGATTATAGAGATCCTCCTAAAAAAGATACTCCAGCTGATATCTTGACTCAACTTGCGATATTGCCCACACGTTTGCCCGGGAAACATCCAGATTATGGGGGAGGGGGGGAGATAAAACGTAATCATACAACCGAACTGAACTGGACAAAACGGTCTATTTTCTACGAGCTTGAATATTGGTCTTTTCTTTCTCTACCACACAATTTAGATGTCATGCATATACGAAAAAAATGTGTTGGAGAGTATCTTGAACACTTTGTTAATGAATGACAAATCTAAAGACACCGCTAAGGCAAGACAAGATCAATATTTTGTGCAGTCTCGAGCAAATATATCCTCCTGCTTTTTTTGACATTATGATTCACTTGGTTATGCATTTACCTGAAGAGGCTCTTGAAGGCGGGCCTGTTTCATTCCGGTGGATGTATCCATTTGAAAGATATGAAGAAGCTAAAAAACTATGTACGAAATAAAGCTAAGCCGGAAGGGTCAATAGCGGAGGGTTATGTTGCAGACGAAGCATTAACTTTTTGTTCTCGTTATTTTCGGGGTGAAATTGGGACGAAATTTAATCGTCCCACTGCATCTCAGGACTGTCCTCGCCTAACAAGTGATTTCCAGGTGTTCCGATCACTATATAAAAAGTCTGGTAAAGAAACAATTATTTGGTTTGGTCTCCAAGAAATGAAGAAAGTGAGATGGTATGTACTTCACAACAGTCCTGAGATCGACGCGTACATGAACGAGTTCGAGAGGTACGCGTTAATATTTTGAAATTTCTTTTTCCCAAGTTATCTTTTCGATTAATTCTAATATCATGAACATTTTCAGTAAACGTCCTGATAGCGACATGCAGCAAGAATTTCCTAGATGGTTTGAGACGAAGGTAAACTTATTATATGTATTTCCTTGTATAAATAACGACTGTATTACTCATCTCTATCTATTCTTATCTTTGTTCATAGATCGGTAAACTTTACATAGCCAATGACCCAAGTTGTACTCCCGACTTATTCGCTTTGGCTTGTGGACCATCATCGACCCCAATGTCAGTCAACTCTTGCGTAGTCAACGGTGTGAAGTTTGTCGTACACAGCCGCGATATAAAACGTACAACTCAGAACAGCGGAATTTGTTCACCTGGCGAGAAGAAAGGAGAAATGTATTATGGTCAGCTAGAAGATATTCTGGAGTTTGAGTATACCCAGTTTAAAGTTGTGTTGTTTCGAGTTAAGTGGTTCGACTTAGCCAAAAGAGGTAGAGTCGAACGTTATAACAGTAGAAACAACATGACACAAATTTGGGCATGTAGCACAGCGTTTGAAGATCAACCTTACATTCTCGCAACACAAGCTAAACAAGTCTTCTACCTTGAAGATCCAAACAGATGACCACTCCATTGGAAGGTCGTCCAAGATGTGAATCACAACACAACCTGGGATGTCATCGTGGTAGAAGACGATGATGATGTGATACATGGCAACAACTCATCTAATCTCCAATTGTCTGCTAATTTGAATGATTTGGAATTTGAAACCTTAAATATCGATGGTCAATCAACGTTATTTGAGGCACCACCACCAATCATTCCTATTGATGACGAGGATGATTTTATTGATGATGTGATGCGTGGTTTTGCGACCTTACAACAGGTTTTACCTCTCGAGGGATCTCGAGAAGCTTGCAATCCCCACCAGGCAGTGTACCTGACCGATGTAGTATAGTGAAGTGGCAAGTACCGGGGGATTGATCGTTCTCTAGGGGAATAGTGTCGTTAGGATTGAAAAACTACTCTAATAGGTCTAAGGGTGAGGGAAGATTCTTTTTGTATTTTTTTATATTTTATGGAAAGCAAGTAAAATCTCGGGTTTGAAGGAGTGGGCGGAATTAGTTGCTAGTCAACTAACCCAAATACTACAAATGCAATTAAAATAAAATAACTGAAAATGAAAAGGTTGTGAAACTTATGTGGAGAGAAATGTGTTTACTTAGATTCCCTTACTCCCTAACTATCTTTTACCGGTTGATTAGTGTGTATTAATTGCGTGGATGACGGGTGTATTCCTTAATACCAATCGTGGGGTGGCGTACGTACTTCCCCAACTCTACAAGCTCCTACTTCACTCCTATGTCGAGCCGGCTAAGAAGCTCCTAACATGGGATCACTAGAATTCGCTCATGCATTAAATACAACCATAAAAACCTTAGTACGCATTGGTTCATGTTTCTTAAGACGTTCAAGCAAATTACCGTATAGGAGGTTAGCCAGTTTTCTTAAGCCTAACATCGATAAACAATCATCCAATACAATTAATAACACACCAACAACCAATAATCAATAGTTAGGTTACATTAGATCTAAGCAAACACAAGATAAATCTAGCCTAGCATGTTAATTAAAAGACAAGAACAAGATATAATCAAACAACACATAGACATATTGAATGATTAAGTGATTACTTATCTTCAATTAAACATGGAAGATCCAAGGGTATAAAACCCTTAAAAATGGCAGAAAATTTGTCTTAGGGTTTCTCCTCACAAAGTTGCACACTAATGACTAAAAATTGCAAAACTATATATAGAGTTTAGGGTCTGACGGCGTCACGTTGTAGGAGGTGACGCCGTCACCTCGCCGCGGCTAGGGTTCCCGCATGGTCTTCCTGACGCCGTCCCTCTTTAATCCTCCAAAATCCGCTCTGGCCTATCAAGGGTTGACGCCGTCAGAAATGTGCTTGACGCCGTTTCTCTTTAACTTAAACCGTGATGGCCTTGATCACCTTAAAGGGTGACGCCGTCAGACTTTCCATTGTAAAACTCTCTGGCGCGTCACGTGTATTTTGTCATATCCACCTCTTTTGCCAGGCCATGACGCCGTCAGGAGCAATCCTTGACGCCGTCAAGTGTACTTTTCCAACAGCTTTGGAGACTTTGTCGTTTTCTTCACTTTTATGCTCCAAAAACGTCCAAAATGCTTCCTTTTCCAGATTTCTTCTCCAAAGTACCTAAAATGACAAAAGGAACGATTTAGGGCAATATTTGATCAAATAAATACGATTTAGGGCTTAAATTACCCCCTAAAAGCGGTACACTTTTCGCTTCATCAAATACCCTTACACTTGAGATTTGCTTGTCCTCAAGCAAATGCGCTTTTATTCTAATCAAAATACAAGTTAGGGGTCATTTAATGCTAATATAAAAGTAATTACAACAAATAGTCGTTCCACTTTAATCATAATAAGCACGGAGATTACAAACTAGCACCTCACAAGTAGTGTTTAGATACTCACATCTCTTAGGTGTCATAAAAGTATATCTCATAAATGAAAACGGATAATATCTCTCACTACCTGTCATAGCAAATAGATTACCATAGGCTTGGGAAAGGATCGAAAACCTTCTCCACTAGGCGTAAGCACCTAAGATAAACTATCAAAGAGGGCTTTTACATGGGTTATAACGTGAGGTGTAGGGATATGATAAACACGGTTTTGTTGGATAAGGGATATTTTACTGGTGGCGAGTTAAAGATCTTGATTAATTACATGTACAATATGGCGTTACTAAGCCAAGACTAGACTCGACTTAAGCTAAAAACAAAATAACAAAAACATAAACTAAACATAAAATGAAACGGGATGGTAGTCCGTATGTTTTTTCTACTTTTCTTTTTCTCATTTTTTTTGTATTTTTCTTGATTTTTTTTTTCATACACTCTTGCCCTACCATCCAAAATAATACTCCCTCCGTCCCATATTAAGTGTCCATAATGGAATCTTGGGATGTCCCAAATTAAGTGTCCAGGGAATATTTTCAACCAATGAGAAGAGACTTTAGTGGGTAATAGTGATATTTGATTGGTGGAGAGTGTAGTTGACCCACTTTCCTAAAACTTTGTGCATTTGAAAAGTGGACACTTAATATGGGACGGAGGGAGTACATCATAGGGGCGTCGCATTCCCCTTACACTTGAACTTTTACATAACTTTACAAATAACTATTCTAATGAGTCGAATTAAGATAATCGAAACACTTGGAGTACTTTTTAAAATATTTAGCACATATGGGGGTAATAATGTTGTTATTCCCCATTACTCCATTACACTAGTACTTTACCCATGAGTCCCAATCGTCCCAAAACAATATGTACAAGGATATGACTCGACTTAGCAACCATATAATCAATTAGATAATTAACTTGGGGTTTAAACAAATGTTGTCACAATAATGCACTAAAGATGAGTGCATACAAGGTAGGCTAAGGCGATTTGGGTGTACATTTAAGTGGGGTGTAAACAAATTCTTCCTTTAAGTAAAATGCTTAAAGTTAGAAACGAAAAGATAGGCTCTGAGGGGTGTACTAGGGGTATCGTGTACTAAAAATGAGTACAACGCAAAGGGTGTGAGAGAATTACTTGACCAATGTAGCCAATGTAATTATAACAAAAACACAGGTGTTAAACAATGGGTTAATCCTAATGCCTCTTATCATGTAGTAAATCTAACTACACGAATGTAGTCTCACTTGTGGCCTCGGAATGGTCCTAACGCAAGTTCTAGAATCTAAGTGCTACCGGTACACACATCATAGCATAAATGCTTTTCCTACCAATTCTAGGGGCGAACCTCACATATTTGGGGGTGGAAAATTTTTTAGTGGTACGGTTTTGTGCTAGTCATATAACTCCTATCCGTGAGACGCTCATTAAGATCAAAGTTTCACTCCTATATGTTGTAAAAAATTTTAAATTTAGCACTAAAATTGCCTTAACAGGTATTTCTCTCAGTTTTATTACACATCTACCATTAAACAAACAAAAATCAAGTGCAATTGTATTCTCTAAAGTATCGTACTTTTACCCCCCCCTTACACTTAAGATGAACATTGTCCCCAATGTTCAAATAACAAGATGTAAAAGTAAATAAGGTAAAAGAATGAAATCAAATACTCCCCTGATTCGTTCGGTGGATAAAGAGGTAACATGGTTAAATCTTCTTCCAAGGTAATGTTGAAGCTTCAAGACTAAAGCATCGCCAAAAGCTAGATTCCACAAACATCTCCTTGTCCAAAATAACCTGTTAAACCTGAGAAAACAAACACGAAAACCTGCATAACATCGGCGGGATAAATCTATATAAGGATATAATGCTTGTGGAATGATAATTTTGCAGATTCCTGGAGTTTATAAGTTAGAGATTTAATAAAAACTTTTTATGAAAACAAAACTTTCAAAAATTTCAGAAAATTAAAACCTGACGCCGTCAGGTTGTAAGGCCTGACGCCGTCAGAAATGATCTGACAGAATTCTCATGTTAAGTTTTCAGAAAATTTCTGGAAAAACCTATACCTTACTTCCTGGAATTCCTGCAAAACATCATTATGACTCGATACAAGCATTTGACTCAAACAATTACTAATATGTATGTTAATTTATTATTGTTATGATTCATGTTCATTTGTTCTAATAAACCGATTTGGATTTCCCTTACACTTAACTTTTGCAAAATACCTTTATATGTAGTTAAGACGAAGTTAAAACAAGATAAAGTATTTTCACAATTTACTTTTGAACATGAATCAATAATAATAAAAATTAAACATACATACGGAAACAAATAAAATCAAACAAACAAATAAATAAACACACAAAGCAAATAAAGCTTGGGTTGCCTCCCAAGAAGCGCTTTTCTTTATTAACGAGTCTTATAGCTAGACTCAAAGTCACGTACATTACGTGATTCCATCATTCATAATGACGTATCCCTGATAGATATAATCCTTGTTATCAGGGTGGTGGTGTCTCAATAGCTCGACATTCGCAGTCACTTCACCTCCTCCCTTGCTGGTCAAGCTTACTACCCTATCTTGGTGTAGACTTTTAATTGTGAATGGTCCGTACCACCAGGGACTTGGTTCATCGGTAGGTGCTTTTGTTTCTGAATGCCTTAGGAGCACTGAGTCTCCTTTTGTAAATTCAACGGGGTTATTGGTCTGCTCATCAGCCTCAATATAATCGTTATTTCCACCCTTACATTCTCTAATCTCATTTTCATTGTAATTCTTAATCCGTGCCTCCCATGCAAGGATTTTCTCTCGAACATTACCACGGATTATATTGGGGTTCGCCTCCATCTTCTTTTGTAGAGCAAAATCTCGTATATGAACGTGGGATCGTTGGGAAGTTTATTGTTTTCTTCCCCTTCTTCATTTGGATGGTACTATTTTCGTAATCGATTTGTGCCCTAGTCGGTAGCGAGAAAGGGTGCCCCAAGGATTATTGGCATATTCATATCATTTCTTTCAATAATCATGAAGTCGACCGGATACAGGAATCCGGCAACGTTGACCAACACATCTTCTGCAATTCCTAACGGGTACTCATAAGAATGTTTTGCAAAGGAGAGTTTAGTACGGGTGATGGATGGCAGTTCGTCGGTTAACTGGACATAAACGGATAAAGGCATCAAATTTACGTCGGAACCTTGGTCAGCTACCGCATCCAGATACTTGAGTTTTCCAATGCTGCATGGTATTTCGAAGACCCCGTAGAATTCCTGCTTTTCCACTAACTTTTGTCTTATGAGGCTCTCATACAATTGCCCTCCGGGTAATGTGTCAGATTCATCATCCGGTTCCATCCTCTTGGACTCCTTGTTGGGTAGATGAGTACGTCGATAGTTTCTCACCCAATCGTTTATGGTCTCCTTGTTTATTTCGTGCTTCAAGTAATGCCTCACTTGTTGTGACTTTGGCGGTTCTACCAATTGGCGCTCCTCAAAGGGCGCCTCCTTTCCCTTGTCGGAATCGCATTTGTAGGCATTGGTGCTTCCGTCATTAAGTGGGACGAGGTCAATTTTGTTAACTTCCATAGTTATCAACTTCCCTCTTTCATCATTTTCGCCCTCTTGGACGACGGAGATGGCATTAACACATTTAGTGTTGGGAACTTCAACGTCTTTTCGCACTAACACATTTTCAGGAGCTTTTGTTTTTGTGTATTCTTTCAAAAGGCCCATCATCTCAGCCATCTTCTCTTCCATCTCCTCCTTTTGTTTGTAGATAGCTTCCTCAAATTTTGCCAACCGTTCGGAGTGTTTTAACATGTATTCTCTCATTCGAGCTTCGAATGTTGGACTAAGTTCCTGAGGTGGTGAGTTGGGTTGAGCGTGCTTATGGAAGGGTTTAGTATTTTCCCTCCGGGGTGATTCGGACAATGGTATTTGCTTAATGCTTGAGACCGAGTTAACTGTTGCTTTTTGTGGACTTAAGGGTCTCTTTTGCTTTTCCATAAGATATGCAACCCTCTTCTCAAGTTCACTAACGCTTTCCTCGGTGATTTGATTGGCTTTATTCGGGCGATGAATATGTCTTGACCGCCGAGCTTACGTCGTGGGAAACTTGCCACAATTCATCATCGTCGGATGCAAGCTCATCAATGATTTCCCATGATTCCTCGGCGCTTCTGTCGCGCAATCTGCCCCCGGCGGCTCGATCGATGGCACGCTTGGTGTGGTAATCAACATGGTCATAGAAGATTTGGATTTGAAGCCAGAGATTTATGCCATGATGAGGGACTTTTTGGAGTAAGTCCTTGAATCGAATCCATGCCCCATACAGGGTTTCGCCTCGACGTTGTTCGAACATCAAGATATCCTTCCTTAACTTGGTAGTTCTTCCTGGTGGGAAAAACTGAGCGAGGAAACGAGTGGTGAGATCATCCCAAGAGGTGATGGATCCTGCGGGTAGACGCTCTAGCCATTGACTAGCTTGGTCCCGCAAAGAGAATTGAAAGAGACGCAGTCGGGTCGTCTCTCGAGTGGCAACATCAAGGTCTATGGAATCAACGATTTTGAGAAAGTCCTTGAGATGTTGATTAGGATCTTCTGGAACGAAGTCCATGGAATGCGCATCCGCTTTGCACCAACCGGATGGTGTCAGATCGCAAGGGAGTGACATTGGCTCCTTGAGTGAGCTCAATGGTGTTTCGATAGCCATGGTGGCTAGGACGGGAGTAGTCTCCTAAGGTACGGGCTCTAGGAGGTGGGTGTTGTTGTGGTGGTGGGTTGTTGGGATCAAGGATATTACCACCTTCCATGATGTCGGATGGTAATGGTTACGAACAAAGAAACGAAGAAAAAAGATAGACTAAAGAAAAACCTAGAAAAATAAAATAAAAATCTCACTAGAAAGGAATCTAGTGAGTAGACCTAATAAAATAAAAATTCAACCTAAACAATAACTATTCCCCGGCAGCGGCGCCAAAAACTTGATGCGTGGTTTTGCGACCTTACAACAGGTTTTACCTCTCGAGGGATCTCGAGAAGCTTGCAATCCCCACCAGGCAGTGTACCTGACCGATGTAGTATAGTGAAGTGGCAAGTACCGGGGGATTGATCGTTCTCTAGGGGAATAGTGTCGTTAGGATTGAAAAACTACTCTAATAGGTCTAAGGGTGAGGGAAGATTCTTTTTGTATTTTTTTATATTTTATGGAAAGCAAGTAAAATCTCGGGTTTGAAGGAGTGGGCGGAATTAGTTGCTAGTCAACTAACCCAAATACTACAAATGCAATTAAAATAAAATAACTGAAAATGAAAAGGTTGTGAAACTTATGTGGAGAGAAATGTGTTTACTTAGATTCCCTTACTCCCTAACTATCTTTTACCGGTTGATTAGTGTGTATTAATTGCGTGGATGACGGGTGTATTCCTTAATACCAATCGTGGGGTGGCGTACGTACTTCCCCAACTCTACAAGCTCCTACTTCACTCCTATGTCGAGCCGGCTAAGAAGCTCCTAACATGGGATCACTAGAATTCGCTCATGCATTAAATACAACCATAAAAACCTTAGTACGCATTGGTTCATGTTTCTTAAGACGTTCAAGCAAATTACCGTATAGGAGGTTAGCCAGTTTTCTTAAGCCTAACATCGATAAACAATCATCCAATAAAATTAATAACACACCAACAACCAATAATCAATAGTTAGTTTCATTAGATCTAAGCAAACACAAGATAAATCTAGCCTAGCATGTTAATTAAAAGACAAGAACAAGATATAATCAAACAACACATAGACATATTGAATGATTAAGTGATTACTTATCTTCAATTAAACATGGGAGATCCAAGGGTATAAAACCCTTAAAAATGGCAGAAAATTCGTCTTAGGGTTTCTCCTCACAAAGTTGCACACTAATGACTAAAAATTGCAAAACTATATATAGAGTTTAGGGTCTGACGGCGTCACGTTGTAGGAGGTGACGCCGTCACCTCGCCGCGGCTAGGGTTCCCGGATGGTCTTCTTGACGCCGTCCCTCTTTAATCCTCCAAAATCCGCTCTGGCCTATCAAGGGTTGACGCCGTCAGAAATGTGCTTGACGCCGTTTCTCTTTAACTTAAACCGTGATGGCCTTGATCACCTTAAAGGGTGACGCCGTCAGACTTTCCATTGTAAAACTCTCTGGCGCGTCACGTGTATTTTGTCATATCCACCTCTTTTGCCAGGCCATGACGCCGTCAGGAGCAATCCTTGACGCCGTCAAGTGTACTTTTCCAGCAGCTTTGGAGACTTTGTCGTTTTCTTCACTTTTATGCTCCAAAAACGTCCAAAATGCTTCTTTTTCCAGATTTCTTCTCCAAAGTACCTAAAATGACAAAAGGAACAATTTAGGGCAATATTTGATCAAATAAATACGATTTAGGGCTTAAATGACCCCCTAAAAGCGGTACACTTTTCGCTTCATCATGATGAAGACGACGATCCTTATGATTTAGCAGATTCTGATGCAAACAATTCCAATGATGAAGTTCAAGTTGCGACTGATAATATTTATGATAGTGATGTTGATTTAGCATATTGATCTTAAATTGTAACTTGTAAAACGACACTTATTTGAATGAAATTGTTATGAATTGTTTAAATGTGTATATTTATTTTGAATGTGTATGTATTTGAATGTGTGCATGCTTATGTTTATTTGTTCCCGAATTTCTATATGTTATTCAACTTGTACTTTTACAGATGGCAGCAGTAGCGCGAGGTTATGGTGGTGACGGTGGCGATGACCCAACACCCCCAAATCGTCAAATTGAGAGCGGTCACCGTAGTGGTAAGAAACTTAAACTTGATCATTTGAATTTTGTTACTTTTATTTTACAACGTTTTCACTCACTTCAATTGTAGGATCGTCACAACTACCTCGACGAGGAGGTAGGGCGAGAAGTGGAGGCAGGGGTAGAGGTCGGGATGGCGGCAGGCCACCGGTCCGTCAAGCCTCAAAGAATGTAGCGCTCAAGAAAGCTGTGGGAAGAAATGGCCCGCAGTCGATCGAGTTCGAGAGGAAAGATCAGAAGACGTACACTCATGTCGGGCCCCACCACGCATGGTTCAGTAACTACGTTTGCGAGCTGGTTAGGTCCTTGCCATTGCACTTTCCCTCCTGGCACGAGATTGAGAAAGAGAAGAGGGCTGCCATCATGAACCGACTCGGGGTCAGTTATTTTATTTTCCTTTTAATTATATCTCTATATTTAATTATTTGAATGTGTAAATTTATTTAAATTTGTTTAATTGTGTATATTTATTTAAATTTGTTTATTTATTTATATCTCTATATTAATATTAACTATATTTGATTGCAGCAATTCTTTAACTTGGAGCCCCACATGCGCAGTGAAGATTGGGAAAATATTCGGAAGGGCATCGATGCATATATCGCTAAGCGCTACGCCGACAACAAGCACGACATGAAGCGTGATTACTTTACGAATAAGGGTGGGCCTGAGAAGGTGGATGAGATAAGAAGAAACCCTCCTCCGAACGTCGAGCCGTCTGTGTGGGAGGAGCATGTAAAGTTTTACATGACGGATAAGAACCTCAAGCGAGCTGCTGTGAACAAGGAGAACAGGAAGAAGAACAAGATTTACAGCCGCCACGGTTCCAAGTCATTGGCCGCTTCTCGGCATGAATATGTAAGACACATTTTATTTTTATAAACGTACTTTATTTTTATAAAATTATTTAATTTTAATTATATATTTGTTTCATCTTATATATATGCATGTGTATATACAGTTTGTGAACAGTCAGGACCACCGGTACCCATCACTCATCCAGAGCTTCTACGACACGCACTGCGACAAGGATGGTGCGTGGTTGCAGGACGAGGCTAAGGTTCAATATGTAAGTTTTTTTTTTTTTTTTTTTTTTTTTTTTTTTTTTTTTTTTTTTTTTTTTCAAACACGCACTTTAATGATTTATTTAAACATACTCTTGTAATTAACCCGACTAATTTCTCAATTTTTTTTCAACTAAATAGGAAGAGATGGTTCGGCTACGTGATTTGGGAGCGAATACGCCTACAGGGGTGGCGTACACAGAGCAGCAGATACTTGCTATGGTTCTGAAGGGCAAGCAGCGGGGTCACATAGCCGGTAGGGGTAGGGTGTTAGCCGGCATGAACAGGCCACCATTGCCATACACCCCGCCTCCACCTCCAGGTATGTACAGTGTGATAATATTAATTATAGATTACTCATGACTCAAATTATGTATTGCAATGGCTATTTTTAAATTTTGATTATTTCGTTCTTAGGTATGGCCGAGATGGAGGAGAAGCTTGCTGAAGCTAAAAAGAAGATTGCTGAGGTCGAGAAGAAGAGAAAGAAAGATCGACGAGAGCGCAAGAAAATGAAGGCGCAACTCGCTTTGTTGACCGGTTATGTCTCGACCAACCCAACATGGTCCCAGTATATTAGTCAGGTTTCTTCTCAGCATGTGGAAGGCTCGGGCAGTGGGTCTGGCGCTGGAGGTAGTGGCTCAGCTGGAGGGTGCGGGAGTGCGGGAGGCGATGAAGATGGTGATACTAACGAGAGCGGGAGTATTGAAGGGGGCGAGAGTGGCGACGAGGAGAGCGAGAGTGGCGACGAGGGGATGTAGGTACAAACTTGGGTTATTTTGTGTTGTACTTATGTTTGAAACAATATTTTGGCGACCCTTATCTTAGTATTGTGTAGTTTAACCTTTTGGCAACTTGAACATTGGGGATATTGCAACATTTGTGGAATTGGCAGCTAGGTTTAGAGATTACCACACCCCGTTTTGTAGACTTTATATGTTTTAATGCATTTTGAGGGTGTTTAGCGATAATTAGGAAGTGTTTTAGACGATGGCGAGTTGTACGTGTTAGGACATGTTGATATTGAATGGTTATAGCTTCTGTTACAGGTTTTTGTAGATTTTTTCCGAAAAATTTTCCGAAAAAAATCTGGCATATTGCTGCTTTGGAGCCTGCTGCTTAGCTGCATAACAGCTTCATACCGTCGACATGTCGACGGCATCATAAGCCCAAAAAAAGTTATACTCTAATTATGCCGTCGACATGTCGACGGCATCATTAAACCAAAAAAATTATACTCGAATGATGCCGACGTCGTGTCGACGGCATCATAAACCCAAAAATTAACAATCACTAATCAACACGATAATTAGTGTTATTATCCCGTCGACATGACGTCGGGATAATATTGACGGAACGCCATTCTCTTTGACTGGAAACCCAAGTGGGACCCACGTTGTCGACGGGAACGTCGTTGCTGACCAAGCATTCTCGACGAGATGCTGCCGACGTCATGTCGACGGGACGAGATGGTGCCGACGTCATGACGTCGGCATGGAGGTGAAAATGTCGCCCCCGAAAGTCCTGAATGTACTAGAGATAAAAACAAGAGAGAACCAATTATCAAAAACAGACTTATGACCTAGCACAAGCAACAGTACGTAACAATATGTGTGGATTTGTGACTGAAGCACAAATCACCAACACCAAAGAAGTGAAACAGTCGAATAGGGTGATGTTGTGTAACAAACCGCAAAAATTCCCTATAATTAACAACGGTTAATTATATATTAATCTCTATCAATATTTTAATCACCATTTTTACGGGAAAGTTTGAAATTTTTCTTATTATCTTATTTGGTTGTGATTACGAAATCAAAAAATTCACCAAATGACGTAACAAGTTCTCGACATGTTTTTCGAAACATAAATATTTCATTTAGTTTAATTACTTACTAATTACACTAATCGGGCCTTAATCCTTTCCAGCCCAACATCAATTCCAACGTGTACTATTCATAACCCAAGTTAAAAGCCCAAAAATCATATTTGTTATTCTATGTAAAATTCGACTAGAAACTAGCTTCAAAAAAGCTTCTCGTTCTCTCGATTATTAAACACGACAACTATATATTTTTACATCACCTCGTTTCTCACCTAGCCATCTATAAGTGTTCCAAATTTCGGAGTTATATGTCGAGTTTTTATATGGTTTTGAAGGGCAATCCGTTTGGTCAAAACTAACCCACTCGACATAAGAAATAAAATCCAAAACACAACCGTTTTGACTCGCGTTTGTTCCTACATGATCCTAAAATTAATTCTATCATGTTTCCATGTTAAAAGTCAAGTTTCATTATCAAAAGCCAAGAGCTACACGATTTTTATGAATCGTGTATGTATAAAAAGGGCAAGTCGACATCCTTATGAGTCACCAAGACAAATACCATCTTTTGTTCTCTCACAAATTCTTGCTAGAGTCCTAGGATGTCAGAAATTATCACTTGAAGTCTAATATCTACTGACATTCTCTAGTTGCAAGTGTATGTGAATTATTGGGAACTTACGTATACAAGTAAACGTCTCTTATATTTATCTTTCATTCACTACTTACCTTCCTTCAATAAATACTCTCCTATCAACTTCTACCTTTCCATAAAATAGCTTTTGAAAACCCAGAAATAACTCAGTCGAGTGTTTAGAAGCAAACAAAGTAATCGGGTTTAATATTTACAACGTGTAAGTGGGTATTAAATCGAGCGTGGGTATTCCTTGTGTTCCTATCATTTAACGTGAGTCTCCATCATCTTTAGTAGCTTTGTAAGTCATCTCAACCAAGTTAAAATACGTCTCAATCATTTACTTTTAACCATGCATCGCTTCTTCTTTTAATATACTCGAACGTATATATTGTATTTTTACTTATTTATTTTCGTTCACATATACACGAACGTGACACGCCTCCATCTTGGAAGGCATAGAAGTCAACATGCACACACTTTTCACGTTTATTTACATGTTACATGCATCGTACGTCTTCATTTTGAACCATATATCTATCGCTAAAATCTGTCAACACTTAGAAAAATATTCCAAGTCTTTTAATAGTAACTACTCGTTCCAAGTCGCCTAGAAAACAACCTCTTATCTTACGATCTAATTTAACAACCATACGATATTATTACATAACCTGATAGACGACCTAGCTAGCTATCATTTTCATTTATATAACTCGTAAAAATAAGCTCATTTCGACACCCTAAAATTGCCGAAGCAAATCGTA
Source organism: Artemisia tridentata subsp. tridentata (assembly GCA_021014915.2). Taxonomy (NCBI): domain Eukaryota; kingdom Viridiplantae; phylum Streptophyta; class Magnoliopsida; order Asterales; family Asteraceae; genus Artemisia; species Artemisia tridentata. Next base: position 188,504,434 of record CP139507.1, read on the forward strand.
GGAAACTGAGTATCAAAACAAGTAAATATGCGACATGGGCTTTTCAGCCCATTAAGCTAACGAAATAAGCTAGCTTATCAAACCTTTTTGATATGAATTTAGAACAAGAAAAATGATAATTTTGATGAGCTCAACTCGTCTCACGATGTACGAATTTTAAAACGTTAACGGGCCACTAAATAGATCGTTAAAGCCCATAAGTAAAAAATAAGCTATAGACCATATAAGCTGTTGGAATAAGCTCTAATTGACTTAATATAACTTCGGAAATTTTAATATAAATTTTCCCATTAATTTTGTGTAAATGGACTAAAAATGTAACGCGACAACACCTAGAGGGACCAAAACTGCCAAATGGTTAAACTATGGACTGAAAATGTAAAAACAGTATCTTTAGGGTATAAAATGGCATATTATCATATTCCAAGCTCTAAATGATATATTGGACAAAGTAGTGGACTATAATTGTTAATTATATAAATAAAGGACTAACGGTGTAACGCTAACGCCGTTAGGGTAAAAATTGTAAAAACTAAAAAAGGACAAGGACCAACATATTATATTTGACATTCTTGATTTATTTTTCATTTTACGATTTTCCTACACGTCATTTGCATTTTTGTATATATTTCAGTTATTTATTTATAACGTTACGTTAATTATATATATAACGAGATTTTTAAACAATTTAATTATACGTTTCGAGGAAATGATATTTTGGAATATTAGACATAAAAACAAGATAATATTTTATGTAATTTTATTTTTTAACTTGAAGCATTTTAAGCATATCATCATTCTCACTCTAACGATCAAATCGTTATTCGTTCGTATTATTATTCCATCTTTCGTATTTAGGTCAAGTTCTTAGGATTCCTAATTTATTCAGGTTGTATTTCGAAGCCGTTACCATAATCTTATCCGAACTTACTTATTTCCATTCTCAGTATCATATAAGGTGAGTCATAACTTCACCTTTACTTATTTATCAACTTTAAACTCCGTGAGGGGGATACATGTTATTAAACAGATCGCAAGTATTTTTATGTATGCTTATCTGACTTGATATATGACTAAGTACTTTTATTGCCAAAAGACCCTTTATCATGAGCCATTAATCACTAGTAGTGAACGCGAATATAGTAAATAGATCTATTAAGGTTTGACGGCCTATCCCATTAATACTGGACGAAATGCCTTTTGGTTAGTCATATTAGTCGCGATATTATTATATTTGAGGAAAAATAGGAATTAGCAAATCACCTATTATCTCGAGGGCATTATTATCCATCATTGACTTGATGTGACTTTACCGAATTTCGGTACTGTTAACGTTTTGCGTGTCATGAGACTTAGGGCAATATATACTACAATATCAACTTTTCCAACTGATTGTATTTCAAAATATAATCTTACTTGTGTATCGAACAAATTATTAAATTTAATCTCTATGATATCACTCAACATTTTTGTTGACTTTTAAGCATGTTATCTCAGGTAATTAGCGGAGCAGCAAGGGCATGGAGCGGGCTGTGACTATCTTTAATATGGTGTAAAATAAAACGAGTAATTCAGTTTAAAACAAAGTTTCCTTTATGGATTTTATCTACTCTGATATTAAACTTTTGTAAACTGAAATTATATGAAGGACCTATGTTTCAAAACGTCTCTTTTGAGCCGTTTTCTATCATTTTGATTTCGATCCTCAGCAATACCCCGATTAGTCTTCCGCTGTTATCTCGCAAATTAGGGGTTGTTACATGTTGTATATACGACAGTTTTAGGGTGATCGTGACCTAATGCACGAATCAAACACAATCAACTTAAACAAGGTGTGGATTTGTGACTTTTGCACAAATCACCAATACTCAAACAATGAAACAGGTAACAGATATGGGGTTTGGGGATTTGTTTTAGGAGGAAGGAGGACGGGAGGAAGGATCAGATTGAATTCATCATGACAAATACAATGTACACATACATAACAGTAGACTGAATGTTCTAGACTCCGGGCTTGAGCCCGTTACACAATAACATAATAGAATGGGCTAACAACAAGGTCGTGTCTGGTCACGACTGTGTCCAGCCTAACTTACAATGCGTTTGTCGAAACATAGTTGTGGTTTCTATTCATATATATATATATATATATATATATATATATATTTTAGGTTCATCTTTCAACAACTCTTAGTTAACCCGCCTTCGATCTTTAAACATATCAGAAAGTCAAACACTAAAAAGCACAAGTCGTACTCAACAATATCAATTTGACTATATTCAAAGCTGTAACTTAAGATAATATATAAATTATCTCAAAAATTATATAAAGAAAATGAATGGCTTTAGTCTTTAGAGCACTGGGTGTGATGAAGGAGCTCAAGCTCCTCATTCGGGTTTCACGGGGTGTCACGTCACCACAACAAACCACAACAAACAATCCTCCCCTTACCTTAACATACCACAAACTCTTTATTTGGGCCCCACCACTATCTATTTTTTTTTATTCAAATACCCAAATAAACTAAATTCATTTTATTAAATTAAAAATACAATACAACATATTAAAACACATACGAAACACAAACTTACGATATGAAAAAAAAAAAAAAAAAAAAAAACAAGAATAAAAATAACGATACAACAAGATTCACACTAAATCTTTTTTCCCTATTTACTTAAACCAAAGCAAACACTTTTTCATTTGTCTGTTACTCATTTCAGAATCATTTTTTTTTAATTTTTAGCTCTTTGTCTTCACATCTTAACTTCTCTAAATCCACACAAGGGGCCGCTTGGTTCAATTGTTGAGGAATGCAAAGGGAATGCAAAGAGAATGCAAAGCAATGCATTCCCTTTCCCCCCAAATTATTGGGTAATGCCCCATTACCCACTACCGAGTAATGGGCCATTGCATTCCCCTACACCAACCATCATCAATCATTATATTCCCATTCCCCACCCCTCCTATCCCCCAACCACGCACCTTAACTTCCCTAAATCCACACAAGATTCCCGCTAAATCTTTTTTCCCTGTATTTCTTCTTCATTCTTCATTTTCATTTTCAGGGTTTCATTTTTTAGTATCATTCATGGATGCTTCCTGTGATCTTGAAGTTGATGTTAATGGTGAACAAACCTTCTTCGTTCACATCATCATATATCAAGAACAAGGTAAAAATCAAAATTCATTTTAGATCGAAAAAGAAAAAAAAAGAAAAAACCTTGGTTGTCAGAAACTTACCTCCTCGTGCAGACGAGGAGGCCTTGCACGGCGAGCCACGAGCAAGGGGGGGGGGGGGGGGGGGTATGACGGCGAGCCACGAGCAAGTGCCACGTTGGACCACGGTGAGACACGAGTAGCCCATACCGGGTGCTCTTAGATGACCCAATTGTCAACCACGTCGATGTGGATCTGTAATTATAAAACTAATATAATAGATTCGACATAAAATTAGTCACACGAGTCAGTAATTTCAATCATTTTTCATAATTATACAGTAACTAATCGATTATAGAAACTATAATCCAATACTCCATCTGTCATGTAATAAGTATCCACTTTTAATAAGCACGAAGTTTTAAGAAATATTACTAACTAAATTCGCCACAAATCAAATATCATCTCTTCCCACTAAAACCTTTTCTCACTTGTAGAAATCAAAATGGACACTTATTTTGAGACATCACAAAATAGCAATGTGGACACTTATTATGACTCGAAGTACACTATTCTGTCTAAAAGATTAACTATATTTATAAAAAAATTAAAATAAATAATATCTCTTATATAATGAGAGATTTTCAAAAAGTGGAAAAAGAAAGTTGAAAAAAATCAATTGGACTAATGAGAGTACACTATTCTGTCTATGTGTCAAAATTAAGTATTTTTACTTCAATCTAGTCAAACTTATCTAAATTGCATCCAACTAAATAGATATTTATTAAAAAACATGTGTCAATTTTATAAAAAAAGAAAACTTAAAAAAGAAGAGGTTAGTTAAAAAAAATTTAGCTGTTAAATTTTAAATAAAATCATATGGACTTAAATATATTTATCAGCTTCCACATATTTTTTAATAACTTTATAAATTATACTATATAATATTTATTGAAGTGGAACTTGAAGCCGATACTGTTGCGAAGCCGCCGGTTGAAAGGTTAGCTCCAAGGAGGAGGGATCGGGTGCAATGTGGAGCCACGGCTCGAGCCGACACTGTTCACACGCCAAGCCGAACCGAGTCGTCGGCTTAGAGGGAATAAAATAAGAGTAAGTGGGTTTTCTACTTAATCGCCACCTAACTTTTATGGTTCACTGTATGTTGTACACTTGTATTCAGTTCCCGCTGTTTTTCTTAGTGGGTTTTCCATTGAGCTGTCACTTAATTTCTAGGGCTATTTGCATGTTTTACACATGTTTTCCATTACTACACTTCCAGAAACGTTATATGGTAAGGTTAAGTGGGAGATTTCTAGAACTATTAAAAGGAATTTGGTACAAAAGGAGGTCGGAAGCTGCATTAAGACGTTTTGCGTTTAGACATTTTTTAAGTTGCAAGTAGATATTTTGGTTTTTTGCGGCTTTTTATTTGTTTCTTCATTAGTGTTGTGTTAATGTCGTTTGTTGTTGTTGATAGGCCATTAGGTTATTCAGTGTTTGATCATTTGATGGGGTTGCGTTGTTGAAGGGGCATATTCATATTCCAGATGATTCTATATATATATTTTTTTTGGATTTTGGTCGTTTCAAGCTACTTTCTAATTGAAATATGAATGGAAAATTAATCTTGAAAATAGAAATAATGAGCCTGAAGTACCTAATTACCATCTTGAAGTTGTTCAGTTACCTTAGCATGAATAGGATTTAACTCTGATTGCCACCATTTTTTTTTAGTTTGTATGCTTGTTAGTGGATTGATGGTTATATGTTTGTGTTTGTTTAAGCTTTGTCATAAGTTTGATATGATGTCACAAGCGCTAATTTTATACGGTGTGCTACAAGTTGTGTTTTATTTGCCCATGATGATCTTTCAATTTTTTTTTCCTTACTTTGTATGTTATTATTCCTCTTTATGAGATTAAGTAAGGATATACGAAAAAATATTCTTTTTTAACTATCCGCTTTCACTGACGACATATGTTATTTATCTTTATAAGTTTAACCCGCTCACGGTTTTAAAAATTAAATACGGCTTAAATTATTATTAACAGGAATATAAATATCAAAACGAAGGCACGTTCTCACTGGAACTGTGAAATGAAATAAATAGACGAGATTATACATATAACAACAACGCATATTTTTTCAAAAGTTACGTGCTACTAAATACACATAAAGTCTATCATGATATTAATACTCATATTTAAATAAGATCAACGTAAATACCATGCCAGTTAAACAAATTAAATATTTTCGCGCAACAAAAATCTATATAAAATGTTAATCGATATTAACACATCAAGAAAAATTTATGTAAAAACCATTGTGTGCATGAGTATTATAAGTATATAAGTATTAAAAATTTAATAAAATTTTGTAAGAAAATCTTAAACACTACAAATTATAGATCTATAATTGCTATAATATTTAACTTTAAAGATACTTATTAAAATATTATTATCCGTTTCATCGTAAACCTAGTTTTTTCTTTGAAAACAACTTCTGGAAACACGTATATAAAACAAACAAAATGGTCACATTTGATAACTTTGTACGTTATCTTTGATAGCGAAATTAATAAATGATCAACTATTATTAAAATGCAAAAAAGTTTTAAGACAACCATTAGGTTCAAAACAATTTGACTCATTGTAACGAATCTGCCGTTTTTAGGTCATAGGCTATCTTGTTATTGTGAAAATGATTTGAATATTACGAGTATTTCTTTCATGACATGACATGCATTGTTTCTTGATGTTATTAGGCTAACGGGATAGGGAGTGGTGGGCGGTTTGGCCAACAGGCTCCTCAACCCGCCGGTTTCACCACTCCTTTGGCCATCGGGTTCTTTTAACAGGTTGTATACTGGGCTTTTTAGCCGCTGTTCAAGCCGTTCGAAGGAGAAAATTTGCAAAAGAAATTTGACCGTTGGAGGGTTGAATTTGTACCGTTGGGAGGGTTGAATTTGCAAAAGAAATAAATGCCCCTTCTTGTATAAATCGCAGCAAAAAAAAAAAAAAAAAAAAAAAAAAAAAATCTCTTTCAAACAAAACCAAACAAACCGAATCATCCAAAAAAAAAAAAAAAAAAAAAAAAAAAAAAAAAAAAAAAACATCTTTTACATTCAACAATGTCTTCATCATCATCTTCATCTTCATCTTCCAGTTTTAAATTCGAACCAATTTTGATTGCGGATATTTCGACGGGTAGTTCTTTTGCATTTTTTGAAAGAGCGTTGGAGGATCTTGAAGACTCGGCAAACTCTGTCGATACCCGGACGTATATTGAACGAAACCGGATAGACGCGCTCGAAAGACTTATGCAAGACTATTTCGTTGAAGAACCAAGGTGGGACGAGAATATTTTTCGTCATCGCTTTCGCATGAGTCGCCGTTTGTTTCTAAAAATTGTTGGTGATATTGAAGCAAATTTCCAATACTTTCAAGACGGGATCGATGCTAGTGGGCATAAAAGTTTCACGGCGATACAAAAATGCACATCAGCAATCAAACAGCTCTCAACAGGTGAACCTCCTGATAACTTTGATGATAATTTACATATGGCTGCAAGAACTTCACGTGAGTCACTTGAATTTTTTTGTGACTCGATCATTGCGTTATATAAGCGTGAGTTCTTACGGGCGCCGACAGCTCACGACGTTGCATTACTGCAACAGGCGCACGAAGAAAGACATCACATTCCAGGAATGCTTGGTAGCCTGGATTGTACACATGTCGAGTGGAGGAATTGTCCTAAACGGTTGAAAGGACAATACACGAGGGGTGATCATAAAGTTCCGACTATTATGATTGAGTGTGTTGCTTCACAAGATTTGTGGATTTGGCATGCGTTTTTTGGACCTCCTGGTTCAAACAACGATATAAATGTGTTGAACCAGTCGCCGTTGTATCTGAGCGAGCGAAATGGAACGACGCCAAACACTTCATTTACTGTATAAATGTGTTGAACCAGTCGCCGTTCTACAAACGTGGATACTTTCTCACCGATGGCATCTATCCTAACTGGTCCACCTTTGTTAAAGCATCTCGGCATCTAGTCGATACGAAGGATAAAAAATTCAAGAGACTGTAAGAGGCGTCAAGAAAGGATGTAGAACGAGCTTTTGGTGTCCTTAAAGGGAAATGGAGGATTTTGGACCGTCCTCTCCGGGCACATACAACAGAGAAAATTTTCAAATACGTCTACGCGTGTTGTATATTGCACAACATGATCATAAAAGACGACGGGAGGGCAATATCACAGGTTCATATAATGGACCAACCGGCACCCGTAGTTTATGACCCTAGTGTACTACCGGAGTTACATGACGAAAACATCCATCATCGTCTCCGGTTTGATCTTACTGAGCATGTATCGAGGCTAGACTTGGCTTTCCTGGATGACCCAGCAAACCAACCACCACCGGAGTTACATGACGAAAACATCCATCATCGTCTCCGGTTTGATCTTACTGAGCATGTATCGAGGCTAGACTTGGCTTTCCTGGATGACCCAGCAAACCAACCACCACCGATTGAAGAATTAATTTAGTGTGTTTTTATTTTTAAAAAAATGTTGCATTGTTCCTTTTAGACATTTATGTACTTTTCTTTCTTAATAAAATGTTATGTGTTTTAGTTATAAATTGTGTAGTTTAATTGTTTATGGGGAAAAAATGAAAAATATGGGAGGGCTGAAAAATCATGGGCGCCAGTGAAATTGGTTGGGAGGGCTGAAGGGTTGAGCTGAGTTGGCAGAATTTGATTGATCAAATTGGGAGGGTTGGATTTTTGGGAGGGTTCCACTCCCTAGCCCCTAAGTGCAATAAGGGTGGTGGCAGTCATGCCTCCCAAAAAACTCATACCTCCCAAACCCACCAATAATATCATTCCACCTCATTCATACTCATTCATACTTTTTTCATACCTCCCAACCCTTTTTTAGTGGCAACCATGCTTTTTTCATACCTCCCAAATAATATCCCAAATAATATCCCTTTTTTCATACCCCAATGCATGCTTCTTATCATACCGTGGAAGCAACCCATGCCGTTCAACCCATGCCTTTGGCCATACCTCCGAGGTGGCGGCGGTGTTCACCGGTGGTATGGGCATACCGTTGGGTGATGCCGCCCCCACTGCCACCACCCTAAGGCTCAAGAGAATAGTCCTCATCCCATCCCATGTGACACAATTGATGACCATAGACGTGTCCCCTTGGATGCAAAATGGAGAAGAGGGTTGGCAAAGCGACTTGTGTATTTGTTTGTGTGTGGGTATTTATTTAAACAGTATTTTTGTAGGGTATGTTTTTTATAGTGTTGGTCTTTTTATTATATTAAATTGATTACAAAATAGTATTGCTGAGAAAAAGTTGAGATGACAAGAAAATTGTCAATTTTTTGAAGGTCTTTATTACATTTAGCCTTAAATTGAGCTAAATTGTATTTGTTTGTAGTTAGAGTCAAAAAGTATATATGGTGTTTGAAGTAATAACTTATTGACAATCCGTATATCATAATTCAGTTTTTTTTTTCTTTTTAAATGTTTCGCTGGCTATGTTTGATAAAGATAACTGTTGCATTAACTGAAGATTAAACTGTAAATAAAGATGAAACAGGAGATTGAAAAAAGAGATTATTTTTATAATTTACATGAAATTCAATTTGATTTTGGTATGAAAGATTATATTTTTAAAATGTCTTACAAGTTTCTTATGCAAAACAAATTTTTTATTTTAAATAGCTTATCTTTTAAAAATATAAACATAATCTGCCAATAAATTTATGTGTCAAACAATCATGAACGCCAAAATCACACGGTTCCTCCATTATTTTGGTTACATTACATGATTCTCGTATAACTCTCTCTAGACAGTTTTGTTATTTACCTAGGTATATCTGATCTTCTAAATTTCTCATAACTATTAACTTTTCTATGCATTGGATTCATGGACACATGGACGTCTTTCACAAATTTTGATGACCTTGAACACCTTATGAGATAGATGAAGAAAGAACAACAAACCGTCTAGATAACTCAAGGGGAATATAATAAAGCAGATGAAGACGAAGTGATTGAAAAAGATGTAAAATGACAAAATTTTGTTTTAATAATTCATGTGCAGTATATGGTTATCATTTAACACAGGTACCCACACGCTTTTAGTGTCGATAACCAAAGTAGTATGAAACAGTTGGAATATGTACTAAAACTCTAGATATTGTTTATGGACTACAGCAAATCATACCGGGCAACATTTATGTACATCTACCAATGACACAACAAACAATCACGTAAGAACTATCCTAGGGAATCTTACCCTATCACTTTAGAAGACATTGTTTATAAATACTCGTATTATACATTGTATAAGATGTGGAAAAAATCAATAAAACAAACACAGACGATACAACTCGCAAGTTATTCGAAATTAACTTGTAAACTACTTGAAAGCAACTTAATTTAAACAAGTCGAGTTTGAGCTTGAGCTACTCGAGTATACTTTCGAGTCGAGTTCGAGCTTCAAAATACTCGGCTCGTGAGTCTCACGAGCCTTATCGAGTTTTTATTAAATTACTATTTTACCCTTTGTATATGGATGTTACTACTTCTTTTGTATAAATTCGAGTCGCGTCGAGCTTGATAAGACAAGTTTTTATCGAGTTCAAGCTTGAAATGTTGAGGTAATCGAGCTCGAGTTCCGAGCTTGAGTTTTAGATGGCGAGTCGAGCTCGAGCTTGAATCCAAAGCTTGACCAAGCTCGATTCGAGTTTCAAATTCGAGTTTTAGTAGCAGAATCGAGTTCGAGCTTGGCTCGACTCGGCTCTTCTCGTTTACACCCCTACGTATAACTGAATAAATTTATTTTTATATGAGAAACAACCTAGATGACAAAAAGTATGCCTAATTACAGCAAAGTGATCAACTTCTTTAGAAATCAATCAATTGTTGCAACATAGTTTTAGACATAACACTAATTATATTTTTAGCCATCTTTATCATTTCTCTAAGACTACCGGTAATAAGGCCATGGACAACGCGTCCTGTGCCTAGGTGGAAGACTCAACACGCATCCACCTTATTACCCTCATCATGTATGACACGTCTTAGGTGCTTTGGGGAGATAACTCGATCATTTAGACGACCGAGTTGTGAAGTTGTTGTTGTGGCTGTGGTTGTGTATGTGTATGTGATTTTGATTTATGTGAGATATATTTTTATTTAAGTGGGGTATGTTTGATGATGGTTGTGTTATTACACTATATTTGTGGTGGTACTAGTTGTAGAGAAAGAAAATGACGTGACATTGAAATGACATTAGTGATATTGATTGTGATGATCTCTTATTAAAACTAGCCTAAAAATACCTCTCCAAGAAAACCATGATACAATGTTGCTTAACATCTTATTGAGTGTTTAAAAAGACTCTCAAATGGAGTTTATAGGGCCACATAGCTATGGTTTAACCAACAAACTGTGTTTCTAGAAATTTTGAAATTATATTACTAATATCCATATATTTTGAATAGATCCAAATCGATATTAAAGATAATATATGCCTTTATAGGATTACAATATGACGGCAGGTTGCCTTCTTTATGATAAAGCTAGACTTAACATTTTCAACCTAGTCGATCTAATCAAAGATAACAATGCTTCATCCTTGAAGGCCGGATTGAGGGGACTCATTGAGTAGGTTATATATGTTTAGTGTGACTCTGATACCATTGTAGGGTTCTGGTGGTCATCCACACAGTTATCAGACATGCATAGTGAAATAATAAACACACAAAAACTGTGCAGACCAAAACCCTAGTTGCAAATCTACTAAACCGTGATATAACCTACAACTAACACGTATAAAGGGTGTTACCTGCGGTTAATAAGCATCTTTGACCAAAACAGCTGCACGGAACACCTTCTTGATCTTCCTGCTGCCTCACGTACACTTCTTGTTAGAATTTAAATACCGTAACAATTATATAATTAATTCTACATCAGCAAAGCACGTAGCGGAAGCAAAGAATCAATATTTAACATGTAAAGAGATTAACCGAATATTAAAGACACGTACATTTGATCCTAGCAAGAACAAGGATCTAAACTTCATATTCTTCTTCTCTTACAAACAATAGGATTAGCGAGAAACCCCTTACCTTTTTGTTTCTCAATCCAATATGGTATTAACTAAAGTAAGTTAATTACCAATGTTTTGTACACACGTACTATAACCAATTAATGTTTGGTGCTAGCAAAAGAACACACGAATTAAACTAAACAATTTGTTTAATAAAAACCAAAGGATCGATTACCCCTACGGTATATACGATCGGATTTTGAGCAAAGAAGAAGGAAAACAAACTTAGGGTTATAGCAATAGTGCACAAGGTCAAAACCAATAACCCTTGAGTTTGTATTTATAGTGAAACAATCTTGGAAGACAAGTTAGAGATGGATTGGGCTTCATAAACCACAAACCGATCGGCCTATGTGATCCCATAGGGATTCTAGAACTTTCTTGTCCTTCAAATTTCACTTACGGTCCTTTCTTTATTCACTAACGATCGTTAGTCAATTTCGTTAATTACTTAACGCCCGTTAGTTGTTATTTCGTGTTCAAATAATTAAATACATAACAGTTATATATATTAATTATTTACATTAATCATTCATACGTAAAGTGTGCAATCCCAAGGTCCCGAGTTCGATTCTAGTCATACACGATTTAATATTTTTCCATAAACTCTAACAGCTCCCACTTGGAAATCTATTAAAAGGGTAATGACATTGGTTAGCGTCTAGCAACACGCCAATGCCCCTAGTACAACTCGGGTGGTGGTCTCCTGGAAAAACCATTCGATGATTCATCATCATATTCATCCTTTTGTTTCTAATACTACATTAATAAAGATATGGATCTCATTCATTCTTTATTAATCATTCTGTTTCTCGCTGTTTCTGATTGAGCAAGATTACCAAATCTTCTGAACCTATTCAGGGGAGATCTTGGGTGCGGCCGCACAAACATCTTGTCAACCTTACGAGGGGCCCAGCAGTATTAAACTTCAAACAATTTGAAGGAACAAATTCTATCTTGACTACGAGCATAACCCATGAACTTTGCAACACTCCTGAAAACAATCCTTATAGCTACCAGTTACGTATAGCGGTAAATTGAATCACAGAAATGCACTACATGCATGACAGTTATCTGGCATCTCAAGTCTGAGGATAACTATATACACATGATTTACTTGATGACAAGATCCATAAAGTAAACTCATGAAGTTGGGATAAGTCTTATATTCAATTCATTGAATATCATGTGAAATTGACATGTCAACGCATCAATATACTTTCAAGTATATTCTACCAATACTCGTATTTGTCTTAATTTAATGATATTCCCATATCATTAATCGACAATGGACAATTTAGAATAACATAAGTTATTCATGGATTTAAACATGCAAATATATGCTACAATCTATTATTAATGAAAACAAACGTACCAAATACTTTAATTCATTGTAAATAATAATTGCTTAACATCCCTTATCCAAATACTAAAATAGATTAATGCATGATAATTCTTATTAATGAATTATGCCACAAGTCATGTCAATCATACTTGTTGACAAGGCATAAATCAACTAATCTTGATCTATCGAAATTTTGAGAATACTTATTTCAATATTTCAATTAGTGAAATTCTTGTATGTGTGCATTCAACTATCTTGATATTGCCACATAATATTTCACAAAATGCATGACATCCTCAACCACGAATTTATGACAGTTAAACTATCAAACCTTTTATAGTTTAAAGTATTCTAATTCTTTAATGTAAAATGCAACTATGCTCACAGTTAAGCATAACTAGTACACATGACCATTAACAAGGATGAAATCCTACAATGACTAGTATTGAGTGTCATCTTAATTTCATTAGCATCATTGTATGCAAACAAAAATATGCTCTTTAAAATTTCCGTAAACTTTAATATCCATTGTGTAATGTTTGATACTTTCCAATCTCTCAAGATTTGTCGGATGTATCAGTTACACAACAATTTGCCATATGATTTATACTTAGAATTTATGAGCAATTCCAGGATGAGGATGTTAATTCTATATCCAACCATATTCATTACACTTAGTTATCTAATAACTTTCAATTAGATATTAATGTTGTCAAATCATCTTTCATTCAATCATGATACAACAAACAACATGATGTACATGAAAAATCCTTGCGTCAAACTTAGATTTCATTCATGTTATATCTTTTCAAAGATATGTTTCTATTCAGACTTTCTAATAGTATATCATGCTCTATTAGAATCAATTATTTTACCGCTTTGTTTATAACAATAAACATATATCCCAAGGTTTTATTTTCTAAATTTCCAAGTGAAGTTTCATTCCAAACTAAGACTTAACATTTAATGTTAATAGAATGTTACTTCCTATATGTTATACAACATATATGAAATAAGAAAATAAATATAACACTCCCACTAGCTTTCAGGAATACTAAAGAATCGTCTTATTTTAATTATAAATCAAAACTGAATTTAATAATTAAACATAAGTATATATCTTAGATGCATGCCTTAATCCATTCATGAATTATTGCACTTTGTATACTTCCAAAGATTATTTGAATTCAAATACTCCTTTTAATTACTTATCGTCCTGGCACAAGTAATTTCTCAGGAAAAGGGTTTTGATATTCCATTGTCAATTTCATATAAATGAAACTAAGAATGGCAATCATAATCTTTATACATTTAATGTGCCCAGAAAGAATTTCAATCATAGTTAATTGCTTAAGTGTGATTAATAATCTTTCCACACATTAAATATGTATACAAATTTGTCCATATGATTTCTACACAAGAATTTAAATCTCTAGGATTTTCATTCCTTTTGAAGAAACTCATCTTTATTCTATAGTGTAACTACAGAGTTCAAGATTAACTAAGTTTCCAAAACTAGTTATCTTTCTGGACTGCATCTAAACATTCATAGTATGAGTAATTTGCCAAATTCAATATTTGCAATTCATCTTAATGATCAACAGGTTTACCATAATCATGTAACTCATAATCCTCAACTATTATTCAAATATTTGAGATATCCTTACGGATCTATGAATGAGAATTCCATCATCTTGAGATTTAACATTAACATGTTTAATCCTCATCATGACTTTACTAGTGTATTTTTAGAAGATCATGTATCTTGTGATTTTATCTTTTCAAGATAAAACTCCCACTTGCCTTTTGCAATTTATAGACTATCTATAAATACTTTAGCAAGTAGAGCAACACAAAATTATTCTCTTTTGGGACATTACAAATACATATTGATAGTTCCTTACATTAATTTGTTAATAACCTACTCAAAAGCAGTTTAACAAATTTAGAACTTCAATTTTAAGACTTAATGTGATTCAACACATTCCATAATAAATGGTGTCTTATTCATCTTCTAGGTTGGAGTCTAATTGAGTATATACTACCCATACTCAATTTTCTAACCTTGATAACTTTTGAAAGAAAGAAAGATATAGTTATCTTTAATCAAACAATATAACAAAAGTTTGATTTTCCTAACTGAACGTACCATAGACATTATGTATTTCATTAGGATTAATATTGTAAGACAATCTTACAGTATGTAAGATAAATATATTTTGTTTGGCTTATCTATTCACCAACTAAGTCAGCTTAATGGTATAATAGAATTTCCAAGCCAATTGCATGCTTTATAACACAAGTACTTTTCAACTAAGTCACTTCTTGTCCATGTCTCAACAAGAAGACATAGACTGTTATAATTCAACTATACGTTATAAATCATTGACCAACTCAATGACTTCTTGTATATGTCTTAATTAAAAAACATAACAAGTTAACGTCTTACTTTATATTATAATAATAAGTCTTGTAACAATTTAAAAGACTTCATATTTATAGCTTTACAATAAAATATAAACATGTATAACTAAAGTAATCATGAACACCACAATTTGGTTTCAATAGTAAATTCAAGTTAATTTATTACTTCATATATTTATGACATTCCAAGAATACATAAATATTCAAATTTGAAGTAGTATTAGATTACTTCATTTATTTATGTCATTTCAATAATACATAAATATTTAGTTTGAAGTAGTCTTGTAATCCTTATTGACACTTGTTCTAATAGGTATCTAATTTAGAAACAGTAATTATCCATGTACGGTCTCGCGTAATCATGGAATTTCACATTGTTGTTGTAATCTAGTCAAGGTCTCATTTAATCTAAATTTCAACAACAAGTGTTTCTAGACTTAGAGGTGTATTAGTCATATTTAGAACTTTAGTTTCTTACCTTGCGGTCAAGACAGTTCTTTAAATCATATTCCTATATGTTGTACCTTGCACACAATATAAGATTTCTCCCTCTTGTGCATGGAACAACATCATGTATCATATAAACAATACGTCACTCGTTTGTTTATGTGATCAATATGATTGTGTCATAGATATTAGTAGATATAGGACCACCTTGTCTAGTAAGGAAACGTACATGACTGTCCTTAAAACTACAAGTGTCTACAATTGGAAAGTAATTATCTCAAGACATTCTAGAGATAATCTGGGTTACTACCAAGATAACAAAGCTTGTAGCTCCCATTGAATTACAGATCATTACATTAATTCGTTATTCAGTAATTACAACACAATGCTCCCACTGGATTTGACAACATTATAAGTGTTTCATAACCAGTAAAAGCAAATAGTGTGCTATTTACTTTCCTACACCTTTGAGAAATCCCGTACGTAACAATTACTTAGGTACTAAAAGAATGTATTCTACTTTGTAAATGATGGACTATCCATCAATGCAATTATCTTGAAAAAATTGGTCATGCAATTTCTTCCTTAATATGTCTACCATCCCCACAATGTTATGTAGCATCTTTAAGTGGTCAAAGCACAACAACTAGATAAATCATGCTAGTTTGCCTTTTAATAATTTGTGGTAACTAGTCTAGCTTCTAATTTAATAACTCATAAAACGTGCAATTTTCTTAACTATTAAAGTTTGTTATGAGTTATTTCTTAGAATTTAGACAATTCAAATTTTCCTGTCTTACGTTTCTCATTCATGAAAAAAAATAGGATTAAGTCTCAATCTTCTCAAAGAAAGTAGAATAGGTTTATTCTTTTAGTAAAGTTGACTCTAGCCAAAAACCCCTACGGGTGTAGATCAATTTACCACTAAAAGAATGCCTCACGTTTACGGTTTTAACGTTGCATTAGTACATTAAAAGAATTTACAAAATTCAATTTTAGTATTTTTGATAATACAATTTTTCAAGAAAAGAAAATTACCCAGAAAATATTCATATATCCATTTAATCTTCTTGAAAACTAGGATCCAAATTTCCATAGTTTCACTACATCAGTTGATCTGCTAGCAGTGAAAGTACAAAATATAGTAATCTGTCGTACAATAATCGGCAAACAATTTCCGACTCCTAGATCATTATGGGAATTACATTTGCCAAAAACAATTTTGCAATGTAAGCATGTTTCTTCCCATCTCATGCCTTAAGTTTCAAGGTCTCACTTACAACTTAATTAAATCGTCTAATTTTGAAACTGCAAATTCTCCATGTCACGGTATCACGCCATGAAAATTTACCTTGTCATTAATATCTAGGCAAGGTCTCACTTACGCTAAATATTAACTCCAAGTGTCTCTTATAATTAGATAGCATTGACTTAAATTTTAGGGTATTTATTTTGATGTGACAATCAAAATATGTACGAAGAAGCATGCACACATCTTCGTATCATAAGTTTTTAAAACAATTTTATTTACCAATTAAGGCTAAGAGTTAAATCAACAAAGTTTTAATTGAGGTATTGAGTTCACCAATCAAAGAATTGCCTCCAAGTATCGTCCATTATATCCTACTACTGCATGAGTCATAAAGACCCAAGTTATTCGGATAATTACCAAAAAAGTGGCACGTGAAATTGAGGTCAATTCACCCTTAAGATGATTGTGTAAAAAATAATAGCATTACTTGGTAGCTCCAATTAGACGCACAAAGGAGCGGAGAGACAAACGTCCGCCCGAAGGCTAATTAAAAACGCGTCTCTTTCGGATGACAATTTAATGTCAAGCCTTCTTATACCCCTCTAATAGTTTGTCTAAACTGGGTGAGCCGTTCACACTATTGGTACAAAACTCATCATTCAATCAAAAGTTTATGATTCTAAGTCTTAAAAAACATGTTATAAACTATAATATTGCTAGTCTCGCCTGGGGGCAAATTACCGTGCGAAGGGAACCATTGTCGGAACATAAGACTTGGTAATATATAATTTATCACATCAAGGTTTCATAGTTATTAGGTAAATTTATTTTCTATTCCAAAACTTACACTCTTTTTTCTTACAATTCAACAAGTAATTTAAACAAAAAAACAGGTAATTTAATAAAAATAAATAACCAAATAACACATATAATCTTAACCATTAAATCATATAGCCACATGCAAACCTTTTGATAAATCCTATTAATAATCTATATGTGAATTATAATGCATATAATTACTAAGACTCCATTAGTTTTTGAGCTAATGGTACCAATGGACCACATACACCAAACAAGTTGGTTGCGTAAGCCTTAACAAACATATACCACGTTGCACATAAAAGATTCGTTAATTTAATTAATTAGGTCTTTTAGATCTATCAATTTATTACATGTAGCAAGTAACTTAACAATTAATTACAAACCCTAATCCATGATAACCTTGCATGAAGTATCATGAATTAATAAGAAGTCAAGGAACGTAACCCTTTACACACATGTTCCTAATTTTAGGGTTACAAAACTAGCTTTTTAATTAAAGAGGGATCGAACCCCCCCCCCCCCCCCAAAAAAAAAATTAGGTTCGAAATATTTATTATCTAAAACCCTAAAAAATTCGACTAACATGTTAATCCAAATCAAAATTCAATTTTTATGCGTTTCGGTAATACAATTACATGTTAAACGGCTCGTGATGCCACTGTTAGAATTTAAATACCATAACAATTATTTAATTAATTCTACATCACAAAAGCACGTAGCGGAAGCAAAGAATCAATATTTAACATGTAAAGAGATTAACCGAATATTAAAGACACGTACCTTTGATCCTAGCAAGAACAAGGATCTAAACTTCATATTCTTCTTCTCTTACAAACAATAGGATTAGCGATAAACCCCTTACCTTTTTGTTTCTCAATCCAAGATGGTATTAACTAAAGTAAGTTAATTACCAAGGTTTTATACACACGTACTATAACCAATTAATGTTTGGTGTTAGCAAAAGAACACACGAATTAAACCAAACAATTTGTTTAATAAAAACCAAAGGATCGATTACCCCTAGGGTATATACGATCGGCTTTTGAGCAAAGAAGAAGGAAAACAAACTTAGGGTTATAGCAATAGTGCACAAGGTCAAAACCAATAACCCTCGAGTTTGTATTTATAGTGAAACAATCTTGGAAGACAAGTTAGAGATGGATTGGGCTTCATAAACCACAAACCGATCGGCCTATGTGATCCCATAGGGATTCTAGAACTTTCTTGTCCTTCAAATTTCACTTACGGTCCTTCCTTTATTCACTAACGGTCGTTAGTCAATTCCGTTAATTACTTAACGCCCGTTAGTTGTTATTTCGTGTTCAAATACTTAAATACATAACAGTTATATATATTAATTATTTATATTAATCATTCATACGTAAAGTGTGTAATCCCAAGGTCTCGAGTTCGATTCTAGTCATACACGATTTAATATTTTTCAACAAACTCTAACACTTCTAGGGTTTAATGGAAACAATCACCTTTAGGGTTGCATCAGGTATTCATCGATACTGCATAGGTAGAACCAGGGCTCGGACCTATCGCAAGTTAGGTGAGCACCAAATAGGGTTAAACCATACAAGAGATTTGATCGATTTAGGGTTTGAAGGAAACCTTAAAATCGATAAACTAAGATCGACAAAAGGGTTTTTTGAAACTTTTTGTGGGTTCGGTCGATCGACCAAGAGGGAGAGAGAGGGGATACTTTTATGGTTAGAGGAATGTGTTATGAGAACCCTTGAAAACCCTTGTTGCTCTAATATTTTTGTGCAAAACCATGAGTCGTATGAACAACAGTTTGAGCATATGAAAATAACTGATGATCATTAGAAATAAGGACATGTTTACACAATCTTGACTTGCTACTAGGGGTGTCAATCGGGTCGACCAGACCCGATAAGCCTCTATCGGGTCGGGTCTATCGGGTTTTGAAAAAATTAAAACTAACCCGAAACCCGACCCGATAAGCTATCGGGTCTATCGGGTTCGGGTCTATCGGGTTGCGGGTTGTCGGGTTTGGCTTATCGGGTTATCGGGTTGCTTGTTAAGAAAAAAAGTAAGGCCGATAATAAAAGGTTGCTCGTTAAATAATTTGTAATGCTTGTTAAAAAAAAGTTAATCCTGTTGGAGGGTCAATTACTCCATCAACAAGAGTGAACTCCAATCGTTCCTGCAGTATGGCATACATCAAATTTTTATTTCTTTTCATTTAAAGTTGAATATCCAAGTACTACTTAGGGATACAGACATGCAGCTCAAAGGTAAACAATTGATCATAATACAAATTGAAATTAATACTGTTATACAGTATTATGTAATCCATGTT
The DNA here is from genome assembly GCA_021014915.2 of Artemisia tridentata subsp. tridentata. NCBI lineage: Eukaryota > Viridiplantae > Streptophyta > Magnoliopsida > Asterales > Asteraceae > Artemisia > Artemisia tridentata. The sequence goes on from CP139507.1 coordinate 188,524,352, forward strand.
AATGAACTTTTCTTTAACAGCTTATAGGAGACTACTCATTACACTAGAAGGTAAAAGATCATATTACTTGACTTTAATCTATTTTCAAATGTGTGTCATGTCTTGATAATACAAAAAGTTATTTACTACCAGTATTATATAGTCATAATAGATACAACTGAAGAACGATAATACAAAAAGTTATTTACTACTAGTATTTTATAGTCATAATAGATATAACTAAAGAACGAGTAATATGTATCCCATTTTGAAATAGCATATAATGGGCTTTTGTTCAACAATCAAAGATTCGTTAATATGTCACTATACGTTATCGGGTTTATCGGGTCGACCCGATAACCCGATAAGAAACTAACTAGGACCCTAACCCGACCCGATAAGGTTATCGGGTCTATCGGGTTGACCCGATAAACCTGATAACGTATATTGGACCCGAATAAACCCGACCCTATAAGGCCTTATAGGGTTCGGGTTGGGTCGGGTCGACCCATATGACACCCCTACCTGCTACTACTAATAATACCCACTTGTACATTAAAACTGTATCAGTCTCACTCAGAAGTTAAGGTGAAGTCTTTACAAGGGATAGTTGCGGAATACTATCCCTGGTAATGACAAATGTTACTCTTCAAGTTATGAAGAGGAAGATTCCACACTAGAAGAGGAGGAATATTCTAGTTATTGTGGAGTCGATTGCTTATCACTTCTACTATCCTCTCTTTATATACTAGGGAGATACACTGTTAGTAGTTACGAGAGAATAGTAATTTCCAAACTAGAAGCAAACTGGAAGTAAAGTGTACGTACCTTTGTGTGGCTAGGGTTGCTTTACTGTGCTGACAACTTTTGTACATGCAAGTTGCTTTCCCTGCTATCGATGAGTCCTTATCTTCTCAAGGGTTTTCCCGCTTTTCTTCATCTCAAATAACTCCTGCCTAAGTATGTTTGAGAACTTCATCCAGACCCTTCTTTATATTTAGCAAGTATCTTTAAGTATACGCTAAATGTATCTGATCAGTGTTAACTAGTCAGGCTGCATGGTTCTTCAGGATGGTGTAAGTTGATCAGTCTTTCAGAGTCCTAGAGACATTTTTCAGTCCTCCAAGACTCTGGTTGTTTGTATCTCCTTGTACTTTGCTAGCTGACTCCGCATCAAGTACAAAGTAGTTATTTAGTGTGGTCTTTGACTTCATCGAAGCTTAACTGTATTAACCAAGAAGTATGCATCATATCTGAGTCATTTTTTCTCTGATATATGAAGTCACTCAGTGAGTTCCTTTGTTAGAACTGCTGTTCTTTACATCAATGGTTGAATATATATCAAGTAATCTGACTCTAACTTCCCTGAGTTTGCTCACTGGGGTATATACCTTTGTGAGTCTTTTGATAGCTGATTGTGATCAGCTGTACTGATCCTTGTCAGGGAGTAAACTTGCTCATGGTTTACATTTTGACTTTATCAGATAGTGAACTAGCTCTCTGATTTTATCAGCTAGTGACTTAGGCTGTTTTATGCTTCAAATACTTTAGAGGGAAAATTTGGTCAAATTTTGACTCAACAACCCTTGGTATTGATAGGATACCAAGGAAGGTTCTAGAATACTTGGTGAACAAGTATTGGAGTTTTTTTAGGATAGGGGTGCAAACGAGCCGAGCTACTCGCGAGCTACTCGAGCTCGACTCGATAAAAAGCTCGAAACGAGCCGAGCCTTGTCGAGCTCGAGCCGAGCTCGAGCCTGAAAATCAACTCGTTTACTTATCGAGCCCGAGCTCGAGCTTCGCTTGTGAAGATCGAGTAGGCTCGTCGAGCCTTATCGAGCCTTACGTTATAACATAGCAGCCCAATAACCAAGCCCAATACTTTATCTAATCTTCGTGCCTTAGATTTTTGCATATTTGTTCATATATTTAGATTATTAAGTGCCATTAAAATAGCTTTTTCGAGCTCAAATCAAGCTCAGGCTCGTTTAAGCAGATAAAGTGAGCTCGAGCCGAGCTTTGGCTCGTGAAAAACATCTTTTTTATTTACTCGAACCGAGCCTTGTCGAGCTCGTGCCGAGCTCGAGCTTTGTGAAAAGTTTACGAGCCGAGCTCGAGCACAAAAATAAAGGCTCGGATCGAGCCGAGCTCGAGCTTGAGCTTGTTAAAAAACTGATGAGCCGAGCTCGAGTATAGTAAAGCTCGGGCTCGGCTCGGCTCATTTTCACCCCTAGTTTAGGAAACAAAATCCCCCCCCCCCCACCTTTTGGTTGGGCGGTCGAACGAGCACAACAAACACTCTAGAGGTTTGTTGTTTTGCTTCTTGTCATTAATTACCCCCTAATATTTATCCTAGATAAATATTAGACTTTCGGGTAATAACCGTTAAACCTTCAAATGAAAATAACGCCGTTTTTTCATTTCCTCTCTTACCGCATTTCTTTCGTAAACTCGTTTCTTATTTCCGCTTGCATTGTTCTATTTAGTGTGTACCAGTGTGACCCTTCAGCATTTTCGTGAAGGCAAGATTGAAATCCGTTGTGTTGTTTGCACACAAACCTTTCATTGCTCACTGTTACTGCTTACTGCTACTTTTGCCAAACACACAATAGATTTGTTTGACAAAAGTAGCAATAACAGTACCAGGAAGCAGTAGATGTGAGCAGTAATTGTAAGCAATAAATATTTTTGTTTTTATAAGAACATTAGGTAAAATAGTTGTGTATATGTAATTATAATGTGTTAAAAAACTCATAAATGATCAACGCTCTTAAATACTACATCATGAAGTTTTGAAATAAGCATTAAAATAAAGCTATTTGCTGTTTATTAAACAAGCATTAAAATCTACAACGCTCAACGTTCAACGCTTCTAAATACCCTTAAACGCTCTGCATCAAACACACCCATTATCTTCGTTAGCAACATGAATCATCATGTGGTTGACTTCTAAAAAACAATATTTAATCATCAATTCTCATCACCCCTAACTCTGTAAGTTGCAACTGTTAGAAATGGTTAAATAATTAATATGCAAATGTCTAGTATCGAACCCGAGACCTCGGGATTGCACACATTACAAATGAGTATTAAGGAATAATAATAAATGTATTTTTATATATTTATTATTAACACAAGAACTTAACAACCGTTAGTGTTTTCCGTTAAATGACTAACGACCGTTAAACACAAATAAGGAAAGAGTGTTTGTATGTAATTAGGAAACAAGGAAAAAGATCTAGAACCCTTCTTTGGGTGATGGGCACGACAGTATGGGGCAACCCATTGCCCTAACTTGTTCCCAAAGTTTCTTAAACACTATATAAACAAACCTAGGGTAATTGTTTTGGCTAATCTTTTGTGCACACAATTATCCCTAAGTTTTTCCTTCTCTTTTCTTTGGTTTTGCCGATCGTACACCTCCTCCAAGGGTTGTGTGGATCAATTTTTGTTAAACAAAAATCAAGTCTTGTGTTTTACTTGCATAACCTTAATACGGTTTAATTTGTGTGTACAAGAACGAGGTAACAACACACTATTGTTGTTATCAAGAGATCGAATAACAAAACGGTAAGGGGTTATTCATTGATCTAGTTTAAAAAATAATCAAGATTTATTGAAGTGCATCGGGTACATTTTCTATTTATGTTTAAGTTAATAATTATATGTTATATGTTATTGTTTACACGCTTCCGCATACTTGTGTACTTTGTGTTATTGAATTATATGATTGTCATGGTTTTCAAATTCCAACTGTGGCATCACGAGCCATGTATAACATGTAATTGATTACTTAAACAATAAAAAAACGTATCTTTAAATTGTTTAGAATATACATGTTTTAATTTTCTAGGGTTTATTATTAAAAATTTGTTTTTTTTAATAAAAGTTGAAACCCTAACCCTAATTTAGGGGGGGGGTGTCGATTTGATCATAAACCCTAATTAGGGTTTGTGTTTTTCATAATTAATTGTAATTAATTAGAAACCCTAGGTCTTTAAACAATTGTTGTGTTATGAATCTTGTGACCTAATTGCTATATGATATGCATGAATCCGTGACTATACATGCATAATTAGTCACGGATAAATTACTTGAATTAAATTGTTTAGATGTTTGCTACATGTTTAGATAAATCTAAAATTAGGGAAGACCTTATATATATTAAATTAATGAATCGGTTATGTGCAATGTGGTATATTATCATTAAAACTTACGCGGCCAATTGTTGGTGTCTGTGGTCCATTGGGTACAATGAGCTCGAAAACCAATGGGAGTTTTATTGATTCTATACATAATAATTCACATATAGATTATTAATAGGATTTGTTTAAAAGGTTGCATGTGGCTAGATGTTTCACTTACAATTAATTGTTTTAATTGTTTTATTATTAGTTGATTGTTTGTTTCTTTTAATTACTTGTTTATTGTTTTTTTATGTGATATGTTAAAGTAAGCAATAAAAAGGGTAATTTTCAAAGAAAATTAAATTGGACTAATAATGGTGAAACATAAAGTAATAAAGTAAGGATCTTGCAAAGTCTTATGTGCCGATAGTGGTTCGCTTCGCACGGTAATTTGCTCCCAGGCGAGACTAGCAAGATCTAAACTTTGTCACTTATTTTTTAAGACTAAGATCATAAACTTTTGCTTGATTGATGTTTTTGTACAATAGTGTGTGAAAGGCGGACCAAAGTTGACAAACTGTGTGGTGGGTTTATCTGGAGAGGGGTTTTTTAAGAGATTCGCTCCTACCGGCTCTCCGGGCCCGCTTGTGCGTCAACTGCGACTTACCTATATCACTATTTACGTACACTGTCATCTTAAGGGTGATTTACCTCAATTCCACGCGCCACTTTTTGTGGCAAATATCCGAATAACATGTAAGTAGTAGGATATGTGGGCGATAATTGTTGGTACTTCTTTAATTGGTGAACCCAATACCTCAAGTACATAGTTTTGGTTTACTCTTAACTAAATGGTAAATAAAAATTGTTTTGAAAACTAATGATACAAAGATGAGTGCATGCATCTTTGTACATGTTTTTGTCACATCAAAAACTAAATAACCTAAAATTTAAGTTACATGCCATCTAACTATAAGGAACACTTGGAGTTAATTTTGGGTATGCGTGAGACCTGGACCAAAATTAATGACAAGGTAAATTTCTGAGTGTGCGTGAGACCACACATGGATTAATTTGCAGTTTCTAAGTTAGAGAACTTAATTAAGCTGATGCGTGAGACCTAGAGCTTAAGGCATGAGATGGGATAAAACATACTTACGTGACATATTGATGAATCAATATGTAGTAAATCCCATAAATTATCTAGGAATTGGAAAATTTGTTTGCCAATTATTGTACGATAGATTACCATCTTTTGTACTTCCACTACTAGCAGATCAACTGATGTAGTGGAATTATGTAAAGTTGGATCCTAGATTTTCAAGGAAATTAAGTTGGTTATATGAATATATCCATGGGTATTATATTTTCTTGAGAATAAGTATTATCGAAAATACTAATGTTTGAACTTTTCTATTTTCTGTAGAATGGCTCAACTCGATAACTCCGTGTTCGCTGCTTTCAAGAGTCATCTTGAAAGAGCCAAATTGACTGGGAAAAATTTCAATGATTGGCACAGATCGCTCAGAATTGTTTTGAGGGCGACTGGTAAGCTCAATTACTTGAATACTCCTTGCCCTGATGAGCCTGCTTCGACTGCTTCTGAAGAGGTCAAAGCAGCATGGAGAGCTGAGTATGCTAAGTACAATGAGATTGGGTGCTTAATGCTTCAAAGTATGGATCCAATGATGCAAAAGAAGTTTGAGTATTATTTTCCATACGACATGCTCGAGGTGCTCAAGAAGTCTTATGAAAAGACTCCTGAAATTGAAATGTATGAGTCCCTTGACAAACTACACAGCTGCAAACATGGTGATGGTAAACCAGTTGAAGACTATGTGAATGAGATGAGAGATTTCTTTGATCAACTTCATAGAGTCGGATTTGGTTATCCCGAGAATGTTCAAGTTAACCTAATCAACAGGTCCCTTAACAAGGATTTTGCTGGTTTTGTACAGAACTTCAACATGCATTGCTCGGGGAAGACAGTTTCTGAGTTACTCGCATTGCTTGTTGACTATGAGAAACACTTACCACCCAAGGGCAAGGCTCCTACTCTGCAAGTGTTGGCAATTCAAGGAGGTAGGATCCAGAAAAAATCGCGTGTGAACAAGGGTAAGGGTAAAGGTGATAAAGGCAAGCAGGTCATGGCCTATCAACCAAATCCTAAGGTGAATCAACACCAGCCCAAGAAGAACAAGGTGAGTCCTCCAGGAAAGAAGGATCAGGCTTGTCACCACTGTCATGAAGTAGGGCACTGGAAGAGGAACTGTCCGCTCTACATCAATGACTTGCGACAGAAGAAGCAAAAGAGTGAAGCTGGTAATCCTAGCTCTTCAGGTGCGTTCTTTGTAATCGAATTATTTACTCTAACTCGTAAGTTAAATTCCTGGGTATATGATACGGGATGTGGTATTCATATTTGCAATACTATGCAGGGGTTTAGAGTTGAGAGAAAGCTGGCCTATGGACAAAAATTCTTGCACGTGGGTAATGGAGCACATGCAGCAGTTGAAGCTATAGGCATATTTGATTTAGTGTTGCCTTCGGGCTTAGTACTATCTTTAAATAATTGTCATTATGCACCGTCAATTGTTAGAGGTGTTATTTCATTTTCATGTTTGTTGAACCTTGGTTTTGAACATACTATTAATAGCAATGGAATTTCTGTTTCTTTAAATGGTGTATTTTATTTTAATGCTATTGCTGTGAATGGTATTTTTGAACTTGATATGAATGATAATGGTAATGCTTGTGTTAAAAATAATTCGATGTATAGCATCAAAAATAAGAGAATCAAGAAAAGTCTGGATTCGTCTTATCTTTGGCATTGTCGACTTGCTCACATAAGCAAGGATCGCATGAAAAAGCTGCAACATGATGGGCTTTTAGAAAAGATCAATGATGAATCATTTGATAAATGCGAGTCTTGTATTAGTGGGAAGATGACAAAGAAACCCTTTAATAATAGGATTGAAAGGGCTACTGATCTACTTGGTCTTATTCATACAGATGTGTGTGGACCACTTAGACATGTGTCAAGGAGAGGTGCTAGCTACTTCTTAACATTTACGGATGATTTCAGCCGTTATGGTTATGTTTATTTACTTAAACATAAACATGAGGTGTTTGAAACATTCAAAGTGTTTAAAGCTGAAGTAGAGTTGCAACTTGGAAAGAAGATTAAACCTCTTCGATCCGATAGAGGTGGTGAATACCTGAGTCAAGAGTTTGTGGATTATCTAGCTAAGGAAGGAATTGGCCAGCACCTTACTTCTCCATATACACCACAACAAAATGGTGTATCTGAGAGAAGAAATCGTACATTGCAAGACATGATACGATCTATGTTTAATCTAACTACTCTTCCCTTCTCATTCTGGGATTATGCCTTGGAGTCTGCTGTTCGCATTCTTAATATGGTTCCCACAAAGAAGGTTGATAAGACACCATATGAGTTATGGACTGGAAATGCTCCTAACTTGTCTTATCTAAAGGTCTGGGGTTGCGAGGCGTACGTTAAACGTGACTCGGGCGACAAGCTCCAACAAAGATCTGTAAAATGTATCTTCGTAGGATACCCAAAGGAAACAATGGGTTACTACTTTTATTATCCTCCTGAGAACAAAGTATTCGTTGCAAGGTATGGAGATTTCTTGGAAAAGGATCTCATATCTTAAGAATTAAGTGAGAGGATATATGATCTGGAAGAAGATCAAGATGATGCATTACCTTCTGAAAACACTAGCCAACTTCCTGAAGAACCAGAAAGTCTGGGTCCTCCACCAGAAGTTGAAGTGGTTCCCATTCGCAGATCCGTAAGGACTGTAAAAGCTCCTGAACGTCTATGTCTTAACGTAGAATGTGAGGAATATATACAAGGGGATCTTGATGAACCGCCTAGTTATAAAGCTGCCATTAATAGTCCTGAAAAGGAAAAATGGTTAGTTGCTATGAATGGGGAAATGCAATCCATGAAAGACAATGAAGTCTGGATTGAATTAGACCTTCCTCCTAATGCCAAGGTAGTTGGGAGTAAGTGGCTCTTCAAGAAGAAAACTGACATGGATGGTAATGTAAACACCTATAAAGCCCGTTTGGTAGCTAAAGGATTTACTCAAACGTATGGTGTTGACTACGAGGAGACTTTTTCTCCTGTAGCTGACATTAGGACTATTAGGATTCTCATAGCTATAGCTGCATACTATGACTATGAGATTTGGCAGATGGATGTCAAAACCGCCTTCTTAAATGGTCGCCTAGATGAAGACATCTATATGGCGCAACCTGAGGGGTTTGTGAATCCAAAATTTCCAAATCGTGTATGCAAACTTCAAAGATCCAATTATGGATTGAAGCAAGCATCACGACAATGGAACAAGAGGTTTGATAGTGAAATTAAAAAGTTTGGTTTTACTCAAAATCTTGATGAGCCATGTGTATACCACAAAGTTAGTGGGAGTGAAGTAATTTTCCTTATATTATATGTCGATGACATATTGATCTTGGGAAAAGACATTCCAAGTTTGCATGAAGTCAAGGCATATCTTGGAAAGTGTTTTTCTATGAAAGATTTAGGGGAAGCTGCTTTCATTCTGGGAATTAAGATATATAGAGATAGATCTCAGCGATTAATTGGATTAAGCCAAAGTGCTTACATCGATAAAATATTGAAGAGATTCAATATGCAAAATTCCAAGAAGGGATATTTGCGATGCAAGAACAACATGGCTTGAGCAAGAAAGTTTGTGCTTCAACACCTGAAGAGGTGAAACGCATGGCAAAAGTTCCTTATGCTTCGGCTGTGGGATCTATTATGTATGCGGTTAAAAGCACAAGGCCAGATGTGGCGTTTGCTCAGAACTTAACCAGTCGATATCAGCAGAATACAGGTGAAGCTCACTGGACTGCTGTTAAGAATATTCTTAAGTACCTTAGGGCTACTAAAGATATGTTCTTAGTTTATGGGGGTGATCCACAAGCAGAACTTGATGTTACAGGTTACTGCGATGCTTCATGGAAAAGTGATAAGGATGATATGAAGTCTCAGACTGGATACGTCTTTGTCATTAATGGAGGAGCTGTGGATTGGAGGAGCAAGAAGCAGAGTACATTAGCGATGTCTGCAGCAGAGAGTGAGTACATAGCTGCATCAGATGCTGCAATGGAAGCCGTCTGGATTAGGAAGTTTGTATCAAGGCTTGGAGTTATGCCTTCGATTCAACGACCTATAAAAATGTATTGTGACAATTCAGCTGCAATTACATTTTCCAATGAACCTGGAATCATGAAAGGCACCAGACATTATCCGATCAAATATCACTATGTGCGAGAGCAAATAGAGATTGGGCAGATCGAAGTACTCAAAGTTCACACAGATGATAACTTGGCAGATCAATTAACGAAAGCTCTTCCTGGCACTAAGCTTTATAAGTTAGCTGAAGGAATAGGTCTTCGTAAGGCTGAAAGTTTCATGCCCATTTGTGATTAGTATTTGGATAAAGGATGTAATAGACAATTATTGATTTTATGAAATAAAGTATTGTTTATGTTTTATTGTCTTGTTGAAATATACATATATCATGTTTTTGCATGTTTATATCCTTGAATAAATTTATTATTCTAAAAATGTCCATTGTCGGTTAATGATATGGGAATATCATTATATTAAGACAAATGTGAATGTTGGTGAGAATATACTTGAAAGTATATTGATGCGTAGTCATACCAAATTCACATGATATTCTAAGAGTAGAGTATAGGACTTATCCCAACTAAGCATGAGATTACTTATGGATCTTGTCATCAAGTAATTCATGAAATAGTTATCTCAGACTTGAGATACAGATAAGAGTCATGGATGTAGTGCTTTTTGTAAGGAATCTACCGCTTACCGTACTGGAGTTATAAGGATGTTTTCAAAGTGTTGCAAAGTTCATGGGTTATTCTTGTAGTCAAAGAATTTGTTCTCAATTTTGTTTGAAGTATAATACTGCTGGGCCCCTCGTAGGGTTGACAAAATGATTGCGTGGCCACGCCCAAAGTCTATCTGGAATACATTCAGATGTTTTGGTAATTTTGTTCAATCATTAACAACGAGAAACAGAAACTTTAATAAAGAGTGACTTAGATCCATTTCTTTATTAATACAGTATTAGTAACAAAAGGATAATAATAATGATGAATCATTAAAGATTTTCCAGGAAATCTAGCTCGAGTCGAACTAGGGGCATTGGAGTGTTGCAAGACGCCAACCAATGTCATTTTGCTATTAATAGTTAACCAAGTGGGAGTTGTTAGAAATGGTTAAATAATTAATATGCAAATGTCTAGTATCGAACCCGAGACCTCGGGATTGCACACATTACAAATGAGTATTAAGGAATAATAATAAATGTATTTTTATATATTTATTATTAACACAAGAACTTAACGACCGTTAGTGTTTTCCGTTAAATGACTAACGACCGTTAAACGCAAATAAGGAAAGAGTGTTTGTATGTAATTAGGAAACAAGGAAAAAGATCTAGAACCCTTCTTTGGGTGATGGGTCGGCCGAACAAGGTGATGGGGCAACCCATTGCCCTAACTTGTTCCCAAAGTTTCTTAAACACTATATAAACAAACCTAGGGTAATTGTTTTGGCTAATCTTTTGTGCACACAATTATCCCTAAGTTTTTCCTTCTCTTTTCTTTGGTCTTGCCGATCGTACACCTCCTCCAAGGGTTGTGTGGATCGATTTTTGTTAAACAAAAATCAAGTCTTGTGTTTTACTTGCATAACCTTAATACGGTTTAATTTGTGTGTACAAGAACGAGGTAACAACACACTATTGTTGTTATCAAGAGATCGAATAACAAAACGGTAAGGGGTTATTCATTGATCTAGTTTAAAAAATAATCAAGATTTATTGAAGTGCATCGGGTACGTTTTCTATTTATGTTTAAGTTAATAATTATATGTTATATGTTATTGTTTACACGCTTTCGCATACTTGTGTACTTTGTGTTATTGAATTATATGATTGTCATGGTTTTCAAATTCCAACAGCAACGCATTTAATAATTATCAAATAAAATTAAAAACCCACTATGATCACTTGTGATTTTGTTAATGGCAACAGAAGTAAGTAGCTAAGGTTATTCTTACTACTTTACGTATTTAGTTTGATTTTTTATAAAACATTCATATAATTGTGTGTGAAATTTATAATCTGTAGAACCTAATTAATAACATATTAAACTACAATGTCTATTTTTGGTCCTCGTGGTTGTATCAAAATTGCACTTTCAGTCCAAAATTCAAAATTCGTGATATATCAGTGCAATATGCTTACGTGGCTTCCACTTTCAGTCCAAATTTCAAACATGGTTCCACTTTTGGTCCAAATCGCTAACGGAGTTAGTTTAGTCCGTTAAATCTAATTGTAAAGTTGCAACATTAGTCCTTTAACCTAACGGTCGTTTGCAACGTTCGTCTTTTATACCAAATATCGTTTGCAATGTTTGCACCGTTAGTCCTTTCAGTTAGTTAGTTTAAAAAAAAAAAAAAAAATTAAATCGAAAAAAATTAGAAAAAAATCTAAAAAAATGATTTTTTTTTTCGAAATTTTTTTTTCCAAAAAAAATAATTTAAAAAAAAAAATTTCTAATAAAAATTTTTCTTAAAAAAGTCGAAAAATATTATAAAAAAAAAATTTGACGAAATTTTTTTTTTCCAAAAAAAATAATTTGAAAAAAAAATTCTAATAAAAAATTTTCTTAGAAAATTCGAAAAAAATTCTAAAAAAAAAATTTTTGACGAAAAAAATTTTTCCAAAAAATTCGTCAAAAATTTTTAAAATTTTTTTTAGAACTTATATATTTCAAAAAAAAATTTTAGAACATATATATTTCAAAAAATTTTTATTAGAAATTTTAAGAAAAAATTTTATCGTCAAATTTTTTTCAACTTTTTTAAGAAAAAATTTTATTAGAAAAATTATTTTTTTCAAATTTTTTTTTTTGGAAAAAAAAATTTCGTCAAATTTTTTTGTTTTTATAATTTTTTCGACTTTTTAAGTGGTGGTGGGTGGTGGCGGTGTTAAGTGGTGGTGGTGGTGTTAGGTGGTGGTGGTGTTGGGTGGTGGTGGTGGTGGCGGTGTTAGGTGGTGGTGGTGTTGGGTGGTGGCGGCGGTGTTAAGTGGTGGTGGGTGGTGGCGGTGTTAAGTGGTGGTGGGTGGTGGCGGCGTTAAGTGGTGGTGGTGGTGGTGTTGGGTGGTGGTGGTGGTGGCGGTGTTAGGTGGTGGTGGTGTTGGGTGGTGGCGGCGGTGTTAAGTGGTGGTGGGTGGTGGCGGTGTTAAGTGGTGGTGGGTGGTGGCGGCGTTAAGTGGTGGTGGTGGTGTTAGGTGGTGGTGGTGTTGGGTGGTGGTGGTGGTGGCGGTGTTAGGTGGTGGTGGTGTTGGGTGGTGGCGGTGGTGTTAAGTGGTGGTGGGTGGTGGCGGTGTTAAGTGGTGGCGGGTGGTGGCGGTGTTAAGTGGTGGTGGTGGTGTTAGGTGGTGGTGGTGTTGGGTGGTGGTGGTGGCGGTGTTAGGTGGTGGTGGTGTTGGGTGGTGGTGGTGGCGGTGTTAGGTGGTGGTGGTGTTGGGTGGTGGCGGCGGTGTTAAGTGGTGGTGGGTGGTGGCGGTGTTAAGTGGTGGTGGGTGGTGGCGGTGTTAAGTGGTGGTGGTGGTGTTAGGTGGTGGTGGTGTTAAGTGGTGGTGGTGGTGGTGTTGGGTGGTGGTGGTGGCGGTGTTAGGTGGTGGTGGTGTTGGGTGGTGGCGGCGTGTTAAGTGGTGGTGGGTGGTGGCGGTGTTAAGTGGTGGTGGGTGGTGGCGGCGTTAAGTGGTGGTGGTGTTAGGTGGTGGTGGTGTTGGGTGGTGGTGGTGGTGGCGGTGTTAGGTGGTGGTTAAAGGACTAACGGTGCAAACATTGAAAGGACTAACGGTGCAAACATTGCAAACGATATTTGGTATAAAGGACGAACGTTGCAAACGACCGTTAGGTTAAAGGATTAATGTTGCAACTACTTAACGACTAAACTAACTCAGTTAGAAAATTGGACTGAAAGTGAAAGCCACGTGTACTTTTGGACTAAAATCAATCATTTTTTGAATTTTGGACCAAAAGTGAAATATTGGTACAACCACAAGGACCAAAAATGTAGTTTACTCTAATCTTTTATATAATAAAACAAAACCCCTAGTGGGGACTTTTTCATTTCAAAAAAATCAAATCATACTTTATTAAGTAATAATCAAATTATTATTATTATTATTATTTTCTTAAATATTAAATAAGAAAAGCCTAAATACTTCTAAATTTATCAATATTCTACAAAAAAATGAATGTAATTTGTAAACAATAAAAAAAACATACAAAAATATATGTGTCAAAAACTAAAAAAATAAAACTTGAAAACGGTGGAGCAAGTTTTTTAAAGATTTTGGCTGAAACTTAAAATTCAGTATCTTTCCCACTAAAAATCATGAAGTCCCAACATTCACAAATTCTTATTCCATCAATCAAACTCGATCTCTTATCATTCATGCACACACAATCATTGACACAAGAACATCTCCTCCAAATCTAATTAATATTAAAATCCATCACATTTGTAAATAACCCTAATTTAATATATCAATCAAAGTACACTGGTTTTGAAGGTCCTTTTATAATAATTAAAACCCGAAATTAAAAATAATAATTTATTTAAAAGATTATAAAAAACCCCGCGCGTGCGCGGGCATTATATCTGTAGAACCTAATTAGTAACATATTAACATTACAATGTCTATTATCAAAATCTCAAAATGATATTATAGTAATACTTTACGATCCTGATTTCAACTTGTAAAGATAAAAACACCGTAAGTATAATCCCTATCTTGATAACCTAGTATATATGATTGCACGTCTATCAGTTTATGAATTTAGACATAGGGATGGGTGTCTCACAAAGCCTACTGACCCAATTAAGATTATTCGAACCAGGTTATTATTCTTATTGAGACTGACCTGATTAACCATATATCGTCGATTAAATATGTTTGGCATATTCGGGTTCTCGTCAACTCCATTTATTCGAATAAGAAAACATTTTTCTTTTCATATTTTATTCATGTAACTTTATAGTATTAAGTGAATTTGTTGGTCATTTACTCACTTTAGTCATTTTTCGTTGACACAAATGTGAATGGACCGAACCAGATTATACCTTAGACTGCATGCACCGGAGATCGATTGATTGATCGATATGGGGATCGATCACCCCTTCTGTAGGTGTCAATCGCCTATGGTGTCAATCGCCTATACATCGATCGCCTTGTTTTTTCCCCATTCGATCCTCCGAGCGATCGACAGTCGCCCTTGTTAATTGTGTTTTATTTGTTCAAAATGTTACCGTTGGGAGCGTTTGGTTGTGATAAAAAAAAAAGAAAAATATATGTTACCGTTGGGTAACGTTTGTTTAGATTAAAAAAAATATATATAAAATAAAAAAAAAATAAAAAAAATCTTTTAAACTTTAAAACTTTACCTATAAATGCCTGCACATAAATCACATTTCAAACCACAATTCAAACACTTTTCTTACTTTAAAATGTCTAAGAAAACACCTCAATCAAAAGCCCGAAAATCCCGATTGCAACAAAATGCTCCGCAGTTAACACCCGATCCAAATTTCCGGTTAACCGGTTTATCACCAACCGTGAATTTTTGACCCGCTAGTTTTGATTATCAATCGCAAGTACCTCCACAACCACAAACTAACAACCCATTTTATTAAAATTGTCCATTCTCACCACCCTATAATAACAAACAACAACAAAAAATCCAATCCCGTCGAAGCTCTTTCCAACAATCTATTTTTGGCTTACCAGAAGCGTTGTATCGTCCAACAATGGATTCATTGACGTCTTCCCACTCAAATCATCAACCGTATTCTCTGGTTAACCACATTAATCTTGGTGCTTGTGATTTTGAATAACAATTATACAATAATCCATATTTTTACGTGGGAACTGGTTCAGGTTATCCGACTAAAGATTATTCTATGGGTCAAGGTTCGGCTCACGGATCGTTTCACGATTCGGTTCCAAATGATGATGATGATGACGACGACTCTCCAGTCGAAGCGACTTCACCGGTCAAAACTAAGAAGCCTACGAAACGAGCTACAAAGGCGAAAAAGAATGATGCCAAAAATGATGCCAAGACTGATTCGTTGAATTTGACAACTAATGTATGATCATGCCTTTATATGGAAGCATTGTTGGGAAATTTTGAGGGAGCATGAGGCTTGGAAGGAAGTTGAGATGCCTCATTTTGATAACCAAGATGCGAGTCGAAAGAAAGCCAAGACTTCTGAAACCGGCTCGGATGCTGGTTTCAATTTGAACGAAGATGCGGATGTGCCTGTTCCTGAAAAGACTCGAAATGTGTGACCAATGGGTCGTGACAAAGCAAAAAAAATAAGAAGAAATCATCCACCTCCGAGAATTCCAAGTCTTCATATATTGAAGGGGTAGCCGACAAATGGAAAACCATTAAGTCGCTAGCATAGGGAAAGAAGAAGGAGACAACAAACGAATACTTCGAGTTAAAGAAACTAGAGTTGAAGCAAAGGAAACATGAGTTGGAGATGCAAGCAAGAAGAGATAAGAAAGCAGAGGAAATGGAGGAAAGGAAATTTGAACTAGAATGTCAAAAACTTGAATTTGAGCGGGAAAAGAAACGGGAAAAAGTCACATATTCTATCTCACACCAATCGACCCATCTTTGCCCGAAATAAAACGACAAAAGATGCAGGAAGTCAAGGCTTCAATCAAGGCACACTACAACTTAGATTATGAGTTTAAGTTTTTAATAAGTATTGTAATGTTTTAATTTTATTTGAATTATTATGTAAGGTTTTAATTATTAATGAAATTTAAGTTTGTTGTTAAAAATGTTTAAAAAAAATTATTAAAAAAAATGAAGGTCGCCCTTACTGTGGCAACCAATCGCCTGTAGGTAACCGGAGAGAGAAAGCCGACGTGGCGGATAAAATGAGGGTCAATCCCTCCCCTTACTGTGTCCAGCCTTAGAGCTCTAGGTGTGGTGAGGAGTTTTAGTTACTCATTTGGGTCCCACGGAGTGCCACATCACTATAACAAACCCCCTTCTACAACTCCCCCTTATCACAATTAACCACAACTTACTCATTTGGGTCCCACCACTTACTATTTCATTTTTTTATTCAAATTGTAACACCCAAAAAAATCTGGATTTGCGGAAGCATACATGTTTGGGTGCTACTAAATTGGTAATCACAACACACAAATATAGAGAACGGATTTGAAAATCCGTTTTGAGAATAATTTACATTTTCAAATTTAAAATGTCATACATCAAGTTCAGTTTAAATAAAACAAGGCCCATTTAACATGACTGTCCCAATCAGAGTTTAATTCATGTGTAAAAACACTTCTGGTAGTTATGACCGATGCCATGCCATGCCTTCATCAAATACGTACTCAAACACCTGAGAAAAACATGCTAAAATTCAGCTAACGCTGGTGAGTTCATAGGTTTATAGTAAATAAGCACATATGGACCATAACAAATAATTCAGCAGACACATACTAACCTCATGCTAACACTGAGCTCATACAACTGAGGTTACGACAAACAATATGCCTAAACGACATAGCATAACAAAGGTGCCCGCGAGTGTTAATCCTCAGACACTTGGCAAATCCGACATGGTATACGTTCGCGTTGACCTGCAGGGCCAACTGAACATGGGAGTCACCCCCAATAGATCTATTTATATCATACGCGCTTCCCGTAGGAATTGACGGTTGATGATATTGGGCAATAGTGGGATCATACATACTTAGGTTATCCGCATACTAGTGTGTAAAAACAAAAGTTCAGTTTAGGTCCATGAAAACAGTTTTGCATGTTTCTCACCCCAAGGTTTATAAAACAGTTCATATAAAAATGGGGCTATAAACTCACCTTAATAATAGCAATCTGCTAGTCAACAAATAACACAGTGCAACCGCTCCGACACGCAACCTAGATCAGTATGGTAAGTCTTAGCGTACTATTCGTGTTATAAACGTTTTGACTCATTTGAAAGGTTTACGTGTGTTAAAGTGCTCGTGTATTTCTTGCTTGCTGTGTGGTAAGGTATATTTCAAAAGTGGTTTATCGTAAAAGACTCTTTGGTGATGGCTCATGGTGAAAGTGTACGATGAAAATACGTGTGACGGAAACATCCGTGGTTAGTACTCGTCGTCGGAAAATACACAAGTAATATATATATATATAATATATATACACTAGATGTCGAAGCCTGCCCGATGGGCGGGCATGACTTATAATTATTCTTTTAATAGTGTTAGTTAACAAAAATTAATTTTTAATTTCGTGGAGCTTAACTAATATTTTGATGGTATTGGTTTATGTTAATAATATTTTAGAGTGATTACTAATGTCACTGGAGGTTAAATTTGAGCCTAACATAACTCCACATTCACAAAATATTATCTAACATTTTAAAAATATTTATTATAAGTACCAATATAAAAAAACTATCAATATTTTTACATATTCAAATGATTAAAGAGTATGAAACTAAACCTCATTGTAAATTATTATAATCAACACATCGTCTCCATGTTGTTCCAAGTACCATCTTGCCTCCACTTGAGGTAAAATTGTGTACCATGACACAATGAGTGTGTATCCTACCTGCTCACCAATTTCAGAATATAAAAAAAGATTATAACAAACACACATCGACACAACTATTTATGATTCTTTTACTTATAGTTTTTGAGAGTTACTTACCTCGTCGGGAAAGTACTTGCTGATGTGGCGGTTGACATACATTTTTTTCATAGTTCTATCGTGGGCTGTGGCGGTGGTAGTCAAAATAGGGTAACATGATTATAAAATATGACGTGGTATATGAGCGTAGATCTTGACATCTGAGTCTCTACCAAGAACAGAGATGACATCCTTGATTGAGATGGTGCGTGGCACGCTAACATTCTGAGGCACAACCTGATTCCTTAGGGATTTCCTTACTGGACCTGTTGCACATCTCAAGATTATAAAATATGTTTGTGCTTAGAAACACCTAATGGGAAATAACAACCTACTCCCTATCTTTTCTATCTGTCATAGTTAGAATGTAAGATTTTGGGTTCAAAACTGTAACAAATACACGCACTCCATGAAAAACCAAATATAAAAGCAGTGACACTAATAATACAACAATATTTGGCATTATGATAAGACCAAATACAGAATGATTTTATATTTTTCTTTTAAGCGTGTTCGATTTTGAAGTCAAAGAAAAGGTATGTTCGATTTTAAAAAGATAGGTTACTAACCTGGAGTGACAGCCACAGTGGCAAGAGAAGAAGTCTTCTCAGTATCTTGATTGTCATTCAAAGTCCTCTCCGAAGTTGACACGGGTTTAGGCCCAACAACCACACTTGAGATGATCGTAATTTTTCTCGGCAGTAAGTGATGCCATGATGGTTGGTATAGTTATGAAGTAAAGATGCGAACAATATATGTATAATATGTAACAGAACATTGACTATTAATCAGTCAACAATGTGAGTATCACATATGTGAAAATTGACCTATCTAATCAGCGTACAAAATCATGGTCACTGACTATTAATTATATGAACATCTAATAATAATGAAAACGAAGTATAATTAATAGAAAACTCATGCTGACCTGCTAATGGAAAATAATTATACCAACAACGTGATGTGCTCAAAACATGCACTTAACAATGTGATTAGCTCACTGTTCATTACCTGTCTCAACACACTCTTGTTCATGCCCCATTACCCAACCCGGCTAGGCCCTTTGGACCTACAGTAAAACATACATGTTACCCAACCCACAAATCTTGCCGTCACTATCAGTCATAGTTCAATAATACGTCTATACCTTCATCTGTCTGATTGTAGAAGGTGGTTTGTGAATATTCAATATCAATATTTCAGTAGCATTGCTCCATATCGACTAAAATTCAGCAGACCAGCTCAGATAACCTTCAACGGAACCATTTGTGAATTTTACATTTAGGTTATTGCATTTTTTTGGCTTTACTACCAAGTATCCAACGAACTATTTTCTTGATTGGCACCGGGCTGCGAATTTGGCTTCAAAATGTTGATAATGGAAGGAAAACATTGGACCCGTTTTGATATTATCCCGTCTTTTTTGATAGATTCACGCCCTGTGGAGCTGAAAAGAACATAAGACATGTGTGACGTACTAAATTAACGAAAAAATTGTAAGTAAACTAACACTTTAAAAAATTTACCTGGTAATAAATATGGTTGTCGCGACTGAGCTAGAACTTATATCCGCTTCACATACTACTGGAGTTATAATGTCACCCTCCCATTCTGTAGCTTGACCAAATGTACCCAAAATGCTGTTAATATCACTGCTGTCAATGACAGTTGAACTCGCAAGGATGAATACAACCACCCCATTTAAGTCTTGGTATTTCATAGAAAAAAAATGTATAAGTTAATCATTTCATATCACAATGTTGAAATAAAAGCCAAATTTACACTTAGTCACAAATAAATCAGACCTTTACACCCGCACCAAGAAAAGGAGAATCATATATGGCTTTTGTATCACCTTTGTTTTTGAATAGTTTGAATGAAGTGTGAGATTGTGAGGTGCTGCTGTTTGCACAGATGCGTCTACAAAGCGACCAAAAATTAGAAAAGTGATGTATGGTATTCAATGAGTCGGAATTCCTTTATAAAACCAGGGATAAATAGACTTAGATGAAATTTGCAAGATTGAATAATCATTTCTGGACAAAAAAAAATCGTCAAAATTATGTCATGAAATCTAAAAACTAAATCTACACTCAAGAAGAAAACATGTTAGGAAAGTATGTTGTCAACTAAATCATGGCCCTCAAGTACTGCCCATTAAGTCTACTTAGCATGACATTAAAAACTACATAATATATCTATGTATATGAATATAGAAGCATGCATTTGTAAAAATCAGTCATAGCATTTTACATAAACACATACTTACATCTGGTGATACCCTCTTCACATAGGCTGCAATACCAGCTATTAACCCGCCACCTCCAACAAGCACAAATATGGCATGGATTAGACCTTGCACTTGGCGCACAATCTCCATTCCAATAGTTACTTGGGCCATTATGATATCCGGGTAATCGAAAGGAGGTATGAAGTTCTGGTTCTCCTTTTCACCCTTGTTTTTAGCGTTTTCTTGTGTTTCATCATAGGAATCGCCTACAAGTTCAACTGTGGCACCTAACCTCTTAACCGCATCTGACTAAATGGATCATTAAAAAAATTGAAGTAACCACATGGTTAGGTGTGAACGAAAAAAATTTTCTGAAGGAACTATAAAGTATAAACATGTTTGAATGTTTCATTGATCAAACCTTGATCCGGGGTGTGGTAACTGGCATGAAAATCACATCATCGCAACCCAGTGTCTTGGCTGCTAATGCAACCCCTTGAGCATGATTACCAGCAGCGAGCACATGACACCTTTTCCTAGTTGTTCCTTTGGAAGTTTTGCCATCATATTATACGCTCCCCGAAGCTTGAATGAGAAGACATGAGAATCTAATTACCATTTACTAAAAATACCTATATGTGATTTCCTGATCGTCTCTAGCATAATCTTAGTCAATGGTTTAAGATATTCAATAGCTACAGCTCGAATAGGGGCCTTGTTTTTAGTTTCCTTTGAATCTGATTGAGTCGCCAACTTTTCCATTACTTTCAATACAAATATAGGTTGACCTTTTTTGACTTTCATACCTTCCTTAAAATGAACCTCAACCACCACACCAGTAAAGGGTGCAATGACAGTCATTGGAGGATCATAGTGAGTGTATGAACCATTTGCAAGTTCAGGGAGTTGCTGCATACATAGAACATAAAAGAAAAATGAAGAGTGTAGGTTGGTACCTGTTTTTTATACAATAATAATCTAACTTTTGATCAAAATAGTTTTCCAGATAGATTCATCTCTTGGTAGTCCATACCTATGCTCCATGTTTGATAAAAGAACCAAAAAGTCCGGATGTTCCAAGAACACTCACCTGTAATTATCAAAGTACAAAATTTCAATAACCATTTCCAAATAAACACCAAGTCTAATAAGTTATCTGATTTAACTTAAATACGAAAGTAATTCAAAAAGATCACGGCACGGACCAAGAAAGATTAAGTAATGTCAAATTTAAAGCCGACGGAGCGATAAGAATCCAGCAAAACCAACAGATGTGCATGACATCAGTATTAGTGATTCATTGGGTGTGTCTTGTTTCATTTCTCTCTCATCCACTGGATTTCCAGCAAGTGATGATTACGTTGATTGGTGCGTACCAACCATCTCATTCTGAACAGCAGACGTCGTGCTCAGAAGTAAATAGATGCTTACTCGAAAGAACCTATAGATTAAAACTGACAGTCAGAATCACACTATAAATTCTATCAGGCCACAATAAGCAATTCGCATAATGGAGTAATTTTTTTTGAAAAATAGTAGTTTCATATCTCGTCAATATATAAGATGAGCAGAGCAATAATTTTAAAGCACACCAATTCAGGATGCATTCTGTGAAGCACGTACTTCCTTCGTGCTTTGCAGGTAGCCCGATAAGCAATAACAGTATGCCCAAGAGCAAAAACCACATACAACATAAACGGTAATGGAATCCCCCATGATTTCTTCAAATGAAGCCTTTTTCTTGTAAGAGAAGATGATGCCTCAGGCTCGAGTTCTGAATTGGAATCAAGTAAAGTTAATAAATAAAACAACTCTTGCGGCTATAACTCATTCTACACCATTAAATGGTCATATCACATTACATTAAACTAAAACTTCATAACAAAATACTATACCTAATCCATCTAAAACTTTTAACCAATATGAACTTATAACAGCTCAGTTACCATGCGTTGTTGAGTGTACATGGCTGTTATTTTCATTTAAAGTGTTGTGACCTGCAACTTCCTGTCCGCTTACACCTAAAATTACAATAGCTATTGGAAAATTAATATAAGGTAATGTTCAAATCTGACATTGGTAAAAAGAAAAAAAGGAATCAAATGCTGTAACCAAAACATGATTGCTACCAATACTCAACAATACGTACTACAACAGCAGTTTGTTGTCAATCAATCCAGTTCACGCGTCAATTCAACATCAGATTCAACTCCATAGCTGATTAGGTCCCCTCGGTCCCTTCATCTGTAAAGATAAATGAAATAAGCTCGGTAGGTAAAACACACAAATTAGTCAATTAAAAATTTCTATTATATCTCACTTGGTAGAACACATCAAAAGTCACTTTGGTCTACAAAACCTCATTAGTCATAACAAAATATGGCACCTCGCTTTGTTTACAGAAATCAAACAGGAACATCTAAATGAACACGAACCTTATTATCACAATATGTCATAGTAATCTCCATGCTTTACTTTGTAGTGAACCTCATGCACTCCATGGCCACCAAGAGCACTGTTTCACCAAAACAAATATGTCAAGATTCATTAATCTAAATAAATGAGTGTATTGTTTGTGTGATGTGTTTTAGGGTTGCAGAAACTCATATTAGGGTTTTGTGTGATAATGAATAAAAGGTCGGATAGTAATTAATAAAATTGTAAAACTATAATTAAGGAATATATATGGTAGTTATCTCATTATAATGGTCAATAATTGTTTGCATAAGTTTATAGATTTTGACTTGGAAGATATAATCCAAAAAATGAGTTGGTCTAGTGGTTATCATGTTTGTTTGTAGACTAACAGACCCAGGTTCGATTCTTGTGATGCTCAAATTTTTAAACTTTTTTATACTGAATTTTAGCTCATCTAAAGTGTACTTAGGTGGAATTATGAGGTGACATTTAAGGCCGCTTACTGGGCATTATGTGGCATTGATGACGTCATACGCATTCAGTTATATATATATATATAACAGGATAAACATGACTAGATAAAGCCACATCATCCCAATTAAGTCCACGCCAGCACAATTAAATCCACGTAAAAGGCCACATAAGCACAATAAGTCCATGTATGCAACAATCCGTATTCTAATTTATGGGTGATGCATGGTTTTGCGACCTTACAATAGGTTTTACCTCTCGAGGGATCTCGAGAAGCTTGCAATCCCCACCAAGCAGTGTACCTGACCGATGTAGTATAGTGAAGTGGCAAGTACCGGGGGATTGATCGTTCTCTAGGGGAATAGTGTCGTTAGGATTGAAAAACTACTCTAATAGGTCTAAGGGTGAGGGAAGATTCTTTTTGAATTTTTTTAATTTTTTATAAAAGCAAGTAAAATCTCGGGTTTGAAGGAGTGGGCGGAATTAGTTGCTAGTCAACTAACCCAAATAACTACAAATGCAATTAAAATAAAATAACTGAAAATGAAAAGGTGGTGGAACTTATATGGAGAGAAATGTGTTTACTTAGATTTCCTTACTCCCTAACTATCTTTTACCGGTTGATTAGTGTGCATTAATTGCGTGGATGACGGGTGTATTCCTTAATACCCATCGTGGGGTGGCGTACGTACTTCCCCAACTCTACAAGCTCCTACTTCACTCCTATGTCGAGCCGGCTAAGAAGCTCCTAACATGGGATCACTAGAATTCGCTCATGCATTAAATACAACCATAAAAACCTTAGTGCGCATTGGTTCATGTTTCTTAAGACGTTCAAGCAAGTTACCGTATAGGAGGTTAGCCAGTTTTCTTAAGCCTAACATCGATAAACAATCATCCAATACAATTAATAACACACCAACAACCAATAATCAATAGTTAGGTTTCATTAGATCTAAGCAAACACAAGATAAATCTAGCCTAGCATGTTAATTAAAAGACAAGAACAAGATATAATCAAACAACACATAGACATATTGAATGATTAATTGATTACTTATCTTCAATTAAACATGGGAGATCCAAGGGTATAAAACCCTTAAAAATGGCAGAAAATTCGTCTTAGGGTTTCTCCTCACAAAGTTGCACACTAATGACTAAAAATTGCAAAACTATATATAGAATTTAGGGGCTGACGGCGTCACGTTGTAGGAGGTGACGCCGTCACCTCGGCGCGGCTAGGGTTCTCGGATGGTCTTCCTGACGCCGTCCCTCTTTATTCCTCCAAAATCCACTCTGGCGCGTCAAGGCTTGACGCCGTCTCTCTTTAACTTAAACCGTGACGGCCTTGATCACCTTAAAGGGTGACGCCGTCAGACTTCCTTTGTAAAACTTTATGGCGCGTCACGTGTATATTTGTCATATCCACCTCTTTTGCCAAGCCATGACGCCGTCAGGAGCAATCCTTGATGCCGTCACGTGTACTTTTCCAGCAGCTTTGGAGACTTTGTCGTTTTCTTCACTTTTATGCTCCAAAAACGTCCAAAATGCTTCCTTTTCCAGATTTCTTCTCCAAAGTACCTAAAATGACAAAAGGAACGATTTAGGGCAATGCTAGGATCTTGGACACACGATTAAGGTGGTTAAACCTTCTAACTTTGTGTGTATGATATGTTGTGTTAAAATGATTAAGTGCGCGGAATTCACTCAACCAAACTTAGAAGGTTGTGTATGTTATGGAAATGGAATTGTTATGTTTGTTAGTTAGCAATGAAACACATAAAGATTATCACCAAACGATTCAATATTATTAAAGATAATAATACGAGTGACCTTGAAATATCACTAGGGTTACAACCTTGAATCTTATGTTTCTATCACTTGTGATATATTTGTGTTTGTTCTAATAGTTATGCATGTTCTAACGTATGCATGGACTAACTCTTAACACTTTTATATTTTTGACACACACTAAATATCACTAGTCTAAGATCTCTTTTATAGTCAAAAGATCTTTACAAATTGCTTAAAGTCTTGACCGACTTACTTGGTTAACTTATCCTATTGAGTGTCAGTACATCAGATACAACATGTATCTATGTATACAACTTGTTAACTAAGCACATGGAGTAAGATATTATCTACCGTATATTGTTGACCAAAATACAATAAATATCTTTTCGATCTTATCCTTCCATCAGCAGAGTTGTTCACTATCAGCAGGAACAATCTTTCGCTATCAGCAGAATCATCAGTAGAATCATCAGCAGAGTTGTTAAGCCTATCAGCAGAGTGAAATGCTCTATCAGCAGAATCAACATCATCAGCAGAAACCATTTTGCACTATCAGCAGAATTATACTTAGAGTAGAATCCGATATTAAACATCTTGAATATTTAATTCCCAACAATCCTCCCCTAAACATGTGAATCCTTTCAAACATGTTTCTGAATTAAATCTTCTGAATTAAATCTTGGATTGAAGATCTTACAAACACTTATGTTCTTGAAGATTGAATATCTTCTCAGTAATTCATCTACTTTGCTCTTCTTTGACTTTAGCAATATCAAAACATATTGAACCTATCTTGGACTAAAAGATGGTGCAATTTCCTTGGATGGAGGAATTATAAGAGGCAATGATGCTGTGTATCTTGGATGCTTGTTTCAACAAGTGAAATCATCTAACCAGCATGTCTTTGAAGTGAAATTGAAACTTTTCTTCGTTTGATCTAGATAGAACTTTCTTCTTTGGAATGTTCTTGTCATTTTCAACCTCCTCATCATCTTGTATGCTCTTGTCTTCTCCTTCCATATATTGGATTATCTTCCTTTTCTGGGACATTATTTCCTCCCCTGAGATTGTTACCTCCCCTGAAGCAAATAACTTTTGTTTCATCCTCCCCTTGTTTGGAAGATCTCACTATGTACTAAAGAACTTCTCTTCATATCACCTGATCTATCAGTTTGAACTTGTTTTCAGACAATATTGTACATGTTGGCCATCAATTCCTCAAAAGTTTAAGTTTCTGTCCTAATCACTTCTAGGTGTGTTAACTCCTATGAGAGGTGATTCATTGGACATTTGACTCTTGGTCCATCAATGGATGGTTTTTGTGAGTCCCTTGAAAAATCCTTTTTAAGAAACTTTTGCCTTAGCAGTATGTTCATGATTTTAGAATTGAAAAATCATACTGCTTCCAACCATTTTGAAAGGATTAAGTGTATAACAGACACTCAATCATAATTTCGGTTTAATGCAACCTCTGGTTGTGTGAGAACCAATATTTTTCAGTTATAAATAACTGCCTGTGTAAAGATAAATCTATTTAAAAGATTTTCTTGACAGGGTTTCCAGCTCGTGGCATTTGTTACCTCTAACACAAGTGTTAGATTCACTTTTGCTCGCTGTTCTTTCTATCAGATGTCCTCAGACTTGCACATTATACTTAAAAGTATAAAATGATAGAAAGTGAGTTGTATCAGTTACTATCTGATCAACTAAGTCATCAATTCAATGTGAAATATCATAACTAGATTTCAAGAAAGAAGTTTTAAGGAGCTTTAAAGTCCCAAACTCAGTCCATCATAAAACTATTATGGTCAGTAGCTAATATCTCAATTCTGCTGTTTCCATTTCACTTGAAACATCCTTTGTGTTTACATATTCATACCTGAAATTGTTAGTCTAAAACCAAAAGAACAATGTACAAAGTACTTGTCTTGCATTAGTATAATCATAAAACCAACTATATGAATAACACAATTTTAATTTTGTACTAGCAGCACCTTGTGTGCTTTAGCAGTACCTTATGATACATTAGCAGTACCTTATGAATCAGCAGCAACAACAAAAATTTATTTACAAAAACACATCATATTGAAAATTTAAAGATTAAGCATTCCAATACTTGCTACCAAGTACTGAAACCTTGAAACATCAAAAGCTTTTGTTAGCAGATCTGCAAAATTATGTTCTGAAGCAATTTTAAGAACTTGAATTAATCTTTTCTCATTGCAGTCTCTTATAAAGTGATGTCTAATTTCAATGTGTTTTGTTTTAGAATGTTGCACTGGATTTTTAATAATACAAATTGTACTACTATTATCAATATGAATAACAGTGTTTAAGAAATTATACCCATAATCAAGGAGTTGGTTTTGAAGCCATAGAACTTGACTAGAGCAACTTGCAGCAGCTATGTATTCAGCTTCAGTTGTTGAATTTGCCACACTTGTTTGCTTCTTACACTGCCATGAGACAAGTCTACACCCAAGGAATTGACATCCTCCAGTTGTTGACTTTCTGTCTAAGCTAGCACCAGCATAATCACTATCCGAATATGCTACCAAGTCAAAAGGATATTCTCTAGAATACCATATACCCAACCTTGGTTGACCGTTGAGATATCTAAAAATTCTCTTGACTGCAGTTAAATGAGAAACCTTTGGAGTAACTTGAAATCTTGCACAAACACAAACAGGAAACATGATATCAGGTCTAGATGATGTAAGGTACATCAAAGAGACTATCATAGATCTGTAACTGTATACATCTACATTCTCTCCATCTTCATCTTTCAGAAGGTGCTTCTCAGAGTCCATTGGTGTGCTTGCTATTTTTGAATTAGCAAATTGAAATTTTCTAAGTATCTCTGCAACATATTTGTCTTGACTAATAAATATGCCTTCAGATGATTGCTTAACTTGCAAACCCAAAAAGAATGTAAGTTCTCCCATAGAACTCATCTGAAACTTATCTTTCATAAGCTTCTCAAATTCTAAACACATATCTTTCCTAGTAGATCCAAAGATAATGTCATCCACATACACCTGCACTAACAGAAGATCCTTCTTGTGCTGTTTGATGAACAGTGTCTGATCAATCTTTCCTCTTTGAAATCTATTTTCTAATAAGTAGGAAGCTAGTGTTGCATACCAAGCTCTTGGTGCCTGATGAAGGCCATAGAGAGCTTTCACTACTCTGTACACTTTGTTTGGATGTAATGGGTCAATGAAGCCTGGAGGTTGTGAAACATATACCTCTTCTCCAATTTTACCATATAAAAATGCACTTTTGACATCCATTTGGTAGACTGTGAAGCCTAAACATGAAGCATAAGCTAGAAACAGCCTAATCGCCTCAATCCTTTCTACTGGAGCATAAACTTCATCATAATCTATCCCTTCTTCTTATGTGTACCCTTGTGCTACTAATCTAGCTTTGTTCTTGATCACAATTCCTCTTTCATCCCTTTTGTTCTTAAAAACCCATCTAGTGCCAATTACCTTCACACCTGTAGGTAAATCAACTAGCACCCAAACCTTTTGAATCTTGAACTGAAGAAGCTCTTCTTGCATAGCCTCTAACCAGCTTGAATCATCTAGGGCTGTAAGAATATTCTTTGGTTCAGCTTGTGAGAGAAAACATACAAACAAACAAGAGTTTGAAAGCTCATGTTGTTTTGAAGCATAAAGGGCATCAAGAAGCCCTTGTTGGTCTGAAGACATCAATTGTTGTCTTGTCTTCACACCTGACTGTATATCTCCAATCACATGATCCAGGGAATGAACTTTGTGAATTCTTGATTGTGGTGTAGTAGGAACTTGATAATTTGATGGAAGATTGTTGTAATCCACCTCATTATCTGAGAGTTCTGCTTCTTTTGTTTCTGAAGGGCCAGCAGCAGAGTTATTTGGCCGAACAGCAGAATCAGTAAGCTTATCAGCAGAGTCATCAGTAGAAACAGATATACTACCAGCAGCAACAGAAATACTACCAGCAGAAACACTTTGTTGTTCCTGAGTTCCATACTCTTTACTTTCATCTTCAACACTTTCTTTAGCTTTGCTAGAAGAAGGTTCATCAGTTGTCGAAGTTGATTCCACAATTGTACTTGACCATATTGGCATTATCACATAATCTTGATCTTTCTCTAACTCTGCCTCATTTGTTGTATTTGAACCTGCAAAATCATTAGTTTCTGCAACAAAAGGCACATAATTCATTGAATTTGTTAGATATTCCAGATCAAATAGCCATTTTGGTCCTTGACCTTCTACATTGGATTTGTTTTCTAAAAACTCCACATGTAGATTTTCTTCTACTATTTCTTTTCTTGTGTTGTAAACTCTAAAAGCTTTGCTATTAAGAGAATAACCAACAAAGAAACCTTCATCTGCCTTACCATCGAATTTTCCTAAATGGTCTAAGGTATTGAGAATTGTCACATGACATCCAAAAGGTCTAAGAAATCCTATTGCAGGAGTTCTACCATTAAAAAGTTCATATGATGTCTTATTTTGAGGCTGCACAACTAAAACTCTATTTTGAACATAACAAGCAGTGTTGACTGCCTCTGCCCAAAAGTTTATTGGTAGCTTAGAATCAGCTAACATTTTTCTAGCGGCTTCAATTAGTGTTCTATTCTTTCTTTCTGCTACACCATTCTGTTGTGGTGTTCTAGCAACACTAAATTCTCTCTTAATACCTTTTTCTTTGCCGAAATCATCCATAACTCTATTCTTAAACTCTGTCCCATTATCACTTCTAATGACTTTTACTTTCTTGCTTACTTGATTTTCTATCTGTGTAATGAAGTCCTTAAGGATGCTGGATGTCTCATCCTTAGTGGCTAAAAAGAAAACCCATGTAAATCTACTAAAGTCATCAGTAATAACTAGACAATATCTCTTATGCATTATGCTCATCACTGAAACAGGTCCAAATAAGTCCATATGCAGCATAAACAAAGACTGATTGATAGAGTTAAAAATCTTGGGCTTACAAGTGGCTTTGTGTTGTTTGCCTTTTAGACAAGCAATGCATGTTTGATCATTTTCAAATCTTTTGTGAGGTAAACCTCTTACCAAACCATTCTTAACAATTTTATTTATGGTTTTGAAGTTAATATGACCAAGCCTTCTATGCCATTTCATTGATTCTTCCAATGTGGCCTTTGCAACAAGACAAGTTAAATTCTTTTTAGGAATAATATGCTTCATGTCTACGCTGTACATATTGCCCTTTCTAGGAATTCTAAGAAGTACTTGACTTTCATCAGGCATCTTAAAATCAGGAGAAAGTACAAGACATTCAGTCTCACAGAAAAGAACATTATTCTTTTTGTCACACATTTGTGAGACACTAAAAAGATTATAATTTAGCTCTTTTACATAGTACACATCTTCAAAATCTAAATTTCCGGTTTTGATTGTACCTTTACCAGAAATTTTGCCACGAACACCCCCTCCAAAGGTAACATATCCTCCATTGAAAGCTTCAAAATCTGAGAGATAAGACATGTTTCCTGTCATGTGCCTAGAACATCCACTATCTGAGTATCCTTGATCCTCTTCCTGATCATTTGAATGTCCCTGCACACGAATAAGAGTGTTAGTTTCTTTTGGGGATCCAAGCCATTACTGACTTGGATCTGCCTCTTGCATCAATGTAATTGAATCTTTTAAGAATAGTTGATGCAACATTGGATTTATGAATCCAACATGCTGAGGCCTTAACAGCATTTGCCCTTTTTCCCTTATCAGCAGAGTGAACCACACACTTATCAGCAGAATCTGCTAACTTTGTAGTTCTACCCTTTGGTCTCCAAATTTGTTTATGGACCACTGCCTTTGATTGAATGGGACTTAGAACAGTTGTAGGTGCATGTTTGAAAAATGTTTTTGCACCCTTAGCTGTTGATTTTGGGTTAATAGTCATAAATGGTCGAGCAGCAGAGTAAAATTTGCTATCAGCAGGATCATTTGATCTATCAGCAGAATCAGATTTTGAGATAGACTTGTTTTTGACTACTCTGGGGTTTGATTTCTTAGAACTAGAGTGAAAGTGAGATTTAGGAGTTTGCCTTTTGAGATTCACTCTATGGATTTCATACCCAGATACCCATTGGTTGCAGAAAGCTGCAAGATGGTCAAAACTACCACATGTGTAACAAGCTTTATTATAAAAAGCAAAGTCATCACCTAATTGGTTAGACTTGAGGTTGTTCCAATTCCTTTGGTTACCTCTGGGCTTGTTGGTGGTTCTGTATTGTTCACAATATCTAACTGGTTGCCTAACATGCTTAATGTTTGATTTAGGCTTATCAGTATTGTGTTTGACTATCTTAGGAACCTTTGTTCCTACTTTCTTAACCACTTCAGGTTTAGACATAACCTGTTCTTTTTCATCATCACTATCAGTTGTACAATCTTCAACAACTATAGCATTTCCTTTCTTAACAAAGGACACCTTGTCCTGATAAGTTAAAGTTTTATCTAAACTTTTACTTATCTTTTCTACCTTAAGACTCTTACTAGTCTTAGAACCATATTCCATGATTGGTTCTTGAAACTCAGCTAAACCTGTATGTGCTAGGTCAACACCTGGAGGTGAAGGAACACCTCTATATGGTGGAGGAACAGTTTTGTAACCTACACCGGAATTAGCTTTATCAATTACCTGAGCTTCCCAAATCTTATTCATTCCTTCTGAGGCATGTGCTAGAGTATCTATAGTTACCTTAACATTTTCTTTTTCAGTTTTGACTTCAGATAACTGTCTACTTTGATCATTAAGTAGTTCATCTCTAAATGCTATTCCTCTTTTTAAAGCATTTAAGTCATCAGTAAACGTAGATTCATTCTTTTTATAATGAAGAATCTGTTTTTCTAGAACTCCTACACACCTCTTATGATTAGCTAAATTATGAAGGGCATCAATTAACTCTTCTCTAAAAGCATCAAATCTCTTTTTAATGTCTTCATAATTTTTAAGATTAGGACACGAATTAGTACAAGTAGGAATAGTATCTACCTCTGAATCAGAAGAAGCCATTAGAGCAAATTCAGTGGCCATAAGAGCAGCATTTGGTGGTGCATCTTCTTCAGTAGCCATAGAGCTCCAATCATATCCAATACCATCAATGGCCAGCATAGCCTTTGGCTCTTCCACCAGTACTTCCTTATTCCTCTCTTGTTTATACCAAGTGTTCCTATTATCCTGCTTCCTTGGGCTTCTACATTCTTTAGCAAAATGTCCCAACCTATGACAGTTAAAACATTCCACTTTCTTCTTATCGAACCCAGCAGTATCATTACCATTTATGGTAATTTGCTTTCCAGTTTTCTGCCAAAACTTCTTAGCCCTCATGTTAAGTAAAGCAACTTGCCACTTAATATCCATCTCTTCCAAATCATCACCATCAACCTGCTCAAGGTCTTCATGATTTAAAGGAGAACCACTAGCTTGACTGGTTATAAAGGCATAAAATGTTGGATCACCAAGTCCAACAATATCCTTTTGTACACTAGTAGAAGGACCACCATAAGTAACATTAGAAACACTTTCAACATCATCTACCTCCTCTGTATGACTAACACTAGGAACTGATAAGAGTGCAGCATTCCCAGAACTAGTACTATAATTTCCACCTCTCTTTAGACTTTGTTCAACAATTTTAAAGTTGTTGTACAAATCATTAAGCTTCATAGTTTCAATTTCTGGTTTGTTTATCCAGACAATAACATGAGTATGAAAATCACCAGGTAGACTTTTCAAGAACTTCATGTTGAGATCTTCCTTCTCAGTCTCAACACCTAACACAGCTAACTGACTAACAAGCTTGTGTAGTCTTGAAAATAGCTTATCAAGAGACTCATTACTAAAAGCAGTAAAGTTTTCAAATTGGTGCTTTAGTAAAGTCTTCTGTGTCTTTTTGGTAGTTTCATTACCACCAAACCATGCACAAATCTCTTCAAAAAGAGTTTTTGCATCAAGATATTTGTTAAAAGATAGCATTTGCTCACCAGGAATGGTCATAAGCAACAGGTTTCGTGCTTTCTGATCATTTCTCTTCTGTATCTTTTCATCATTGGAGACTGGTCCAGTATTTCTTTTTCTAACTGTCTTCCCTTCAACAAGAACATCTGAATAGCCTAAAGTGAAGGAATCACCATACTGAATTATGTCCCAAAGAGCATAATCTTGAACCATGAAATATTGCTCAACTCTCATCCTCCATAACTCAAACTCATTGGGTTTGATCATGGGCAACTTTGCAGCAACATTTGTTTGAACATCTTGTACATCCATTTCTTGTTTCTTCTAAAAACAACAATATCAACCTCTAGCTCTGATACCACTTGCTAGGATCCTGGACACACGATTAAGGTGGTTAAACCTTCTAACTTTGTGTGTATGATATGTTGTGTTAAAATGATTAAGTGCGCGGAATTCACTCAACCAAACTTAGAAGGTTGTGTATGTTATGGAAATGGAATTGTTATGTTTGTTAGTTAGCAATGAAACACATAAAGATTATCACCAAACGATTCAATATTATTAAAGATAATAATACGAGTGACCTTGAAATATCACTAGGGTTACAACCTTGAATCTTATGTTTCTATCACTTGTGATATATTTGTGTTTGTTCTAACAGTTATGCATGTTCTAACGTATGCATGGACTAACTCTTAACACTTTTATATTTTTGACACACACTAAATATCACTAGTCTAAGATCTCTTTTATAGTCAAAAGATCTTTACAAATTGCTTAAAGTCTTGACCGACTTACTTGGTTAACTTATCCTATTGAGTGTCAGTACATCAGATACAACATGTATCTATGTATACAACTTGTTAACTAAGCACATGGAGTAAGATATTATCTACCGTATATTGTTGACCAAAATACAATAAATATCTTTTCGATCTTATCCTTCCATCAGCAGAGTTGTTCACTATCAGCAGGAACAATCTTTCGCTATCAGCAGAATCATCAGCAGAATCATCAGCAGAGTTGTTAAGCTTATCAGCAGAGTGAAATGCTCTATTAGCAGAATCAACATCATCAGCAGAAACCATTTTGCACTATCAGCAGAATTATACTTAGAGTAGAATCCGATATTAAACATCTTGAATATTTAATTCCCAACAGGCAATATTTGATCAAATAAATACGATTTAGAGCTTAAATGACCCCCTAAAAGCGGTACACTTTTCGCTTCATCAAATACCCTTACACTTGAGATTTGCTTGTCCTCAAGCAAATGCGCTTTTATTCTAATCAAAATACAAGTTAGGGGTCATTTAACGCTAATATAAAAGTAATTACAACAAATAGTCGTTCCACTTTAATCATAATAAGCACGGAGATTACAGACTAGCACCTCACAAGTAGTGTTTAGATACTCACATCTCTCAGGTGTCATAAAAGTATATCTCATAAATGAAAATGAATAATATCTCTCACTACCTGTCATAGCAAATAGATTACCATAGGCTTGGGAAAGGATCAAAAACCTCCTCCACTAGGCGTAAGCACCTAAGATAAACTATCAAAGAGGGCTTTTAAACGGGTTATAACGTTAGGTGTAGGGATATGATAAACACGGTTTTGTTGGATAAAGGATATTTTACTGGTGGTGAGTTAAAGATCTTGATTAATTACATGTACAATATGGCGTTGCTAAGCCAAGACTAGACTCGACTTAAGCTAAAAACAAAATAACAAAAACATAAAATGAAACGGGATGGTAGTCCGTATGTTTTTTTCTACTTTTCTTTTTCTCATTTTTTTTTGTATTTTTCTTGATTTTTTTCGATTTTTTTTTCTTTCATAAACTCTTGCCCTACCATCCAAAATAATACATCATAGGGGCGTTGCATTCCCCTTACACTTGAACTTTTACATAACTTTACAATTAACTATTCTAATGACTCGAATTAAGATAATCGAAACACTTGGAGTACTTTTAAAATATTTAGCACATATGGGGGTAATAATGTTGTTCTTCCCATTACTCCATTACACTAGTACTTTACCCATGAGTCCCAATCGTCCCAAAACAATATGTACAAGGATAAGACTCGACTTAGCAACCATGTAATCAATTAGATAATTAACTTGGGGTTTAAACAAATGTTGTCACAATAATGCACTAAAGATGAGTGCATACAAGGTAGGCTAAGGCGATTTGGGTGTACATTTAAGTAGGGTGTAAACAAATTCTTCCTTTAAGTAAAATGCTTAAAGTTAGAAACGAAAAGATAGGCTCTGAGGGGTGTACTAGGGGTATCGTGTACTAAAAATGAGTACAACGCAAAGGGTGTGGGAGAATTACTTGACCAATGTAGCCAATGTAATTATAACAAAAACACAGGTGTTAAACAATGGGTTAATCCTAATGCCTCTTATCATGTAGTAAATCTAACTACACGAATGTAGTCTCACTTGTGGCCTCGGAATGGTCCTAACGTAAGTTCTAGAATCTAAGTGCTACCGGTACACACATCATAGCATAAATGCTTTTCCTACCAATTCTAGGGGCGAACCTCACATATTTGGGGGTGGAAAATTTTTTAGTGGTACGGTTTTGTGCTAGTCATATAACTCCTATCCATGAGACGCTCATTAAGATCAAAGTTTCACTCTTATATGTTGTAAAAAATTTTAAATTTGGCACTAAAATTGCCTTAACAGGTATTTCTCTCAGTTTTATTACACATTTACTATCAAACAAACAAAAATCAAGTGCAATTGTATTCTCTAAGGTATCATACTTTACCCCCCCCCTTACACTTAAGATGAACATTGTCCCCAATGTTCAAATAACAAGATGTAAAAGTAAATAAGGTAAAAGAATGAAATCAAATACTCCCCTGATTCGTTTGGTGGATAAAGAGGTAACATGGTTAGATCTTCTTCCAAGGTAAAGTAGAAGCTCCAAGACTAATGCATCGCCAAAAGCTGGATTCCACATACATCTCCTTGTCCAAAATAACCTGTTAAACCTGAGAAAACAAACACGAAAACCTGCATAACATCGGCGGGATAAATCTATATAAGGATATAATGCTTGTGGAATGATTATTTTGCAGATTTCTGGAGTTTATAAGTTAGAGATTTAATGAAAACTTTTTATGATTCCGGTAGAAAAACAAAACTTTCAAAAATTTCAGAAAATTAAAACCTGACGCCGTCAGAAATGATCTGACAGAATTCTCATGTTAAGTTTCCGGAAAATTTCTGGAAAAACCTATACCTTACTTCCTGGAATTCCTGCAAAACATCATTATGACTCGATACAAGCATTTGACTCAAAAAATTACTAATATGTATGTTAATTTATTATTGTTATGATTCATGTCTATTTGTTCTAATAAACCGATTTGGATTTCCCTTACACTTATCTTTTGCAAAATACCTTTATATGTAGTTAAGACGAAGTTAAAAACAAGATAAATCATTTTCACAATTTAGTTTCGAACATGAATCAATAAAAATAAAAATTAAACATACATACGGAAGCTAATAAAATCAAACAAACAAACAAATAAATAAACACACAAAGCAAATAAAGCTTGGGTTGCCTCCCAAGAAGCGCTTTTCTTTATTAACGAGTCTTGTAGCTAGACTCAAATTCACTCTACCCTATGTAAGTGAGTTCGTCATCGAGGACGTCTTTAGGGTTAAACTTGGATTGAAGTTTCCTATTGGTCCGCTTAGTACAATATATCTTTTCAAACTTCTCTCCATCCGGGTCATACAATGTCATCTTAATATGCCATGACCAATCTCCATCTTTAGGTGGTTTTTCCCAATCCCACTTATGATCATCGTCCTCACAAGTCCACTTATTCATCCCTAGGTTAATTGGCAAAACTCCTTGGAAATCAATCATCTTCCTAAAAACTAGAGGGTCTTCAAATGGATCCAATTCGGTGTCCCTAGCCAAGAGTTGCTCTACCGTATGTGTTCGGTTCACAAAGTCCTCTTCTAGGTAGAATGGGCGTTGGGGTCCTATGAAGTCTCTATCGATCCAAGGTCCATATCTAGATGGTCTCCTATTTAATTCTAACCAATGGGGTGTTGGTTCATCACTAGTATCATAAGCATGTTTCTTCACATCATAGACTGACCAAGTATCACCTTCTCCTACCGCTATCTTAGATTCCTTACAATCAATCATAGCACTAGCGGTCGCCAAAAATCCTCTACCTATCAACAAGGGGCATGTAGGGTCGCTAACCATATCAAGGACGTGGAAATCGGCTAAAATGGTTAGTTTTCCTATGTGTACTAACACGTCCTTGACTACTCTAACTGGGTAAGCAACACTCCCATCCGCTAAGCCTATTATCACCTCGGTTTCTTCAAGTTTTCCTAGTTTTAGAGAGGTGCAGAGAGGTAACGGAAGTAGGTTAAGGCTTGATCCAAGATCGGCTAATGTGTCATAAGCCTCCGAATTACCGATCTTGCAAGGTAGAACAAATAAGCCCGGATCATCTAACTTCTTAGGTAGCCTGTTTTGAACGAAAGCGGTCCTTTTTTGGCCTAACTTGAGCTTCTTCTCATCCAACACATCAATAACCGGACTTTCAAGGTGGAGCTCCTTGAATTTATTGTCAAGGTTTTGAGTGGGAGGTGTTTCAACTATGTTGTTGACCAATTTGGATATCATAACTTCTTGGTCATTTTGAACGAATTGGGTTTGTTTGAAACACGAGCTCATGGAATTGACCGAATAATATTGTGGACAAGAACTAGGAGACGAAACTGGCGAGATGGCGTTGACGTTTAGTTTCGGGTTCTTGACTGTGTTGCTAGGGAGTGCTCCCATTTCTCGGTCATTGAGGGCTTTCAACAAAGTGTCAATCTTATTGGTCATCTCGCTTTGTTTTTGTTTGAAATCGGCTTCAAACTTGGCCAAACGAGCTTCTTGAGATGCCATAAATTGGGACATCAATCCTTCAAAGTTATTGGTACTACCATTGCTGGAAGGATTGTTGTTGAAAGTACGGTTCGAGTTGGAACCGCTTGATTGGAAACGATTAGGTGGGTTGGAAGAATTGGTTTGTTGTGCGTTTTGGTTTTGTTTCCACCTAAGGTTTGGGTGATTTTTCCATGAGGGGTTGTATGAATCACCGTAGGGGTTTGGCTCGGGTTTGAAAGTGTACCACTTGTCTCCCGCTCCGTCGGTACGCGAGGATGCGTAGTCCGCAAAAGCTTGTTCGGGGAGTTCCATGCAATCACGAGTGTCGTGGGGACCACTACATAATTCACATGAAGAAGTGATTTTGTTCACTTGGCTTGAAGGTTTAGGAGCCTCGTAGGATTTCATAAGAAACTTGACTTGGTCTTCAAGTTCTATGATCCTACGGTCGGAAGTGCTTGAATTGTTCGAAGGCAAAGATATTGCCTTGACCGTTTTATTCAAATCACGGGGATCACTCCAACTTTCGTTGTCATAAAGAGCAAGATCTTCTAGGAGAGCCCATGATTGTTCCGCACTTAGATCACGTAGCTTACCACCGGCCGATTGGTCAATGGTTTGCCTCGTGGAGAGATGGATATGGTCATAGAAGATTTGGACTTGGAGCCAAAGTTCTATGCCATGGTGAGGGACTTTTTGGAGTAAGTCCTTGAATCGAGTCCATGCCTCGTAGAGGGTTTCGCCTTGACGTTGTTGGAACATCAAGATATCATTCCTTAGCTTGGTAGTTCTTCCTGGTAGGAAAAACTGAGCGAGGAAACGAGTGGTGAGATCATCCCAAGAGGTGATGGATCCTGCGGGTAAACGCTCTAGCCATTGACTAGCTTGATCCCGCAGAGAGAATTGAAAGAGACGCAGTCGGGTCGTCTCTCGAGTGGCAACATCAAGGTCTATGGAATCAACGATTTTGAGAAAGTCCTTGAGATGTTGATTAGGATCTTCGGAACGAAGTCCATGGAATGCGCATCCGCTTTGCACCAACCGGATGGTGTCAGATCGCAAGGGAGTGACATTGGCTCCTTGAGTGAGCTCAATGGTGTTTCGATAGCCATGGTGGCTAGGACGGGAGTAGTCTCCTAAGGTACGGGCTCTAGGAGGTGGGTGTTGTTGTGGTGGTGGGTTGTTGGGGTCGAGGATATTACCACCTTCCATGATGTCGGATGGTAATGGTTAAGAACAAAGAAACGAAGAAAAAAGATAGACTAAAGAAAAACCTAGAAAAATAAAATAAAAATCTCACTAGAAAGGAATCTAGTGAGTAGACCTAATAAAATAAAAATTCAACCTAAACAATAACTATTCCCCGGCAGCGGCGCCAAAAACTTGATGCGTGGTTTTGCGACCTTACAACAGGTTTTACCTCTCGAGGGATCTCGAGAAGCTTGCAATCCCCACCAGGCAGTGTACCTGACCGATGTAGTATAGTGAAGTGGCAAGTACCGGGGGATTGATCGTTCTCTAGGGGAATAGTGTCGTTAGGATTGAAAAACTACTCTAATAGGTCTAAGGGTGAGGGAAGATTCTTTTTGTATTTTTTTAATTTTTTATAAAAGCAAGTAAAATCTCGGGTTTGAAGGAGTGGGCGGAATTAGTTGCTAGTCAACTAACCCAAATAACTACAAATGCAATTAAAATAAAATAACTGAAAATGAAAAGGTGGTGGAACTTATATGGAGAGAAATGTGTTTACTTAGATTTCCTTACTCCCTAACTATCTTTTACCGGTTGATTAGTGTGCATTAATTGCGTGGATGACGGGTGTATTCCTTAATACCAATCGTGGGGTGGCGTACGTACTTCCCCAACTCTACAAGCTCCTACTTCACTCCTATGTCGAGCCGGCTAAGAAGCTCCTAACATGGGATCACTAGAATTCGCTCATGCATTAAATACAACCATAAAAACCTTAGTGCGCATTGGTTCATGTTTCTTAAGACGTTCAAGCAAGTTACCGTATAGGAGGTTAGCCAGTTTTCTTAAGCCTAACATCGATAAACAATCATCCAATACAATTAATAACACACCAACAACCAATAATCAATAGTTAGGTTTCATTAGATCTAAGCAAACACAAGATAAATCTAGCCTAGCATGTTAATTAAAAGACAAGAACAAGATATAATCAAACAACACATAGACATATTGAATGATTAGTTGATTACTTATCTTCAATTAAACATGGGAGATCCAAGGGTATAAAACCCTTAAAAATGGCAGAAAATTCGTCTTAGGGTTTCTCCTCACAAAGTTGCACACCAATGACTAAAAATTGCAAAACTATATATAGAATTTAGGGGCTGACGGCGTCACGTTGTAGGAGGTGACGCCGTCACCTCGCCGCGGCTAGGGTTCCCGGATGGTCTTCCTGACGCCGTCCCTCTTTAATCCTCCAAAATCCACTCTGGCGCGTCAAGGCTTGACGCCGTCAGAATTGTGCTTGACGCCGTCTCTCTTTAACTTAAACCGTGACGACCTTGATCACCTTAAAGGGTGACGCCGTCAGATTTCCATTGTAAAACTTTCTGGCGCGTCATGTGTATATTTGTCATATCCACCTCTTTTGCCAAGCCGTGACGCCGTCAGGAGTAATCCTTGACGCCGTCACGTGTACTTTTCCAGCAGTTTTGGAGACTTTGTCGTTTTCTTCACTTTTATGCTCCAAAAACGTCCAAAATGCTTCCTTTTCCAGATTTCTTCTCCAAAGTACCTAAAATGACAAAAGGAACGATTTAGGGCAATATTTGATCAAATAAATACGATTTAGGGCTTAAATGACCCCCTAAAAGCGGTACACTTTTCGCTTCATCAATGGGTCAAAAAATCACATGCATAGATTCGAACTCAATACCATATTCATATTATGCCGTGTGTTACCCACTGAACCACCTTAATTTTTTGGTTACATTATGCAGACGAATTTCTATAAAGTCTACTACGCAATCATCATAATTTTAGTATTTGATAAGTATGGAAAATATTGATTGTGATCTTAACCTCATTCGGATTATATGCGTGTGTTTGTAACCCTAATTCTACATTATATATATGGTTTATTATATCATATCATAAC
This sequence comes from Artemisia tridentata subsp. tridentata, assembly GCA_021014915.2. Taxonomy (NCBI): domain Eukaryota; kingdom Viridiplantae; phylum Streptophyta; class Magnoliopsida; order Asterales; family Asteraceae; genus Artemisia; species Artemisia tridentata. The sequence goes on from CP139507.1 coordinate 188,565,265, forward strand.
CCATTAACAAACACACATTATGCACGATCCATATATGAATATGCAACCACAAAGAGATTCAGCGAGGTTGCCAAGATCAAACGCTAAGAAAACGTCTGAAACTGGAACAGATAAAAAAAAGGAAAAACATTACGGTTGATTCATCGGCTAATTTTTTGGTTATGAATATGAATCGTATTATGAGTTAAACATTGATTATTTGTTTATGAATATGAACCGTAGTATGAACTGCTTATATATTGTTGAATTATGTGTTACTAAGACGCTGTATCAGCACTAAGATTTAACTAGCAGTAATAACTTGATGTTAGTACTGCTATAATGATTTTTAAGGAACAATACTAACTTGCAAGTTAGTACTGTTGTAACGTAATTGTAAAATAAACAATATTAAATTGGAAGTTTGTACTTCTGTAACCTAATCGTTATAGTATGTATGATTAGGTTTCCAGATGTAATTAATAATTGTTTGTGTACATATTTTCAACAACAACAGAGGAGGCAAACAACAACATTATATTGGATTCAGCATGTGGTTTGTTTATTAACAGGTGAACATGCATGGTTTTAAACATATTAAACATTCATTGCATAACTCATATTTTTAAATCAACATGATTCATATATATTTATTAGATTAACAATTAAGTATTCTTTAATTTACATATGTTTCAGTGTGACATACCTGGAAGAAGATCTAGAACTCATGTTTGAGAGTTCATGCTACTAAGTCAAAAGTTTTCCAAATGTTAGTACTGCCAGACAAAAAAATTGGTACTGTTAGGAATAAGTTTGTACTGCTAGATAGACGTTAGTACTGGTGCGAAATTACAGCTTTTAGAAAATAGCCGTTGAGAAGCTTGTTGATATTTTTACTGACACTTCCTTATCTTAAGGGTTTACTTTTTGGATATATTTACTTTTATTATCTTATATTCACCTTTATTGAATCAAAACTTATCTTTAACTTGAAGTTGGTCTAATAGAAACCCTCATAAGTAATTCATAATATCTCAATTCACTTTCTTCAACCTACTTTCTAACCTAAATTACTTTAATCCCAGCAGTCAAATCAATAATTTACTAACAATCATGGCTACTTTATCCTTTGTCGATACACACAACATGGTAGCTTATTTGGAAAAAGCAGAGGATGACATCAAATTCCATCAGATAGTTGACTTTTTAAATGGTTCTCACATAAGGTATTCTCTAACATTAAATCCCACTATCTATGTCTCCCAAATCAAAGAGTTTTGGCAGACTGCTACTGTCAAAATATTTGAAAATGGTGACAACGAATTAATTGCAACAGTGGATGGTAAATCTATCACTCTTACTGAATCATCAATCAGGAGGCATCTCAAACTTAATGATGCAGATGGTATTAGTGCTATGCCAAACACTAAATTTTTTGAAACTTTAACCAGGATGGGGCATAAAATCCAATCACAATATTTAACTTTTCAAAAGGGTTGTTTTGCCCCACAATGGAGGTGTTTGATTCATACCATCCTTCACTGTCTCAGTCCTAAGAAAACCTCATGGGAATAGTTCAGTAGCAATATTGCGACTGCTCTCATTTGCTTGGCCACTGACAAAACTTTCAATTTTTCAAAATTTATCTTTGAAGGCATGGTTAAAAATGTTGATTGCAAATCAAAATTTTTGATGTATCCCAGGTTCATACAAACTTTTTTGAACATGAGGAAACGTCAACTTCTTCCTCATAAAAATGTTTGTCCTACACCCAAACTTTCCCAAAAATTTTACAGTAATATGAAGATGACCTCAAAATGATATAATGGGGAAGAAGTTCCTTTATTTGATTCTATGATACAGGTACAGGGTGAAGGATCATCAAGCCCAGTTGATTCCCATCACACACCCACAACATCACAACAATCACCTTCACAACCAATCTCATCACCAGATAGGTCTATATCCAGAGAGGGCTCTGTTGTTCCTCAGCACATAGACCCTACAACTCCCCATGTAGCAGATGAGGCTGGCTTTGTCAATATAGAAAGGGCTGCTTCTACTGTCTCAGGCTTAGAAGCTGGACATAACAGAAGTAACATACATAAGACCCAATCTATGGCAACACCAACAGTACCAAGTTCCTATGAACCTAGTACTATTGGTGGAATCCTAAGCCAACCGGAAATATTGGGTGGCTTAGAAACTCACCATATGGTTTACTATGAGTCTATGCCCCATGATACACCTTTCCCTGAAGGTAACACATCAGGAAGTGCTGAGGGCAGATAAACACACAAGGAATTGATGGAAATATTTACAAAATTGTCTGAGAAGGTTACTGCTTTGGAGTCTGATTTCACATATCACAAATCAATTTTGTCTGAGAAAGTTACTACTTTGGAGTCTTATCTCACTTCTCATAAGAGGCTGTTTAGCAAGGTGTATACAAAGCTGGTTCATAAAGTTAAGAAACTGGAACAACAAGTCAAGACACTTAAAAGAAATAGATTAGCTCACATGGTAGCATCGACTGAATCATCTTCTTCATCAAGCTCATCAGATGGGCAGAGTGCAGATAAAGGTGAGGAATCTTCCAAACAGGGGAGGAAGATTGCTCAACTAGATGAAGATCCTTATGTTACTTTGGTCCAAGAAGAGTCTGGTATTCAGGGGAGGCCAGATGCATATCATGAAGAAGGTACTGTCAGGCAAATGAAAGGTACTGGTGGTATATCAGAAGGTACTGCAAGTGGTTATCAAGGTACTGGTGGTGCAGTATACATAAGAAGACCAAAGATTTCAATAGTAGACAAGGGTAAGGGGATTATGATAACAGAAGACTCTTCTCAGAAAACATTCAAGAAAAGCCAAGCTCAGATTGCTTTAGATGAAGAGTTTGCTAAAAAACTTCATGAAGAAGAATTAGCGAAAGTATCTGACGTAGATAAGGTTGCTTAAATACTGACTGAGCAAAATCTATTGACTGAAGTCCAAGAAAAAGCTGCTCAAGAAGCTGCTGATTGGGTGCTAGCTGCTAAGCTTCAAGAGGCAGAAAGGTTACCGTCCACCAAAGAAGAACAAGATCAGGCCATTAATGACCTTTTGGAGCAAATGAGGCAGAGACAAAGAAAGAAGAAAACTTATCAGAAGAAACTCCTTCAAAAAGTGAAGAACTAAGGTATATGAAGAACTTCTTGAAACATCAAGACACCTGGAAAGAAGAGCATTTCAAGTTTAGATCTCATGAAGAGATTCAGAGGATCTACATTAATACTCATAGGAGGATACAGATGTTTCTGAGAGGTGATCTAGAAAGAAGTGAAGGAAGAGGAGAAAAAAGAAAGGCAGGCCAATTGGAACCAGGAAATTCCAATAAACAGATAACTGAGGAAGAATCAGTCCAAGAAGAACCAGCAGAGAAAGAAAAGGTAGAAGAAATATTAACTGATGAACATATCCATGGCATGATGGTGGTAGTTCTAGAAGCTCTTAATATTGATCCTATTCAAGCCAAACATCCCATCATTGATTGGGAGGTATACTCAGATGGAATGATCATGGGATGGAAAATCATCATAGTAGGAGGAAAGTTTGAAGTCTACAAGTTCTTTGAAGACATGATCAGAGCTTTTGACAGAGAAGACTTGAATAAGCTGTGGAGCTTAGTTCAAGAGAGATTCAAGACATCAGAACCTACAGATGATAAAGATAAAGAGCTTTGGGTTGAACTGAAGAGAATATATGACCCTCACACAGGTGAAGCTATATGGAGATTTCAACCACTTGGTTCAGACATCACATGGAGACTATTTGATAACTGTGGTGTTCACAGAGTTTCCACTAAAGCAGGTTTGGAAATCTATATGTTAGTGAAAAAAGATTACCCGCTAAGAGCAGAAATATTAATGTTTATGCTATCATCAAGACTTAAAGTTGAAGAAGATTCAGATATGGCAAAAGAGTTGATTAGAAAAACATTTCAGCATGCAGAAGAAAGGAAAGCCAAAAGACTAAGGTTGACTATGTAGTGTTTAGAAGAGTCTTCACAATCCTTATTTAATTCAAGAAGATTGATGATTTAGAGTAAATCACAAGTTTAGGGGAGGATTGTTGGGAGTTAAATGTATCAGGACTTAATACTGCTGGAAAATTACACTAACAGTACATTGGCTATCATATGGAGATTATTTGACAACTGATGATTACACAAGGTATCTACTAAAGCAGGAGTTGAGATCTACATGAAAGTTGATGAATAATCAGAAATGGCTAACAATCCTCATTTAATTCAACAAACTTGATTAATTCAAGAAAAATCATTTTTTGGGTAAAAAAAATTAGCAGTACTAATTTTAAAGGACCAGTACTAACTTCAAAGTTAGTACTGTTGGTTATGTTTGACTTATTTCTAATTTAGTTAACAAGTTTTAGAAAAAAAGTACATACATAAAAATAAACTTATCTCAGCTTTTTAAGTTGCTATTCATTTATTTTACTTACTTTTATTGAACTGCTTTTGTTAGACAATCAAGAAGGAATATGATATGTATTCTATTGGGTTTATAAGCTTGATTTTAATAAATACATGATGTCCCACAAAGATAGCTTATACAGTTGTTATTCATTTGCTAACAAACTTTAGCAGTACTAAGTTTAAAGAATCCAGTACTAACAAATTATCATATGTTACATAAATTACTAATAACATATACATTATCAAAACATAACGATTAACATACTAACGCATTTAACATAACCCATTCACACGTTATCTTAACATACCCAAATTAATTGCATCCTCTGGAGCTTCCAAATTATCACTTTAAATTAACACCTAAATCAACGAACGATGTTGAATTGTTTATTTTATTTATGTTTTATTACCAATGACTTATCTAATACTAAGTTAAAATTGCATTAATGTGGGTTATATGCCAAATTCCATGGTCCATTATTTATATACATCATCAATTATAATCTTTAAATGTAAGTTTATACAACTTTTTGACTGGATCTACACACACTCCTTGTGTTAGATTAATACTTTGAATGATGTCTAGTCTAGCAAGCGGAATTTACTAGCTAGCACTTAGAAGATTTGTTTGTTTGTGTTTTGTATTGACGAATCAACAAAGAATGAACAATGAATAATATACTTCAACTTTAACGATTCAATATTATTAATAAATAATACGAGTGATCTCCTATCACTAGGGTTTACAACCTTGAATCTTAACAAAACAATACGTAATTCAATCGTACCAAAACTTTAACCTAGGCAATCCTTTTATAGACTAAGGATTCCTTCACAAGATAACTATCAACCTAACATTATAAGATATACATTAAATCTTTTCTATAATTATCTTCACACGGTTTTATCATAAACAGTACAAACTTCTTCATTCAACAGTACTAACTGCTTATGTCTTCAAAACTCTTCAGCAGTACTAACTTTCATCTTCAACAGTACTAACTGCTATAGCTTAATTTCCTAACAATCCTCCCCTAAACTTATGATTTCTATCCAAATCACTAAGTTTCTTCAAATTAAGCTTCTTCTTCTTAATGTGGAAAATTCTTTCAAACATCTATCACATCAGTCACTTTAGTCTTTGACTTTTCTTTGCTCTACAAGGTTGAAAATCTTTGTAACTAACAAGTCTGCCATCTCAGAGTCTTTTTCAACCTTGAGTCTTCCTTGTATCATAGCCGTTAACACAAATGATCTGAGTGGATAGTCTTTTTCCACCAACATATAGATTTCTATCCCATCTGGAGTAGAAACTCTATGTACTCCACACGATTCAAACAAATACCAATACACATCTTTAACTTGTGCTTCAAATCTCCACATTGACTCTCCACTATCAGGTTCATAGATTCTCTTCAACTGAACCCATAATTCTTTGTCTTTGTCTTCAATGGGATCTTTATCTCTGAATCTCTCTTTTACTAATCTCCATAGTTGATTAAGATCTTCTCTGTCCAAACCTCTGAGTAAATCTTCAAACAACTTGTACCTTTCAGAAATATCACCAAGTCTGATTATCTTCCATCCTTTCATTCTTGCATCAGTGAACACTTCCCAGTCAATGATTGGATGTTTTACTTGTAAAGGTTTGATATAAGAAGATTCTGGAATAATCATCATCATACTCTTGATCTTCTCATTGGTTAACCCTTCTTCTTCAGACTTTTGTTTCTTTGCAGCATCAGATTCAAGAACCTCTGGTTGTCTTTTCTTTTTCCTTGTTATGTCCTCTCTGATTAGAGTATTCAACCTTGCATATGCTTCAAAGAATTTCCTTTCAATCTCAGCATCTGTCCATCCAGTAAAGTCTCTCATCTTGTAGTTAGCTTGATTCTTCAAATAGTGCTTCATGAAATTGAGTTTTTCCTTCTTGGTAGGTAACTTGGTCTTGTAACCTGACTTTTGCCTTTCTCTGATTCTGTGCATTAAGTTACTCCAAGTAACTTCTTTATTTGTCTTCAAGATAAATTCTTTGAGCATCTCTGACTTTTCTTCTTCATTTAACTCCTGATCATTAAGAACCATCACAGCATGAGCTTTTATAATACAATCAGAATCCAACAAATATTGAAGTTGCTCATTAAACTCTTCTTGATTAAAATCTTCAGTTCTTGTTCTATCCATGAAACCAGCTATGTTCTTTTCATCATCAGCAACCATTTTCCTTGCTAATTCCTCATCTTGAGCTATCTGAGCTTTCTTAGCTTCTTCATCAGCCAATTCTTCTTCTATCATTTGCCTTGCTACTTCTACATCATGATCTATCTGAGCTTGAGTTTTTGGTTTTAATGTCTTGAGCCTTTCAAGTTCTTGAGCTGCTTCCTCTTCCTCTTGTGTCATAGCTCTTTTACCTTTGTCAGCTCTTCTTCTTTCATAAACTAGCTCAGCTGAAGTGTCACCAGTTGGAACTGCTTGATGCTCTGTCTCAGCAGTTGGAACTGCTTGATGCTCTATCTCAGCAGTTGGAACTGCTTCAACAGTCTGAAATTTTTCTGCTTCATGGGTACCAGTCTGAATTGCTTCAAGTTCTTCTTCATCCATATCTGCATTACCAGAACCTATATCAAATTGTTCTTCTTCCTCTTCATTATGCCTCCCCTGAGAACTTGATCCTTCTTTGTCTTTACCAAATTTCCTCCCCTGTTTGGAAGAATTTCCACCATCAGCATCATCTGAATCATCTGAGTCATCACTAGAAGAATCATCATCCAATACCATTCTTGCCCTTTTCTGCTTGAGTTGATCTTTCAGCTTTTTCACCTTTAAAGATAACCTGTTAAAAACTTTAGCAGAATTCTCCTTGTGGGCTTTGAGCTTATCCTTGATGCTTGCAAGATCTGTCTCCAAACTTTCAACTTTGGCAACTAGCTTGGTACATAATTCCATCAATGCATTTTGGTTAGAACTACCCTCATCACTTCTACCTGTGTGACCTGCTAGGAGAGGTGAATAATGGGGAAAGGATCTAGGAATCACTCTAGGTGTTTCCCTTCTCCTATAAGTGATGCGCAATTGTGATGGTTGGGTTCTTTCAAGTACTTGAATGGATGTGTGATGGGGATCAGTTGGAACTGCTGAACCTTTACCCAACTCAGTTTGAAGCATTTGAGGAAACAATGGAACTGGTTCCCCTTGAAAAAGCCTACTAGCCATAGCCATATTTTGAAAAACTTTTGATTGAAGGCTAGGAGTAGCAAAAATTTCAGTTGGTTTTTGGTATGTGCTTAAACACATACCATTTCTCGACCAAAACCGGATCCAAAAAGACCAAAAACCCGACCAAAATGCCAAATATATTGTGTTTTTGTGTTTTTACATATGCAGGCACGGATATCGAAGAAAAGGACAAAAATCAAGAAAGAACCGGAAAAACGAGCACGAGATATGGAAGTATTATTTTTTAGCCGATGCCGGGAAGAAATTATGGTCAAAAAGTCAACCGAGGTCCTCCATCTATCAGAAGTTGTCAAATTCAGCCCTTGGATTATCTTTTAAATAATGGCAGCATTGGTCCCTCAAAAATCCAGAAATTACACAATTGGTCCCTTGAAGTTAAATCCTTAAAATCACTAAAAACACAAATCCTAAAACCACTACACCTTACCCGGATTTACCTTAAATCCAACTAACCAAATCCAATCCACAAACTAAACCCCCAAACCCAAAGAAATAACCAAGCCCATCATTACCCAACCCGGCCCAACCATTATTAACTAAAAATCCCTTGACCCGATCCAAGAACCATAACAAGTCAACCTAACTCAAAATAAAATAAAAATTCACACCCTTCTCTCTCACTAAAATAAACCCGCCTCCCAAAATTCACCCCCAATCCTAATTTTTACTATTCATCCTAGAACCCTAATATTCACCGTACGAATTTAACCGCAATTAAGGGCAAAAGGGACAAATGATTGGTTCTCTAGAAGGGTCTGACAAGAAGAATGACACATGGCAGCGAGTGATTGGACCGAACACCTCACACGTTTGATCCTAAGGCTGGAAATGAAGCTTGGTGAGCAAGATGTGATCTAAGGGTGATAGATAGCTGTGGACACACGAGGATCGCCAGCGTGGACAACCTAGAAGGTTCTCCCTTCGGCTATAAATAGGACCTCGATTCTCATGTAATAGAGTTAGTTTTTAATGTAATGTTATGCTGCTCAAATTAGTTTTTAATTGTAGTCTTTAAATTTCTATTTGTAAACTTTGAATTATTAATGAAATTTCTGTTTTAAGCTCTTATTTTTGATCCTGTTTAAATTTTATTTGTTCTTCTGAATTTGGATTATTGAAATCATTAGTAGCTTGTTTTAAATAATTTCTAGCTTGATTCTGTTTTCAATCTCAACTTTTGTTATTCCTTTTAAAATCTAAAAAAAAAAATTAAAAACACAGCTTCAATAAGCTGTTTTTCAGAGTTATATAAGCTTAGATAAGCTCACTAGCTTATTATAAGTTGTTATCTAGTCAAATCTGTCTTTTATTCATCAAAGTCAAAAAGTCAAAACTGAAAGTCAACAAGTCAACTGCTGATCAAGCTGAAGAATAAGCTGTGGATAAGCTGTTCTAGGGTGTTTATTATTGGCTTATTATAAGCCTGGGGTCAGTAGGTTAATCAGTTCAATCTGAATCAGTTGGTTCTAGGCTTTATATAGAATTGCTTTTTCAGTAGCTTAATATTACTGTTTTCTGCTTTTTATATTAAATTCAGCATTCTAATATCATAGTTAGTAGTAAAATAGTCTAGACCAGTTGTTTATTAGTTATAGTGTAAAAGTAGTTTTTTTTTAAAAAAAAAAAAAAAAGGGTGTTTGGCTTAATTGGTTTCTGGGTTGGTACTGTTGCTTTGCTTGTTTGTTGAATTTAGTTAAGTTGTTATTAGGTATTTTAAGCTTGGATCAGTAGAAAATTTTAGGTTTAGAGCTCCTTTAAAGTCATTTTGCTCTTACTTGATGTTTTGAGCTCAAAGCTGATCCAAAAAGCTCAGCATAAGCTAGCTTGATTTAAGTCATACTTTAGCATTTCTGAGTAGCTTTTAAGTGTCTAAGTAAGGATTGCAAAAGCTGGTTTGTTGTGGTCAAGGATTGCAAGAGTTTTACACCATAATAACTTTTGCTGCATCAGACTCTGCTGTGCAGATTGCTCTTTAAGCTGCTGAACTTAGCATTGATTGTGACTTATTTGATTAAGTTGAGGACCCCATACTTGGTTTGTAGATAATTCAGATAGCAAGTTTGAAGCTCATTATCTGGAATTAGAGTTTTGTGCTTATTAGGATAGCTTAATACAGGTCTGAAATTGGCTTCTTTTTGGTCTGTCATAACTTGTTCCATATTCAGTCCTACTAGCTACTTTTCAAGGGTCAATTTAGATAAGCAATTTAGGTTGGAATTTGGATTTTAAAGTGGTTTTGGGTAGCTAGTAGTATTGGGAGTCTTTTGCCCCCATTAGGTTTTAGCTTATTGCTCAATTGGACTGCTTAATTGGGGTGTCAAGTTGGCTGTTTTAGCCCTTTTTCTGTTTAACAATTGCATCTGATTAAGTGAATTTCAGCTTAAAGCTTGTGTTAATTTGGTAAATTTCAATTGTTCTGAGCTTAAATAAGTTTGTTGCATCATATCTGAGCTTCTTGTTATTTTTGGATAACTACTGCTTATTTTGAGCTTATTTCACAACTGCTTATTGGGCTGTTTTGCTTATCTGTGCTTATTTTGGGTCTGAGTTTATTTTTCTCAGCTTAAGAATTCAATTTTAGATTTACTCAGAAATTTTCAGATTTTTCCAAAGTGTTTTAATATTTTTAAATCATTTAAATTGTTTTAATTAGTTTTTAATTCATAATTAATTATTAAAAAGTCAAAAAAATATTTTTCTTTTTCCAAAAATTTTCTTTTATCATTTTTAATATAGGAAAATTATTTTTATATTTTTAGGTTTTAAAATTTTAGAATTCCACTTTTATTCACGTTTTATAAATCGTCGCGTAACGTTTTTAAATTCAAATTTTCGTTTTTAAGTTTGCGTGCTTAGTTTAATTGTTACATTAGCATAATTAGTAGTTTTTATTTCATATTTCATTGTTCGTAGTGTAAAATCACAAATCACCACTCTTTTTCACATTCACCACACGTATTCGACACGTAACGACAACTCGATATTCGACCTTCGTTGGGACACGACCCGGGGAAAACGCATACGTTGAGTTTTACCCTTGGAAACTAAAATAACGAACCAGTTTTGAAAGCAGGCATGTCTTTTTATTCAAAAGTGTTTGAACAAACCTGGGATACATTAAAAACTTTGTTTTGCTTTTAACATTAGATTCCATACCCTCAAAAATAAATTTTGAAAAGTTAAAAACCCTGTTTGTAGACAAACAAATGAGAGCAATAGCAATATTGCTACTGAACTGCTCCCAAACAGTCTTTTTAGGACTTAAACAATGTAAAAGGGTATGTATCAAAAATCTCCATTGAGGTGAGAAACATCCTTTTTGAAAAGTTAATTTATGTTTAGATGTATCATACCCCATTTTGGTAAGTTCTTCCCATATTTCAGTGTTGTGCATAGTGTTAATACCATCTGAGTCATTTAATTTAAGATGTCTCTTAATTATAGACTCGGTAACAACAAAAGATACACCATCCACTTCAGAATGAATTTCTAAGTCTCCATCTTCACTAGTCAAGACAGTAGCATTCTGCCAGAACTGTGTGATGTGCGAGACATAAAGAGTAGGAGAAACAGTTATAGCATACCTTATGTGAGAGTGGTTGAGAAAGTCCACAATCTCATAAAACTTTGGCCCATCTCCCTCCTCTGTTTTCTCAAGAAACGCAACCTGATTATGACGCTTAACAAATTCCAATCTAGCCATTCTTAGTGATGAAAAATGAAAGATTATAGCAATACGATGATCGTTTAAATTGGAATTGAGGTTTTATGTAGTCTATTGGGGTTTATAGGTACTGTTTAGGGTTTTGCGAAATATGCGTATGAGATAAATTAGCTTTAGAAATAGAATAAATAAATTTATGGTAAAAAGATAATTATCTTTCAGAAAAATCCCTATAAATACCTTAAGAATAACGGTTTTACCCCAACGGCTAGAAAATTAATTACTGACAGATTTTTACAACGGCTAGTTGAGCCGTACTAACTTTTTACTAACCGTACCAACAGTTGGAAAATTTTGGTTGAGCCGTATGAACTTATTGAAAAGGATTTTAAAATACCATGGCTCAAACATAGTTTTTAGCAAACTATCAGCTATCAATGGATTTGATATGTCTTTACCAATAGCCGTTTGCTTTGGACAAGCCAACTCTTCACATTTAGATATGGTGAGCTGATAACCATACAATTTTTGGTAAATTGTCAACCATCAACGGATTTGATTAGTCTTTACCAGATACCGTTTGCTTTGTACTAGTTGGTTCTTATGTGAGTTAGACATGGTGAACCAATTACCATTTGTTGTGTGCAAAGATCACACACTCAACTTCAAATCACCATAACAGTCCAAAACATATATCATTTAATTCTTTGATGCTTATCATCCAAAACCTGCAAGTGTTAGTCCAAAAACAAAGAAACAAGCCACAAAGAACTTGTCTCACAATATAACAGTATATGACTAACAATGCACATAACAAGAAAAATTAATTTCCTTGTGGAACCCAAGCCAAAACAGACTTAGGCTTTCCTCTTGCATCAACATAATTCATTCTTTTCAAAACAATTTTAGCACCATTGGGTTTGATGGGTCTCCAAACCCAACATGCTGATGCATTCACACCATTTCCCATATTTTCCTTAGCAGTGTTTTTATTAACGCCAGTACCAATTACTCTGCTAGCAGTTGGAACTGATGGCTTGGTAGTTGTTACCTTAGGTTTCCAAACTTGGTTTGTTACAACTGCTTTGTGATGAAAGGGTCAATTAACAGTTTTTGGTGCTGGTTTAAAAGCTGGTTTTGCACCTTGAACTGTTGGTCTTGGGTTAACAGGTCTAATATGTCTGACAGTCTGAACTGCTGGTCTAGCAGTTTGAACTGCTTTGGGTCCAGACCTTAAAAGAACTGATCTAGGTATCATTCTAGTGTTTGTTGGGTGAGTGGGAGGTCTAACAGTGTTCACCCTAGGAATTGAATACCTATTTACCCATTTATCACAAAAGGCTGCAAGATGGTCAAAACTACCACTCGAGTAACAAGCTTTCCTATAGCAAACGAAATCATCCCCTAATTGGTGAGATTTGAGATCATTCCAATTCCTTTGGTTACCTCTTGGCTTGTTTGTGGTTCTATACATTTATGCATACCTAACTGTTGGCCTAAAAGGTTTAGCATTTGATCTAAGCCTAACAGTCTCAGGTTTAACCATCTTTGGAACTTTTGGTTCCTCCACTTTAGCACTAACAGGCTTAACCACAGCCTGATCATCCTCATCATCAAAAGTCCATTCCTCAATGGTTGGAGCATCCGAGTCCTTAGCTGAGGATACCTTATCATCATAAAATGAGGCATCACTTGCACTTTCATACACAGGTTTATCAACTACATTCTTTTTAGGTTGAGGACCATATTTAAGCTCAGGTAGTTGAAATTCAGGTAGTCCTGTGTGTTCTAAGTCTATGCCTGGGGGTGTTGGAATTCCTCTATAGGGAGGTGGAACTGGCTTATAACCTAGGCTCGACTTAGCTTTATTAAGGATTTGACACTCAACAATCTTACTAACACCCTGAGTTGCAAATTCTAGTGTGTCAACAGTCATTTGAATGTTCTCCTTTGCTTTCTTAACCTGTTCTAGCTCATGTTTCAACACACTAATTTCATTCTCCCTAAACATTAAGTCTCTCTTAACAATAATCATATCATCAGAAAACTTTGACTCATTACTTTTATAATGAACAATTTGTTCTTCTAACACAGCTAAAGCCCTCTTATGATTTGCTAAGTTAAAAGCAGTTTCGACTAGCTCTTTTCTTTGATCCTCATATCTTTTCTTAAGTGTTTCTAGATCTTTTAAAGATTCACAAGATTTAGAACATTTAGAAACTTGTACCTCAGAATCTGAAAATGCCATGAGAGCAACCTCTGTAGATGCTTCTGCTTCCCCCTCTGCAATGTAGCTCCAGTCAAACCCTAAGCCATCAATGGCAACCATGACTTTCGAGCTTGAATTAGTAACCTCCACAACCCTTGTCTTGTTTCCATATCCTCTGCTCTTTCCATCTTGTTGGCTTGGCAATCTGCACTCCCTTGAATAATGACCTTTCTTGTGGCAATTGAAACACTCAATCTTGGACTTGTCATACCCTGCAACATCATTGCTGTTTATGAAAATCTTCTTGCCAGTCTTCTTCAAGAATCTCCTAGCTCTCAAGCTGAGAAGAGAGAGCTGCCACTTGATATCCATCTCTTCAATATCATATTCATCAATCTCTTGAAGATCTGAATGAGTCAACATACTTCCATTGTGCTGAGTAGTCAAGAAAGCACAATAAGTATCTTCATTCAAAAGTCCACTAGTACTGCCTGAGGTGCTAGCAGTAACAACTGCTCCAGCAACTTGCACTTCTTCATCTGGACTTGAGGTACTGGGAGTTGATACAAAGGCCAAATTCCCTGAGCTTGAGCTTGAGCTTGATCCAGCAGACTTCTTAATATCATGTTCAACTATCTTGAAGTTGCTATAGAGATCCATTAAGCTCATGGAATCTATATCAGGCTTGTTTTTCCATACAACCACATGCATAGCCTATTCAGCTGGTAGACTCCTCAGAAATTTGGAGTTGAGATCTTCCTGAGGCATCTCAATTCCTAGAACAGCCAATTGACTCACTAGTTTTTGAAGTTTATTAAACATATGATCTAGTGACTCGTTGCTTGTTGCTGAAAAATTCTCAAACTGTTGCTTGAGAAGAGTCTCCTGAGATTTCTTGGTGGCTTCGTTTCCACCATATCTTGCAACAATAGCTTCAAAAAGGGTTTTAGAGCACTTAAACTTGCTAAAATTCAACAACTGGTCATTGGGAATAGTCATCAGAAGCAAACTTCTAGCCTTAACATCATTCTTGTGCCTTGCCTTCTCTTCAGTAGTGGTTGGCTTTGTCTGCAATGTAGTCTCATATCTACCTTCAACAACAGTTGTCGTTGATACGGGTGAAAAGGAGTTTCCTTCTTCAATGATCTCCCAAAGAGTATAATCTTGAACTTGGAAGAACTACTCAATTCTTAATCGCCACATATCGAACTCATTGAGTTTAAGCATTGGAAGCTTAGCAGCAATATTAGTCTGACTTGTTGTTGTCTCCATGTCCATCTTTTCTTGAACAGATTCGTCTGGATCTTCTAAACCAATGTATCAGTAACCTGGCTCTGATACCACTTGACCGGATCTACACACACTCCTTGTGTTAGATTAATACTTTGAATGATGTCTAGTCTAGCAAGCGGAATTTACTAGCTAGCACTTAGAAGATTTGTTTGTTTGTGTTTTGTATTGACGAATCAACAAAGAATGAACAATGAATAATATACTTCAACTTTAACGATTCAATATTATTAATAAATAATACGAGTGATCTCCTATTACTAGGGTTTACAACCTTGAATCTTAACAAAAGAATACATAATTCAATCGTACCAAAACTTTAACCTAGGCAATCCTTTTATAGACTAAGGATTCCTTCACAAGATAACTATCAACCTAACATTATAAGATATACATTAAATCTTTTCTATAATTATCTTCACACGGTTTTATCATAAACAGTACAAACTTCTTCATTCAACAGTACTAACTGCTTATGTCTTCAAAACTCTTCAGCAGTACTAACTTTCATCTTCAACAGTACTAACTGCTATAGCTTAATTTCCTAACACTTTTATACACAAACAAATGTTGATTTTAATTTACAAATTCATAACAGATAAACATCTAATTCAAACAAAAATCATCCTACATATTTATATTATTAAAAGATAACAATCTTTTAGTCGTATAAGTTTACAATCTTTAAAAAAAAAATTAACTAACATAATTACAAAAGAAGTTAAAACGTCATTATTATTTACAAATTTTGACTCTTCAAATATACACTTTCCAATGTTGAATACGATTGCACTGTTCATATGTCATATCAGTTATAAAATTTTATATAAACACCATTGTATAATCATATTTGTAAATTTAACTAAAAAAAAAAAAAAAAAAAAAAAAAAAAAAAAATCCTAAACTGAAGTTACTATAGATCAATAAAATGTCATCATCAAGAAAAAGAACGTTAGAAGTTGCAGACATTGAAGACAATCAACAAGATCAACCAAAGTATGTTAAATTCTTTACAGTATATGTTATCCTATATATTTATCAACTGAATATGTTTTATATCTTTGCAGCAAGCAACCCAAACAGTATGAAAATGAAGTGTTAGGCACTGAAAATCAATCATTTGCAGAGACATTTGAATCAGACGCAACATCCGAAGGTATATTGTTAACATAGTGTAATTAAGGTTAAAAACGACCTCATTAAACTGATATGGGATCTAACCAATATGTCTGATTTATATTAATTCATTTATTAGAAGTTGAAGGTTCTGAAACTGATCATGAAACAGAGACCATAAGTTCTGTTTATGAATGGTTGATTTCTGATCAATCAGCCCAGAAAGTAAAAAACTGGCAACAAAAAGAGGAAAATGATGAAAAGTTGAAAAAAGAAAGACAAGCTGCTAAGAAAGTTTTGAGAGAAGTTGGTGCATTTAGTAAATCAAAAGGTAATAATGAAGCATTTGATGTTGATCAAGACGAAGACGACATTGAGTCTGACGACTTTGAAATTTTCTCTTATGATGAGTTGCATTTGGCACACTCATTTACTTCAACACCCTAAATTAGAATAGTTGTTAGGTTTGACTTATATTGGCATGCCACATGTTAGGCACTTTTGTACATATGCCAATTTAGGACAGTGGTAAAACTATGTTATGTAGAATGGTATTTGGTAAAATTGACTTAGGATACTTCTTGATTACTTGGTATAACTGAGTTAGAATGGCTTGCCAAATGGGTGGCAATTTTGTACATCTGCCATCTTTCAGTTATTTTGTGTAATCACTAAAATTATGTATGACTGGTAATGGATGAATGTGATCCAGGTAATCTTATGTAACTTTATGTTGTGTTATTTTACGATATATATTCAGTACTTAGAATCGTAAACAATGCATTAACCAACATTACATCAAATCTAAGTTACAAGAGTTATTAAACCATAAGAAACCAACATGTGGTGGTCCAGTTAACATAGTGGTACTTAGAATTGTAAACGATGCAGTATCCCAAATAGTATGCTATTTAACATAGTGGTGGTCTAGTTAGTATCTCAATGGAGTACACAAGTTTTATTATCATTCTTATTTAGCACATATTTAGTCAAAAACATCGTACATTCCACTTAAATATACAAAGTGTAGTCATACTAATCAAATAAATAACATGTTACAAAACAATATAAATGATGTGTGGTTGATGTTTGAATGTATAAAGGCATGGACATTTGTTTTGATGTTTGTTTGACCATAAAAAAGACAAAAAATAGATTATGGTTAAATTATGACATAAAATGGTTGTGTTTGACTATAAAAAGTCAACCAAAACAAAAATGGGTATGGCCTAACTACACAGATAATGTATTGTTGTTGATTAACTATATATAGTTAAAATTAACATTGCAATGATGTAAATGATAATAGTACGCATGAATTATCAGAATTTCCTAAACGTTATATTCAAACTAAACTTACATATAAGTTTTATGTCATGCCATACAATACCTAATACCAACAAGTTTTATAGCATGACATAAACAAAGACCAAAATATAAAAGATATTGACAAAAGATGTTTAAATTGACAAACGGTCATATTATCAACATAACAAACCTAACATAAAAATCCCCAACAGAAAACATACACAGTTCATCTATTAAGTACTAACAGACATGAAACATCGGGTAATCCTCACGAACTGCCGCATTCAAATCAGTAAGGATAAACATCATTTTAAACCTTATCATCTTTCCATATTCAAATCCACATACTTGAAAGAAATTTCCCCACTCACCAATTGCATTAACATGATTGACCTGTTCTGGGTTTTCCCTGTGAAAATCCATCCTGATTTTCATTATGTACTCAACTTCATCATGCTTAAACAGACCTTTTTTGAAAATGTGCAGCGGATGTTTGTCCAGAAATTCAGCTGGTATTGCCTGTCATTAAACGATATCAACATGATCTCAGCCATCATTCAACTAAAACCTCAATATAAATAACCACAATACACAAATGATACTTACAAGTCTTGAAAAGGTAAGAATCTCAGAAGACCTTTTGTAGAACACATCAGTCCCTTCACCAAAGTGCTCCTGATGACCAGCCCATTGACAGATGTGTTGCATCGGCTTATCCGTTGTTTCAAAAAAATAATATATATATATATATATATATATATATATATATATATATATTTATATAATCAGATCTTTTTATACAAAATATACTATACGAATAAGGCAAACAATTCAATATCACTTTCATATTGATGCACAACAAACAAAATATATGCTAACAACAACATATCTAACCTTCATCATCAGGATCTGGCATTTGTTGGTGTAATACAAGCTGAGTCACACCCAAAAACATAACATCTGTCTTTGCACTTCCATCAGCATTATATATATATATATATATATATATATATATATATATATAATCAGATCTTTTTATACAAAATATATTATACGAATAAGGCAAACAATTCAATATCACTTTCATATTGATGCACAACAAACAAAATATATGCTAACAACAACATATCTAACCTTCATCATCAGGATCTGGCATTTGTTGGTGTAATACAAGCTGAGTCACACCCAAAAACATAACATCTGTCTTTGCACTTCCATCAGCATTATATGACATTATATTGAGCCTATCATTCGCTACTTTTGTGAAAACAATAACATCCCCAAAATTAATATCGAACTCTTGAACAGCAGCAACCCACATAGCTTTGTACATAACATATACAACATTATTCACATCACCTCCTTGATGCACAAGATTAACATCGACATCAAACTCATTTCCTTGAACAATAATAGCGATGGTAGCTTCCAAGCCTACCCCAACCAAGAAATTGACAGGCAAATCCTGAAACCAACAATATAATCATCAATAATACCTGATTTTTAATTTCATACATTCCAAAACAAACATATACAAAGGTACGTTTTTCTCAAATTTTATTACAAATAAAACTTGAAGAACATGAGGGTATGGCAACCTGTAACTCTGAAACCTTAAATGACGGCCCATTACACCAACATATCCACTAACTTCAATCCCGTTAGAGTCGTAACCAGTTACGTAAAATGAATCATCTCCTTCCTGGACAAAGTGTAGCATGTGAACATCTCTATACATGTTTTCATGAACAAACTCCGCCCATTTATTACCCTTAATCTTAATAGGTCCCCCTAATGGGGCAACTATCGTAAATTTTTTCCGTTGCCTTTCAATACCAGATAAATACAAATGTCTATTACCATTAAACGCATTGTCAGAGAAAACTTGAGGCAGTACAGGCAACTCAGGATACGTGTCTCTGTTTGGATGCACCACAAATTCAATCGGCATAATTTCCTAAAACAACGTACAATAATTAAAAACACTTTAACTTCTTACTTAATATACAATCAAAAAAACAATGTATAACAAATAAGATTCCTAGATAATAACAATAATCAAACTTTCAATTTTTAATGAAAACAGTTTTAGAGGTCGCAAGGGTATTTGCATTAGTAATTCATAAGCAGCTTAAAATCTATATGTCCTCTTTTAGCTAATCTTTATATGATGTGTCCCCTTAGAGATAAAAACACAATCCACTTCGCATTAGACAACATAACTGTGTCAAGATCCTTTATAATTACTACCTAACAAAAAGCAACCATCTACCATTACCTAACGCATTCATAACATTTTGAGTGACCAAAATAGGCAAAACATACATTTCCTTAAGAACTTAACAAGATCCTATGAAATCTATACTCATGTAATACATACATTTGTTTAAAAGTACTAAAGTCAATTTAGAATAACCTATTTAAGAAATAACTTATATGTATTTCACAACCTACATATTACAGATCAAATAGGAATCACATATTACATGTTTCCTTAAATACATTTAGCTAGAAATAAGCCAAACATAACCAACAGTACTAATTGTGAAGTTAGTACTGCTCAATTAAAATTAGTACTGCTAAAGTTTTTTAGCAACAACGATGTTTTATAGGTACTGTAATTTCATAATAACCAACACACAAGTTGGAAATGTAATGATTATATCTATTAATACAAGTAAAGTAGAATTTGGGTATCATGTGTAACAAATATTTATTAACTTTTTTTTAACTAAATATTCAAAGTGACTATCTGATGTGTATATCGTTTGTAATCACCCTCAGCTAGTATAATTTATAAGGATTTTACTTATTTATATGCAATGCTCATAAAAATGTGAGCTTCATGTGTATTTTATAAAATGAAACAAATGCCAAACAGAATGATATTCATTTAACGCAATCAACATTTGTATTGCCTACTTTAACATAGACGCACATGCATAACATATATGAGATGATTTCAACATTTTATAGTTTATGTATAGATGTTTTTTTAGTGTTTAAATGGAAATTAAGTAAAAACGGATTTAAAGTATAATGTTTACCTTAATTTGGTGTTGGATTTATTGGTTTTTGATGATATCTGATCGGAATCTATGAAGATGAGTGATTGGAGGTTTGATATCACACAAACCAAAGAAGAAATAGTTTATTAGTATGTGATTTGATGGCGGAGTTATGAAGAAGCTGCCTCTATTTTTTGTATTCAATTTACACTTGAGTGCCTATGTCCAATTGCAAATACTAGGCCACATTGATGGTATGTAACAATTTTACTGTTTTTGGTTTGGTTGCATTTTGAAGTATTTTTCACTTAATATTATGATAATATAACATCTTATAAACTTTAAATGTATATCATACGAGTAATATGTTAACCACTTAACCATTGTGTGTGTTGTTTTGTTTTGTGGTCTTTTTTTTAAAAACTTAAAAGATAAAGTTATAAAAAAATATATAACAAACCTTTGATATGGTTCACATTATCTTTTTCAAAGTAACTTTATAAATTTATGTTTTTTTTAGTCACATCACAGTTTATCTTCTCTTCAAAATTCAAAAAATAAATAAAACTTGAGATACAAATATAAGTATGCAAAATATCCAATTAACATATCAAAACATAATTAAAATTAGAAGTAAAATTTGGTTTATCTCATTTAAAGAAACGTATCATGACCAAAATTACTTAATACATTATTATCTAAACCGTACCTGATAGACTCGAAAATAAAATCAAACGAAAACATGTAATATTCAAAGTTCGATAGTTATTTTAACAAACATGAAACAAAGGGAATGGTCTTGTGTCTGCACTTGTGCAATCGTATAAATCAAACATGTATTTGAAGCGCTTCATTTTGTTTTAAATCAAACCATCATTCATGTTGTAAATTCCTAACAAATCCAATATGTTAATTGTTAACATAAGTTAACATGGTTAACATTATTGAGTTTATAAGCTTCATGTAAATAAATACATGATGTCCCACATAGATGAAATAGCAAACTTCAAGCTACTTTATAAAACGTGATATGTATGAGAGGTACGTGTTAGCTTATACATTTAGCCGCTCAAGTTATAATGGAAATTTATATGAATGCATAAGTTTTTGTTTTTAAATAACAATATTGTTAAAAATAAATAAATAAATAAATAAGAGTCCAAACAAGCCAACGAAAATATTATGTTGTGACGCATATGGAAACTACGGCAAATAAACTAAAAATGTTGTGTATAAAGAAACTTTATTCAAAATCTAATGCAACGTGATAGACTCTCATATGCTCTACAACTTTATTATTTCTAACGAACTTACTTATTTATATGCAATGATCATAAAAATGTGGGCTTCCTGTGTATTTTACAAAATACACAATAAAAGTGACCAAAAACCTAAAACAAAACATTGTACAACATTATTGAGTTTATAAGCTTGATGTGAATATCTACATGATGTCCCACATAGATGAAATAGTAAACTTGAAACTACTTTATAAAACATGATGTGCATGAGAGGTACGTGTTGGCCTTAGTATGAGGTTCTATTATATCTTGGGCGGTTATTTGTAATTATACATTTAGCCGCTCAAGTTATAATCGAAATTTATGCTTAGCTTTTTTTTAAGATAACAATATTGTAAAAAACGGTTTTTGGACTTTTGGTTAACAATTAAACATGCAAAACATCTATCCCTGTATTCCATCCCATCATAATTACTCGAATGAGCATCTGGTTCTCCATTCACTTTCTATCAAATATTGGAAACTCAGCAACATCTCTTTCAAAGATCCTGAGGTATTTCAAAGATCTTGTGGGCTTCCTGTGTATTTTACAAATTACACAATAAAAAGTGACAAAAAACCTAAAACAAAAAATTATACAATATTATTGAGTTTATAAGCTTGATGTGAATAATTACATGATGTCCCACATAGATGAAATAGTAAACTTGAAACTACTTTATAAAACGTGATGTGCATGAGAGGTACGTGTTGGCCTTAGTATGAGGTTCTATTATATCTTAGGCTGTTATTTGTAATTATACATTTAGCCGCTCAAGTTATAATGGAAATTTATATGAATGCATAACTTTTTTTTAAATAACGATATTGTAAATAAATAAATAAATAAAATAAAAACGGTCCAAACAAGTCAACCATAAGTCGGTTTTTGGACTTTGGGCTAACAATTAAACATGCAAAACACCTATCCCTGTATCCCATCCCATCATAATTACTCGACTGACCATCTCCTTCTCCATTAACCTTCTATCAAATCTTTGAAACTCAGCAACAGTTCTATCAAAAATCTTGAGGTAATCACAACATTTAATTTTATAACAATATATAAAACTAATCGGGAGCTAACAACTCACCGATTAGCATTGCACCATATATTTTCGATTTATATATTGGGTTTGATAGTATTATGCCATAGTTACTTTGATGTTAGCACAAGGTTTATAAGCGTGATTGACATATTTGTCTTCTTAGAAGTTTATTAAAGCTATATTCATGTTAACCTTAGTGGTCAAGATGTTCTTTTTTGATGTTTATTAAAGCTATATTAAAGATAGGTTAACACCAATTTTTTACTCATCATATTTATCGAGCTGAAAAGATCACTGAAGATGTTGATACAATCAACTACTTCAATAATGGTTTCCTAGATAAAGAGGTTGATACATTACATTATTAAAAAATTAAACAATCAAGTATGCTATAATATAATTCCTCAGTTGCTGAAAATTTGTACACAAGCAAGTCTTAATTACATCTGAAAACCATTTTAGTATAACAATTATGTTCAAACAGTACTAACTTTCAAGTTAGAACTGCTCATTTAAACTCATACTAGCAGTACTAAATTTCAAGTTAGTACTACTTCTTTAATCTTAGTACTGTTAAAGCTTTTTACTAACGCAAAATTCAAAAGTATATAAGCAGTTCATAATACGATTCATATAGTTTTATAAAGTTTTTTAAAAATACAAGTGGAATACACAGTTAAAAACCAGGGTTACGAAGATGAGCTGGAAGAGGAGGTAATTTATATTAAAGCTATATTCGTGTTAACCTTAGGTTAATCATACCGTGTTATAGTCCATAATTACTTAAAAACCTACATGTACCTGAACAACAATCACAGCCATAATTACTGTTACGATTGTAACAAATTGAACCTCCAAAACCAAACAATCAGTTATGGAATTCTCTTAATCCAGACATTATGTATAATATAACAATACTATATTAGCATATAATGATAACAGTAACAATGTATAAACTTCTAATTTTAGAAATTATTTAATCATAGGTTTACGTTAAACATACACTAATAATAATCGTAAGCGATCTAACAATAGTGAAAACAAACGTGTCATTGCTGCTGTGAATGAATGGACACAATGTATTCCTCTGTGTTATTTTTGGCCTAAAACATTATAATGTTGTCTAAACATTTTGACAACATTCAAGTATTACTTTTAAAAAAACCATGATTTACACCAATTTACATGCCAGATTTACTTCAAACAAGATGGCTCAACAGTTTCTGTTCCAATACACACATGACACATTTGAAAATCAACAGGTAAACCTTATTCATACATATTTACGTTATGTATTAATACATAAACAGTTATGCGAATTAAGCCAAGGAATAAATAATTTTGGTTTATGTTACGATTCTCCACAATAGATCTTGCCGGATGTTTTTGCCGAGTACTTCAAGAATGAAAGCAATATGCTTTACCTAAACGGTACCGACAGGTACCGTTACAAAACAGGGCTCCAAAATAGAGACGGCAAATGGGTGCTATGTGACAATGAGTGGTCTGAATTTGTTGTAGCAAATGTACCTCGCATTGCAACAACAATAAATTTTGTTAGGGTGGGCGAAGACGACTACTACGTGACAGTCTACGACATTAGTGGACCAGAGTGTACGGGATACGATAGGCGCAAAATAGGACCGAGACTGACCAGGTGTTTGGCAACTTATGCTCCAGGAATCACGGTAATCAAACATCTCTATTGCGACCATACTCTCGATTCAAAACTAAATTAAACGTTGTTATCGATGTATAACTTATACAATTCATCTTTCTCCGTGTAGTTACTACCAGGCGATTTCTTGCAAGACATCTGGAAAAACAATTTCACCCTCATCTACGCAGGAATGTCATTTCACGTTCGCCACAAGAGGGTTAAACCTTGGGAGGACAGGATCGTCAGAATAAATGGCTTAACAGGTTACGGGTGGGACGACTTCGTTGTGACATCGGGGATACAGTGGGGTCAACAACTTGTCTTTACAAACCTGGAAAGATACACATTATCAGTTGTGGTCATAGGAGGCTATGATGGTCTTGGACTCAGCAGGGAAGACATACGAACTACTTTGTTAAAGAGACCACCTAGACCAATTCTTTGTCGCGATCGTAATGGTAAGTCAAACTCTCTGTTTATTAGTTTTACTTATAATTTTAAAACAGATCAAAGCATCATAACCATCTATTATCAAACTGCATAACAACGCAATGACATTATTATTGCAGACCCGATAATGCATCACATTTGCACATGGTACCATCACAATGCTCATGTAAATGAAGACATGGTCGTTTACACACGGTTCCGCCCAGAAGTTGGATATTACTATCCACTGGTAAGATAAAAACAATAAATGAGCAAACCAAAAAACATAAAGTATCTGTTTTGAAAAAATGAAACTAACCCCATAATCCGTTTTACAAAACAGGCGATCGAATCCGAAATCTGGGACAACTTGAAGTTGCACAAGTACAGGAAAGCAATCATCATACATAGGAAATGGGCTTACTCAGTCACGCTGTATCAGGTTTTACACACAGGCAACCTTTTTAAGATCAAAGCCTTGGTGATGGCAGGGAACTGGTATCAGTTTGGACAAGACTGCAGTTTTGAACAACAAAAAATGTTGCGTATAAAGCTGGTGCGTTATGAGGTTCATTCAGACGAAGACCAACTACAGCGACTTCCAATATTCCATGTTTGTTGATATTTTATCACATGGTATCAGCTTATGACGACACAAACAAATTAGAAACATTTGTATTTTGCTTTTTTGGAAGTAGGATACTTACATACTAACTTTATATACCTTATAATCTGTTTTGTTAAACGTAATTATGGTTATCATATTTGTCTCGGTTCATAATGTTTTAACGTCATTACAAAAAACCAATTTTCAAAATCAAATAACATCTTGACTTGATAAAAATTTTAAACTGTTATGTTACACTTAATAGTGGTTATTAATATTATAAAATGTTATTATAAAAAACAACGAATATTCCACAATTAATAAAAAAAAAAAAAAAAAACTAACATCTAGACATAAAACATATTCATTGCCCAGTAGTCAAGGCTAAAGTTCAAAACATATGCATACGCATACCATATCTGTTCAAGAATACACAAATACCCTGCCATAATATTCTAAACACACAAACAACCATAGTTATTTTAAACACCAAACCTAATCACTATTAAACTTACTTTAAACACAAACCTATTTGCACAGCTGCAGATTCCAACATACATTTAAACTGACCCTAAATATAAACCTAAATGCACATTTGCGGATTTCAGCAAAGATGAAAAACTGGGATCATAATTGGATCGTCACCATTGAAGACCAACTGAGTCTCATCAACCACCTCTCCGACCATTTGAAACCTTATCATTTTGTTCAATGGAAACTGAAACTCGGCAGCCAATGACCTCCAATTTTTCCTAAAGGTCATGTGGTCATCCCTCAATGGCCTCTCGGCATGATGTTCAAGCTTCATAACAACACGACGATCAGATTCCATCCTCCTTAAAATCGCATGCTGATATACTTGGATATGGTTATCAGAAACAAACCAAGATGAAATAGTCTGCAACAAATTACAGCAACTTATTAACCCCAACAATTATGCTAAACATTAATTACCCATTGAATATTTACCATAACTTTAATACAACAAAATAAATATAACGTCAAGTAACCTCACTTAGCAATCTACCCGTATCAACTACAAAAGGAAATAGCCTTTGGTAGAAAGTTGTTTCTTCACTCAAATGAACATCATGGTTCAACCAGTTACACCCGTGAATCAACCTATCATCTAAGAAATGACAAACAAAATAAGTCTTACTCAATTAAAAAACTCTACCAACTGTTACGGGAAAAAAATAATAATAATAACAAATATGAATGAGTATGAATTAAGCTAAACTGAATAATACCAGCCTCATTAGAATCATGGCCTTGCACAAACGCAAGTCGTGTAGGGTAATGTTGTTCATGGGAAAGCTGGAATCCATCATCATCAAACCTCATCAAACGTATTCGTGTATCACTCTGCTTTGTCAACACAACTCGCTTGCCAACCATAAGATTTGCACGTCCAACAACCGTATCCCATTGAACAATAAATTGAAAACCATACCTATCACCAGAACCAGGAATAACACCCCTGTTTGCAACCAAATCTATTTTAAACCCCGAAAATTCCATCACAAAATCATTCGTCTCAACATCTTGAAGGAACTCCACAGGAAACCAATAACCAATATATATATATATATATATATTATATATATATATTATATATATATATATATATTATTTTATATTATATATATATAGATAAATATCAAATAAAAAGACAAATATCCGTACATTACGTAAAAAGATTTTTTTTTTCAAAAATTTTCTCGAAAAATTCCACAAGATCAGGTATGTTGGTGCATGAAAAAGTTGTGTAGGAAGTTTTTCTAAAAGTTGATATTTTTTCAAAAAAAAATTTATGAAAAAATACGTTTGTGCATTAAATCGCTTTTTTGTGCATTAAAAATTCGTTTTTGCACCCAAGTTCTTTTGACTTTTTTAATCAAAATAACATTGCGTATCTAAATAAAACAAGTTGAAAATTTTGTGCATCAAAAATTTTTTGCGCATCAAAATTCGTTTTTTGTGCATTAAAAAAAACGTATAAAAACTCAAAGTTAGAAAAACTTCTTTCACAAAAGTTTCATGCACCAACATTCCCGATCTTTTGGAATTTTTATGGATTTTTTCGCGAACTTTTTTGAAAAAAAAAATCTTTTTACGTAGTGTACGGATATTTATCTTTTTATTTTAACTTTACCCTATATATATATATATATATCAAACCGAAAACATTGTCGATTCTAATACGTTTAGACAAACAGGTAAAAAAAACAAACTATTACCGGAGATAACATTCGATTATCACCAACTTCACCAATGCACCTAACCGGCCTATTCCGTGTATGAATTTTACCGTAACCAACACTTTCCATTCCATCTCTACCGTACGCTGTAACATAAAACGTGTCCACACCTTCCTTTATGAAATGCAATGTCTTGATATTCCAATATCCACTAATCTCTATAAACTTGTCCCACGTTTCACCATACAGACTTCATAAATCAACTCTTTCTTGCCTACTAAGGAAAATCTTCCTTTTAACCCTATTGTTGTTAATCAGATACACGTGATCTTTATAGTTATAATAGTTTATATGAAAGTATTCGGAGAATTCCTACATAACACAAACACAAAAAGAATATAACAAAACTAATCTACAATAACGACAACACAAACAACACAAATTTAAAAACATAAACACATTAACTCATACCAACAAACCCATATTTGTGCCATGGTTATAATCGGTTATAAACTGGGTTGTCATTCTTCTGGAAAAAAATACAAAATAAAGTGTTAACACATCAAAAAGGAACATAACTAATATAAGATTACAACAATTTCAACAAGTAAAAAAACATTTTAAAAAAATATAAACAATGGTACACTCTTGAAAGGACAACTACTGGTGTAGTCAATTACAAACCTGGAAAAACATCTTCCTTACGTTTTCCTGCTAATCATACATCTTAATCAAACATATATTCATTCATACAAGTCACACTGTGACGTTGATTTTCCCACAAATAACATTCCACTTATCGCATACTTTATCACAATCTTATGCTGATACCTAATTGCAAAAACATTCAAACAATATAATCGGTTTTCTCACCCACCTAATATGATAACAACGGATCCAAACATGCAAGCTTATGTGCAATCTACCGTATCAACTACAAAAGGAAATAGCCTTTGGTAGAAAGTTGTTTCTTCACTCAAATGAACATCATGGTTCAACCAGTTACACCCGTGAATCAACCTATCATCTAAGAAATGACAAACAAAATAAGTCTTACTCAATTAAAAAACTCAACCAACTATTACGGGAAAAAAATAATAATAATAATAACAAATATGAATGAGTATGAATTAAGCTAAACTGAATAATACCAGCCTCATTAGAATCATGGCCTTGCACAAACGCAAGTTGTGTAGGGTAATGTTGTTCATGGGAAAGCTGGAATCCATCATCATCAAACCTCATCAAACGTATTCGTGTATCACTCTGCTTTGTCTACACAACTCGCTTGCCAACCATAAGATTTGCACGTCTAACAACCGTATCCCATTGAACAATAAATTGAAAACCATACCTATCACCAGAACCAGGAATAACACCCTGTTTGCAACCAAATCTATTTTAAACCCCGAAAATTCCATCACAAAATCATTCGTCTCAACATCTTGAAGGAACTCCACAGGATATATATATAGGATAAAGATCAAATAAAAAGACAAATATCCGTACATTACGTAAAAAGATTTTTTTTTTTTTCAAAAATTTTCTCAAAAAATTCCACAAGATCAGGTATGTTGGTGCATGAAAAAGTTGTGTAGGAAGTTTTTCTAAAAGTTGATATTTTTTCAAAAAAAAAATTTATGAAAAAATACGTTCGTGCATTAAATCGCTTTTTTGTGCATTAAAAATTCGTTTTTGCACCCAAGTTCTTTTGACTTTTTTAATCAAAATAACATTGCGTATCTAAATAAAACAAGTTGAAAATTTTGTGCATCAAAATTTTTTTGCGCATCAAAATTCGTTTTTTGTGCATTAAAAAAAACGTATAAAAACTCAAAGTTAGAAAAACTTCTTTCACAAAAGTTTCATGCACCAACATTCCCGATCTTTTGGAATTTTTATGGATTTTTTCGCGAACTTTTTTGAAAAAAAAAATCTTTTTACGTAGTGTACGGATATTTATCTTTTTATTTTAACTTTACCCTATATATATATATATATATATATTATATATTATATATATATATATATATATATATATATATATATATTATATATATATATATATATATAATATATCAAACCGAAAACATTGTCGATTCTAATACGTTTAGACAAACAGGTAAAAAAAACAAACTATTACCGGAGATAACATTCGATTATCACCAACTTCACCAATGCACCTAACCGGCCTATTCCGTGTATGAATTTTACCGTAACCAACACTTTCCATTCCATCTCTACCGTACGCTGTAACATAAAACGTGTCCACACCTTCCTTTATGAAATGCAATGTCTTGATATTCCAATATCCACTAATCTCTATAAACTTGTCCCACGTTTCACCATACAGACTTCATAAATCAACTCTTTCTTGCCTACTAAGGAAAATCTTCCTTTTAACCCTATTGTTGTTAATCATATACACGTGATCTTTATTGTTATAATAGTTTATATGAAAGTATTCGGAGAATTCCTACATAACACAAACACAAAAAGAATATAACTAAACTAATCTACAATAACGACAACACAAACAACACAAATTT